>CM017564.1:4294561-4475938 GCA_007844125.1 Sinonovacula constricta
AGTTTTAATATAACACGGATTACTCTCTATCAGATGTTGACATCATCAAAAAAAACAGATGCTGTGTGCATTGGAATCTTTGTTCCAGTAGATGAAGAAATAATTGACAGCAGTCAAAGCATTTCTAGAAACCATGGATCTGACTAAATAAAACATTATAGTATTGAGAAACAAAAAACACTAACAAGTTTATACGCAATGACTGTTTATTTTTTTTTTGATTTTTGTTTATCTTTCAAAGCGTTAGATTAACACTATGTGTGCATTTTGATAGGTCTTTTGTCCGTAGAACGTTTGACCATCAGTACGTTTATTTTCCACTGAAACAAATTATTATTATTGAATTACTATTTGTGGTGCCTTTTCAGTTTAAATTGTCATTATGCCACACATCAAATGATATCGACAGTGGAAACAACAAAAGTGTGCATTGGTTTTGTCAGTATTTCAGAAATGCAGTACACGTTGCAAAGGCAAGTTGGCAGTTGGAAATGGCAAAAACATGTCTGTTTCTTGGAGAAAATTGCAGTTTGTAGCAATGGAGTCTTTCGTGACACTATGTCTACTTGTCAAGAAAAGTTCCATTGTTTTTTTCTCTTGATTCATAATGGTCGATGACTTTATCTGTGTTTACAAAAATGTTCGGAACTAAAGCCCGTCAGAAAGATTAAGCAACTCTCAATTCTTTTGAAAATAATATATTTCTACATCTCTAAACGAAACTATGTTTTTAGTGTGATTTTTTATGTCTTCTGTTGGTTTGGAATTTGACAAAATTGTATTGCCTGCATAGGTTTGTGACTCTATTTTGAGAATATTCCAAAATCATTTTCATAGCACATATGTAATAACTGAATAAAATTCTGTGTTTATGTACTCATGTTTCTGAATTACTATATTTTCTTTTATTACCATCCACATTTTCCATTCGGCCATTATGACCATTTTTGGTCAATGACATAACAATTCAATAAAAGTATTTTTTCATAAAATGTTAATGAACGTTTTTAATTAATTTTTAAACACCTTCTCAATGATTAGGAATGGAAAAAAGTTCACAATTATATAATTCGAACATCACTCTATAACGCTTGCTCTATAATCATTATCATCATCATCATCATTCATCATCATCATCAACATCATCATCATCATCATAATCATCATCATCATCATCATCATCATCATCATTATAACTATAATTTTCTTTATCATATGTTGTGTTTGCATTCTAATAATGGCCAGTGTTGTTGTTATCAGCATTATGCGATAAAAAGAGAAACAGATGGAACACAATACTCTTGACTATTTAGGCAAATATCAATACATATTGTTCCATATCAACTAATATATAAAGCTATACTGGTACCTTACTCCGATTACTTTTCCTCTTTCTAGATCCAGGCAACTTGATACACTTAATACTTTCATCAGCAAGCATAAGTTGTGTCCCAGAGATAGCCACCATACTCCTGTATACCATAATCTGTGTTGATCCTATGTTTTTCTCAAACCTTCAGTGGTAAATCAAGGTATTCTCTATGAATGTACTGGGTGAGTTTATACATGGCAATTAGTGTTGTTTTGCTAGTCACACCTTGTTGATAATAGTTTGTCCTGAACAAACCAAAACAAGTTTGCACAGCGTCCAACAGCTGTTCCATTTATTACACACCTTTGCATTTCAGTACAAAATTACCAAAACATTTCAGACTATATATACAGAAAGAGACAGAGAGACAGAGAAAGACGGATAGACAAAGAATGGCAAAGAGGGGCAGAAAAGGAAAGAGAGGGAGATTAAATATAAATATGAAGCATTTTAGGGCATGCAACATATTTAAAAAAAATGACAAAGGACTCAGTATTCGCATGCTAGTCAGTAGTACATCTCTTCAACAACAACTGTGTCTGGATCGATAGTCACATTAAACATTTAAAACATAACCATGCATCGAAATCAGTCTCTTTTAGATTTGTTATCCATGTGCATTCATCAGAAATTGCTCATGCAACATATTGATCACATCAATGGAAATGTTAAATAGTTGAAACCGGAAACGTGACTGTTCTGAATCAATACCCACACTCCAATGATATTTACATAACGTTATATGGACATCAATCTGTTACAGCTTTGGTTATGTACAACACTGTGCAGGCTAACCAAAACAGTAACACTTGTTACTTGTTAATAGCTTGTTTAACATGAAATGTTAACTACGTCTAACTTAAAATAATTCACCTAGACCTGCACGGAAATGTGTAGAATGGGTTTCAAATGGTGTTTCATGTGTTTGCACACCATTTTCTGCACGCAGATAGTAGCCTGTCGACCTCACATGAGGCGGTTGTTTGTTTGACATGGGACAATGCAACACAATGCAACACAATTTTGAAATACAGTTTTAGCTCTTAAATATTGTTCATGTTGTGTGACATTTAAATCAGGTGATATATCATTTTGTTCACGGTCATATTCATTTATCTGATAATTGTATAGTTTCCCCAGGAAAAAAGCACAGATATAGCCGTTCAAAGGTAGTCTTGGGAAGACATAACTATTGATGAATTACAATACGTTATACAAAAGAACAAACTATAAAATATAATAATAATAATAAGAAGAATAAGAAGAAGAAATAATAAGAAGAATAAGAAGAATAAGAATAAGAATAAGATAATAATAATAAAAATAATAAGCAGAATCATAATCATAAGCAAATTATGAATTACTACTTCTACTACTACTATTACTACTACTACTACTACTCTACTACTACTACTACTACTACTACTACTACTACTACTACTACTAATAATAATAATAATAATAATAATAATAATAATAACGAGCAGATTTTTGATCATGCAATCTCTCTTTTTTGTATTCTGATCAATAAGAATTTATGAAAAGTCCTATGAGCATTGCAAAATATATTAAACTCAGAAAAAGCACAGGACAAAGATATTTAGCATGCAAGCCAAGTGAAAAGCAAGAACAAATTTGTGATGAATCATTAAAGAAAAAAAGAAAAAACCCGACAGTAACCGCATCGGAACGGTCAGTCGGCAAAATGGGCAGCCAGGGATGCTTAAACCGGTTTTGCAGAGCTATAACAAGGCAGACTAGCAGTATCGGAATCCATGTTCACAATAAAATGTTCTGTAAGAATAGCTTGCATCATTGTCTATCAATAACGCATTCAATTAGACGTCAAATAATGTTGTTTATTTTACTTATTTTATCTACCTTAAAAAGAGTCATTTAGGATTCCGTTCTGTGCTTGATTTAGTGACGTCTATATTTATGCGGTATCTCCACCTTGTTGTCAATTCTAGCTTGTATATCAGTATATATCAGTAGATTCGAGAATTGTGACATGAGATGTGTAACATCAAAACTGTATGGGAGAAATGTAAATTGGATAGGTGTAAAAACGAACGTGTTTGTGTAAACAAATAACTAATTTAAAAATATGCATTGTATACAATATGCAAATAAGAAATTGAATATTGGCGGATGTCCAATTGTTTTCGTAATAAGTGCTAAGGATTTAGGCGTTAAGACGTTGGCTTGTTTGAAGTAAAAAAAAACGACCCATTTGTCAAGTTTTGGTTTTAGATGTATAAACTATCTCCCCATCTGACAACTAATTGGTTTAAAGATTCTGATGACTCACCAACCACCGCAATTTGTGACTTAAATGTGTTCCCAATGACGTCATTAAAAGTCATTATAGGTAAGAACTATTAAACTGGACAATCAAACAAGTTAAAGGTATTTTATTATGTTTGAACACGCTTTTAGAATCCATTTAAAGAGAAAATGATGTACATGTATATATACAACATCGTTAACCTTCGTATATTGATAAGTGTGTCATAATTATTCCTAAATTGTTATCTTAACTCGATATTGTTGTGCACGTCTCTTTGTCTCTGTATCTCTCTCTCTCTCTCTCTTTCTCTTTCCCCTCTCTCTCTCTCTCTCTCTCTTTCTCTCTCGTTTTCTTGCTTTTTCTGTCTCTGACTCTCTTTAAATAAATATATAAATAAAAAATATTACAAAAGAGAATCGGTTAAATATTCCAGGATTTCAGGCAATGACACGTGAATCAGGATGGACGTGACGACATGAAGAAAAACATGACTGGCTTTGCTGCATAAGCATTCTCAATACTAGAGACCAAGCCAAAATAATTGCTACATTAGGTCAGTCAGCTACTGACAAAACCTTAAAATAAATAGTCCACTACAGTTCTGGTGTGTATGCATTGTATCTCTTTGCACGTTATAAGTGTTTCCAGTTACACGGGCATCTGACTGTTGTTTGAATTCGTTGGCTATAGTTTGTCAGAAAGGCAGGAATTGACAGTAAGGCATCGTGACATAACTATGATTGCGTATGTATATTGGTTCAGAAAAAGTACCCGTGTAAGCTATGATCTTGTTCGAAAAGGTAACCGATTTTCATTTTAAGCACACTACAATGAATATACACGTGGGGTTTGTTCATATCTTTTTCTCAAGCATATTAATAGAATATTTCATCGCTTTACATTTCTGAAAAATATAGTTACAGAGACAAAAAATTGGGTTACGATATATGTGTGTAGTACAGGTTAAGCTCCAGTTTAAACCCCTTTATAACTCTCACATTACAAAATTGATTACCACCTAGTGAACAAAAACAAATTGATAAAAGACAGTTTTTTAACTGTCAAAGAATTTCAAGATGGCAAAAAGGTTCTTTTTAATGGATATTGTATAGACTTCATGTGCATGTTTACATTTTTTTTTATCCGCCAAGTATTTAATTACATATTTAAAAAAAGCGTTCGCCTTTTCACTGCTAGGGCGTATGATCCGTAGAATTTACCTGCTAGAGAACAAATATATACTTATGTATGGGATGAATTAGACACACCCTCCATTCGTACGTTAAGTCAGGGAATCTGTCATACACATGCTCGAAATGTCAGTAGGAAATGTAAGCTTGTGATATAGTTAAAATGGCAACAGTATCATGTCTGCGTGTTTTTAAGTGTTGCATGTAGCTTCTATTTTTATTGCTTATGTGTTACACTTGATTTATCATACTTGTAGTTCGACCATTTTGTCCTGTTTTCAATATAGCGATTATCTAAGGTTATTTAAACCTCGACAATGTCAAAATATGTTTAGTCAGTTGACAACTTAGTTGGCAGTCAGTCTCAATACCATGTCTCGATACTTTCTTCGTGTACTGTGAAAAGTATATGTATTGCATCGCCATGACTGCATTTTTTCTAGTATGTAAAAATCATACCGGAATTCTTTTGCATGAACTATCAACAACGTTGAAATATTCCATAAAAATAGCAGAGAAGGATAAAACATGGCATTTCCAAATTATTAAACATAAGTTGCTTTAACTTATATAAATGTCACGTGATCATAAGCATGCCTAATTTTAACCACCACCTGTTTATTTGCTAAATTGTACGTTTTAGTTTGACAATATACGGGAGACGTGTGATATTTCCACGTAAATGATGGGCTTCCTACATCCAGTAATTCTGTATCGGCTGTACACAATATATAACGTAGAGTCATGTCGTTAGAGGGCTTGGTTAACATATGTATATCACGTATTTAGTTTTGTTTTGTTTGTTAATTGGGTTTATCGTCCCACCAACAGTATGTCGGTTATCTGGAGACGGTGTCCACTTGAAGCAGATATAGTGCTGCCTTCACTGTGTCTAGCATGCCGTGAACACCTGGCATGATACCACACCCAGTCACATTATCCTGACACCGGGCCAACCAGTCGTGGAACTACCCTTATATTTGCTTAAGAGAGCTACACCACTACCATTTTTAACAACTTTGGTATGTCGCGGCCAGGGATCGAACCCGGGGCATTCCGTACCTAAAGCCGACGCTCTACCGATAGCGCTACCAGATTCGGTTGTATTTAGTTTTAACCTGATTATACTCCAATCGCATTAAACGCATTGTATTCGGCGCCGTATGACCTATCAAGTGTCGGTGTGCCGTTAAAAACAACATACAAAATAAACAAGATATGTATAAGTGGTGAAATTTCGTTCAATAAGCTAACTGGACGCTAATTTAATTGAAGGTTTTGAAAGGTTTGAAAGGCAATGAGACTTTTGAGAATATTGCATTTTGCCTAGTAGTAATAAGACTGAGAGCGCAAGTAACGTGATGAAATGTACATTAAATGATGTACAAGTTGTGTTCGTGATAAATATTCTCTACTTGCCGAGGATTGTCTATTTCCGGTTAATAATATATAACAAGCGCATTCTGGCATATATGTATGAGAAGAAATCAATATCTATGTACGATGATTTCAAGCGAGCTCAAAGCCTAAAAATCGAAATAATGGCGTTAATTTTGTAAAGGTTATACACCTGATGAACTAGTTATTAACAATTGATTAATTCTTGGCAGATGTTAAAATTCCAACATCCTCCTATTGACTAGCCTCAGAAGCCGGTGTTTTAGGTGTTGGTGCGGGTATATTGTTAATAAGTTTATGCATAAACATATTTGAAATTAGGTATAATGATATTTGCTGCTTTTGCTAGAAGTACCCAGTAATAGTCATCGAAGAAAAAAATAAGAAGCATGCTGAACGTGTATTCGTGTATATAATATGGCCAGATGCGCATTTGACATGTTTGATTCTCCTACGCATCAATTAGTATACCCGGTTCTACACCTTAGGTGTATGTCAAGAATAGGCAGAGAGCATGACATTATTATGGAACTATAGTTCTCATAAGATGTATGATTTTACAAAATATAACCGTGTTTGCATTCCACGTAACATTGTAGTTTTTTTAAAACAACGAACCTCTTCAAGACCTACACACAAAATCGCACACTGAGATACAGATTTTGTTGTAAAACATATGTTTGTGTTATAAAAAAGGCAATGTCTCTAAAATTCACACGACTTACATTACATGTATATGTATACTTAAACATACTGTACATACAAACGTTTCTGTTTTAATACACATCAGGCACGATGTTTAATAATTTTATTAATAATTAAAATAAATAATTTTAATAATTAATACATATTTTATTTCAACTTTTAATTCGAGCCTTTTAATAGACTTCAAATTGTTATTTTTTTGTTATTTGTTAAAGCTTTAATTTACAAACGAATTATTTAGAATGATTGAATTAAGTGTATTGGGAAGATATAAACAAAGTTAATTAAACAGCTATGAAATTCTCAAGTTTTTAAACCTTGCATGTCTTGGAGAAAAAAGGTAATGTTTAAACGTATGCATTTTTATAAACAATGTTAACTAAACAGCTATGAAATGCTCAAGTTTTTAAACCTTACATGTCTTGGGAAAACATATATTGTTTAAACGTATGAATTTTTACAAACAGTGCTATTATATATTCACCACAATAAATTGCTGTTACTTCTAATTGAAGAGGACAGATACAAAAATATACCAAGAGAGAAGAAAAGGTGTACAAAGTGTAATAAGAATGTAATTGAAATGAGTTTTACTTTCTCCTAGTCTGTTCTAGATACCATGTATTAAGAACACAATATTTACCCAAATACTATTTAAGGTAGCCAACTCTAAATACGTGTGTACAGTTAATGAGTAGTGATAATGTTAATATAATATAATAATACAATTGTCAAGAAATAAACATATTAAAGATATTAATTAACTGTTAGTTTATTTTACAAGATAATATTTATAGGCTTGATGTTGATATTTCCATTTAACTTAATAAACATATTTAATATTGTATTTTCTTCAAACTGGATTTTATTTATTTCTTTTTGGCCCGACAAATGTAATCTTTGATCCATGTTAATATATTCATTTCCTTGTCACAAATGTAACTCAACTAAATATTTGGATTTACATTAATGTGTATAGTTCATATACACTAAATGTCGATTCGCGGCAAAAAGATGAACATGTCTTGATACAATAACAACATTATTAATCTATAGATAAAATAGTATACATGTGCATTGATATTTTGTATATTTATATTATTTAACTATATGAAAGCACGGAAAACAGGATATGAACATGATATAATAATACGAACAAATCCATGATATAACGGGTTATGTACACCGGGGATGCATACTTTTGACACGCTGATGAATTTCCTTTTATAATACGTGTATTTGCGAACAGCATTATTCTACTTTACTACGTTCATATCCATGTTATTCATACTTTTCTGTTATATGTTTTAATAACCTAATAATTTATTCATATGTATAATGTATCTTTTGTACACCACCATCTACAATTTTATTAGACTTGGCAATGGCCAAGTGTGGCTTGTGTCCATAAACGCTTTGACTTCGTTATTCAAACTACTCCGAAACAGTGTAAAATTATATCATTTTGTTGTTGTTAAGACTTATAAATCGACGTATTTAACAAATACGAATGTGTTATACATACCCTTAAATAGAACATATCAAAAATTGAATACATTGATGATAAAAGCTGACACGTTGTAAACCGACGTATTAAACATATATGAATGTGTTATCCACATCATTTAATAGAACATATAAGCAAATTAAACACAATAATGATAAAAGCTGACACGTTTGTAGTGAACAATGGGTTGTCAAACACGCGTTGTTAACATTTTGATAAAAAATTATACATTTTATTAAAACCAGATTGATCAAATTAATGAATACATTGTTTTAAAATGCTAGTCATTCTTTACTGGAATGTAATAAGCCAAATGTATACAGTGATAAAATATTGTCTTGTTTGTTTTACTTATATAATTCTATATTCATTCCAGATAGTTGTTAATTTTGATCGGATAGGATTTGAAAACTATTTGTCACAAATGAAACTTTCAAAAAATAACTGGTTTATTTTAAACTTAATTCAAAAGTACTGCTGGTTAAAAAAATATATTTTGAAAAGTTTGATTTTGTTATATGCTTAAAATAAATTCATTCCACACACATAGTGAGAATTGTTAATGGTATTTTTTAATATTGTTGAACATGATTATAACTTAAATAATATTTTTATATTTTTGTATTTCTTTATTTTTATTACAATAATTCTTGTATAAATATAATGTCTACCTCAAAAACAATTTTTAGCTAAGTTATAATGTCTACTTAAAAACGAAACATGATTTCTAAATGATTATAACTTAAATAATAGTTCCTGTTATACAGTTGAAAAGGTGTTTTAATATCATTTTTAATGATTTTTTTTTAAACTTGTAGTATATAAAAAGCAAAAAGCTATATACAATGTGATTATTTATATGGTTTATTTCAAAATTTATTTTGAAAATGAAATTTAACTTAGACTTTCAATTCTAAAAAGTAATTAATTGTGTTTTTCATTTTAGTTTTTCTTTGGAATATTAAAAAAAATAATTGATAGAAAAAGTTTGGTAAATGTCTACCTCGAAAACAATAATAAAGGTAATGAAACTAACTATTGTTTTTCTTTTATTATGTTCCAAACAACATCTGTATTTTAAACTCTTCGAAGCAAAGTGATTAATTTAATCTTACATGAAGCTTTAACAGAACATGACTCCTGTGAAATCAGGTTGCTATACCATCACCTACTTAACTAAAAGCTTAGTTTACTTTGTAGAAATAGATCTAGTTGTACCTATTCATGTCATGCATTTGTTCATATGGATACAATGCGATAAGAAGTTATCCATAACTTAACTGACCCCTTAAATAACAGTCAACACCCCACATTTAAGATAAGGTATGTTACATGTATAAATCGTGAAGACAGATCATTGGTGTTGTCTGTACAATGGCTGAAAGACTGAATGCTCGTTGCTCTGAATGTGGACAACCATGTAAACAGATGTAGGTTTTTGTTCTGTATCTTTAAAACATTTTGATCAGGAACATGCTTGCATCGAACCCGATGAGGTTGATAAAGAGTTTGATGAACCTGAGTATCAATTTTGTTTAAGGTGTTCTTTGAACATGAAACCGTCATTCAATAAGTTTCCCCGCATTCCACCTCACCTTCCAAGACCCTTACACCATACATAAACCTGGGTCCGTTTAAGGACCCTCTTTTAAATTCATCACGGTCCCTTAACAGGACCTTCCACCGTCTCACTGCGTTCGAGTCGTATTTGAGGCTATGAACTTTCAATGAGGTAGTGTTTGTACGCTAGTTCTACCATAATTTATAAACCTCATCATAAAATAGTATTGCTTTATTTTATAAACGAATATATTAGCATTTTCCCAAATAATCAAAATTTTAGAGAAAAAAGACATATACTATTTTAACGTATGCAATTTTATATGAAGTGATATTTTGCAGTCATCACAATAAATCGTAGTTAAATAAACTGTTATGAAACGGTGTAAAATGCTCTCAATTCAATGTTGCTAAGTCTTGTAATCCAACTTATTAAACAAATACGAACGTCTTATACATACCCCCTGTAATAAACCACGTAAACAAATTAAATATAATGATAATAAAAGCTGACACATTTGACTCCGATGGGGTGAATTGTTATAACTACTATCAATAGCTTGTAAGTTATCGATGTAACGATATTTTCGATTTAACCTCATCGTTCTAAATAACACACCCCGTCACGTATGAATGACTCTTGCAGCATAGTTCGCTTTTGACATACTGTGTATGTTAAATAAATATATTCTCTGTACTTTTATAAAGTTCTTAAAATCGTGATTTATAAATTCTGAACCCTTGTCAGTCATTATTTTTGTAAATTTACGTATTTTTTTAAAATCTGTTCGACTGCTTGTATACTTGTTTGCGATTTTTCATTCAATAGTGGACGAACAATTAAAAACCGTGACAAAATATATATCACAATTAGCAAAATACATTACACCATCATTGTACTTTGCAATGTTTTCAACAGACATGAGATCCATATCAGCTTGATCATTAAGCCCTGCAAACTGCACTTGCGATGTTTTATATTTGCATATGGCTTGCCGCTGAACAGCATAAGCGTATTGATTGTCTAATCATTTCTGAATAAAATGCTCAATACATATTCCAAGGTATTGAGGGTTTAATATCTGATCATTTGTTTGAGAAATGTTTTATGTATTTTTGATGAGAGACAATTTTATCTCTGATTTCTAAATCAAGATTTAATCTATGGTGAAGTTTTGATACTTTTTATCATAACTTATAACCATGTTATTTTATTAAACTTAGGGTATTTTAAAGGAAATATCTACATTCGTATTTAATAAAGTGTCTACCTCAAAAGTAATGCTTTTAAAAGTTAAAAGTATTGTTTACTCATTTGTACATGTACCTCAGAAACATTAAAGTGATATTTATGTTTGTATATTTCGAGTATATATTGATTTTAATCATTAACTTTGCTTTTGAAACGATATTTTTTTTGAAATGTTTTATGCCTTTTTGATGTGACATAACCAAAATGCTTTGTATATTATGATTTCTTTTGTTAAATAAATTATAAGAATTAAAAAAGTTTCAGGGTATTGAAAATACACACACGTTTTAATGATATGTAAACCTTTTATTTAAGTTTTATTTCATCTAGTCTAACGTTATATGTTAAAAATGTATTCTATAGATAGACATTGTTAATTTCTCACAGATAAATTAAACAACATTAAAGTGATATGTATGCTTTGTATATTTGGATTATATATTGATTGCAATCATTCCATTGGTTTCTATAAACAGTTGTTAATTTTAAAGAAATTATTTTTATATAGTTTGGATATTACATAATCAAAATTGTTTGCATATTATGATTTATTTTGTAATATCAAGTCGTTTATTTCTAATTTTTAATTGAAATTAGCATACGTTTATACTATAATTTTACAATTTAAAAGTATTCACATTTGTATTTCTATATTAGAAACATAAAATAAAAAGGAATGAAACCAACTTTTGCTTTTCTTTTATTATGTTCCTAGCAACATCTTTATTTCAAACTAAACTATCTTTCAAGAAGTTTACTTTAATCTTTATCACAACATGACTCCTGTGAAATCAGGGTGTTATACCATCACCAAATAAAACGAACAGCTTAGTGTACTTTGTAAAAATAGATTTCGTTGTACCTAATCATGTCATGCGTGTGTTCATATGGATACAATGCGATAAGAAATTATCCATTACTTAACTTAACCCATTAAATAACAGTTAACACCCCACATTTCAGATAAAGTATGTTATATATAGTGAAGACTGATCATCGGTGTCATCTGCACAATGGCTGAAAGACTGAATGCTCGTTGCTCTGAATGTGGACAACCATGCAAAATATTTTGTTTAATGTGTAGTTTTAACATGAAAACATCATTGAATAAATTCCTCCGACTTCTACCCACCTTCAAAGACGGTAACACCATATCTTGGGTCCTTTTAAGGACCCTTCTTTACAATCATCATGGTCCCTTTACAGGACCTTCCACCGTCTTTCTGCGTTCGAGTCGTATTTGAGACTATGAACTTGCAACGAGATTGTGTTTTTATGTTGGTTTTACGACCATATTAAAAAGAAATCTATCATTTTCCCAAATAAGTATTAGAGAAAAAAAGACCATTTTGGTTTGATATCGTTTCCCTTTTAATACTATCATGTAATAATTAAATGTACATAATATTTTATTATCTATTGGTGACCATACTATATTATAAAAAAAAATCACCGTTAAACTGTAACACCTATTCACATACCTGTGCTTGCGTCGTTTTTTTAATGGCATACACATTATTATAAAATAATCATGTTATAACATTATTTACAAGTTATTGCAAAAACAAAACAATCATATTAACAATATTGTTTATGAAAAAAGAAAAGACTGATTAAACTGCTTTATTAATTTCACACACTAGAACTGTAAAGTGTAAGGTGTTAAAAGTGGTTAAACAAAAAAGAAACACATAATACATGTACTAAGATGTACAGTCCGCTGAAACTAATTAACCTATGAACTAATACCACACTAAACCACACATATCACTAACATATAACCTCGCTGCTTATCTACTCAGAAGTCTTAATTAACCTTAAACCCTACGACCAAGGTATTTGAACCATTCCATAGCAATCCAGGTATGTAAAACCTGAGCCACCTTCAGCCACCATATTTCTCTATATAAACCCTTTACGCCACCAGAAAAAAATGGTATTTTTCTATCTATACAATTAGTATAAAGGATTATAGAAGTTACATGGGACAGGCCTGTTAACATGTACATTGTAAACTGTATATACAAATGTAAATGTAAATATTATTCATTATTTAAATTCTTGATTTTTTAAAAAAAAAGATCATTTTTTTTAAATTGGTCCTAAAAAGGTGCCTCTAGCATCGGTTAAATAATATAACTATATGTTTTATCTTTTATTTTAACTGAATACATGTTTTTTGGTTTTTAAATTAGTGTATGATGCTTTTTTACCACTATTACAAGTCCCAAAAGAGGCACTGTATAATAATATGTTGTAACGTTACAATGACGCGAAATAATCTATACTCGATGTTAATTTGGTGGACTGAAAATGAAATGTAATAAATAAAAAAAAAAGGAAGTGCAAACTGATATTTTATACAAAACAACTTTTATTACACATTCATCTCAGCACATAAATACAACACAGATAACAAAAACACCCAAACATATTATATAATAGCCTATTGTCAATCCATTAGTAATTCATAATCATCTCTATATGGTTTAATTTTTAATACTTTTAATCTACCAGACATTAGGCAACCCTCACGCCATTAATATAACACTGTGATATTTTATTTTAAACTCCCATACATTAATGCTCGCCCTATAACAATAGTTAGGGCGAGGGTAAACAAAACCAAATATTGATTGATTAGAAAAAATGGCCGCGAGAATCCAGTTTTATAACTACTACTACCAACTTTGTTTTGTTTCTTTGGTTTGACCCGGCCGGGGTTTGAACCCATGACCAATATCGTTTAAAGAGCAAATGAGCTTTAATATTGAAAAAAAACTTTAGCTTTGAATACAAACAGGAAAAACGTAGCAACTTCTTGATTTGTGCAATCCTTGTTATTCCATTTCTGATAATCCATATTGTTATTTTTGTATAAAAACAAAGTTTTCACTTTCATTCATAAAACATAAACATAAAAGTTGTTTCCTGTTCTATCAGAATAACATTTCATTAAGAAATCGTATTTCATTTAATGGTAATATCGGCACATCTTAAACGACTATCCATCAATTCAAGTTCCTTGAGTATTCGACAAAGATCTACAGCTTTTATGTCTGCTACAATGCCGATCTTCTTTCTGTATACTAGTACAATCTTCTTTCATTGCAGTATTTAGAAAAGAAATATTGCGACCATACTCCACGGGCATTTGTTTTACTGACTTTATTATATGGAGTCTGCTCCATCAGTAATTTTGAACATTTCATCGAATGCGGCGTTTACCCAAAGAAGATAAAGTATTTCCTCCTTAAGGAAAACGCTTAGAAGATACGGCTGTTATTAGTGTTATTAATCCTTTCATTTCCATAGTTCTTTCATAAAGTTGTAATCAAATTAATATTTTGTTTTGTCTAAACTGACCTCTCAAATGACTTTTGATGAAGGAAAAAAGATAAGTATGCTGCAGGTTAAGTAATGCAATAAAAGCTGCATGTATGAATGTAGCTTTTAGCATGCTAATACCCAAGTAAAAAAGTTCGATTAGGAAGTATAGCATGCGTATAAACATCACATGTTTTAAAAAGATGTTTGTGTGAAATATTTAACAACCTATAGTATGGGACACTAGATTTCTTGAATAATCATAATGGTCGGTGTCAGTTAAGCTCATCACAAGGTAGATTTATGTTACATTGCCGAAAAAAAACAAAAACGCGGAATTGTGCTTTTAATTGAGGATTGCACAACTGTGCAAAGTTGTTGGCGAAGCGCAGTAATTGTATGACAAACTTTAGTTCTAGAATGCATTCAACATTCAACATTAGTTCATACAGTTAAGGACAGATATAAAAGTTTTGATGTTAAACGTATAAGGAAAACTATTCATTTGATATGTTTCTAGATACATTTAGGCTATGGCGTCGTAAACCGGTTTAATAATTATAAATAACACAATTAGGTTATAAAAAGTAGTCCGTCATACAAATTCTTTAATTTGGTCGATGTTTAGTAAATCTGCATTGTTTGTTTTTATTCATTGAAGATGTGTATGTAGGTTTGCACTGAAGTTATTCATTTCTTGCAGACGACATTAGTCTGTGTAGTGAAGATACCACACTGATGTTCCTAGATACACACGTGGGTCAGCTTGCGGATTGGGAGGTCGCGAGTTCAAACCCCGACTGGGACAAACTAAAGACTTTTAAGTTATGGCTTCCCTTCTAACACTCGGGGCTAAGGGACAGCATTACGCCTGACTCGGTGTCAGTAAAATGGACCGGCCGGGTTCAGTCCCTGGGCACCTCATAAGCGCCGCTGTGCTATAATAATAGAAATGTCGCTGCACAGTATCTGCAAAAATGACAGCAAATCTATAATCCCCCGCACACGTGGACAAAATGATGTTGCAAAAGACAATCGTACACCTTCTTGTTTTGTAATGCTGCAATGTCAACTATTAATATATTATATAGACGTAGTAAATATAAAAATAATCGGATGAGAAAATGTAAAATGTGCAATATGCTGGTGAAAAGAAGAATGCAAACTGTTGTTAAAAAGGGCCTTTCTCAAAATTGTCTGTGGCCTGATGCGAACTGTGTTATCCATATACGCCTAGCATGCAGCTATTTAATCTAGGTGCAGAATATTAACTACAAAAGCAATCAGCCAACTGGTTTATATTTAGTTGTATTATATGACATATATTCATAAAATTGAAAGATAATACTTTTAAAAGTCGTTGTAAGAGAAAAGTGGATTTAGACAGCCATAATTAGATAAGAAGAAGATGACTGTGCTGGTTCGATGTCAGCCAATCCCACGATCAAACACGTGGGTTCTTTTTGAATGGGCATTAATTATCAATAAACCAACACTACAACAAATGGCAATTCTGCAGTATTGTCCCGAGGTGGAAGGGTAATAAGGAACAGTGGAATCAAGGCTGCGACCGACGTCAACGCTCGGATTCAACTTCTGCAAACTTGACAATATGTGAATGATGATTAATTTGGAATCTTGAAAAGTTCATGATGGCTTTTCTGTGCTAAAGTATGTCAGGCCGTCAGACATAAATATGTTTTCATTATAAGACTTATTACATATTATTCATAACATATATCGGAGATTGTTCGTGTTTTGCTTGTCATTTCTTCTAAGTATTGTTTTCGGAAAGCTTATTAACGAACATGCACCACCAAGATCAGAAAAGGCATCACGAATGCACTTACATAGACATTCAACTTATCTAATTATGGAGGTTTTTGTCTGAAGTTATTCTGTCGTTGTTACTGGATTCAACTATTTCTTAATATAATTAACACTAGACTTTTTAAATGTGTTGATATATCAATCTATATGTCCGTGACGATTCTTTAACAATCGTTCTATTTACGTAAGTTATATATATTTATTTGATAGTGCACGAATCGGAATAACACGGATTCAGGGATATGCCGCCCTGGAATATGTATTCGTTTGTGTTACCCATGTTGATTTTCGCGTCAACAGCCGTCCGGCCGACACAAGGAAGTGGTTGGCAGACCAACCAAACTAGACTAGACCCACTGACTGCGGGTGTGTTAGGTCCAGTTTCAGCCAAGTCTGCGATATCCTGCATCAGCTATTGCTATCTGGAGATCCACTTCATCGTATTCTACTTTGTTGAAGATACTCAGTCGTGTTACTGCAGTCAGGAGCTGGATACACGACCTGAAAACCTGAGTGTACCTTTGATAACCTATGGCTATCGGGTAAGTCATCATGTAGTCCCGTGGATGACGTTTTAAGTATGTTTTAAATTTTATTTCATCTTAATATTTTTTTTCCAAACACATATGGACTGTTATAATCAACTTTGTGTTTGATTCCAGAAAATCATCACAGTGACACAATTTAGAAAATTAAATTGTAGTGATATTCAGCTTTTTGGTCGAAAGTGACCCTAACAAATTTCCTGATAGCATCACCGGCGCACCGTATGTCAGCTAGAAACCTGCTCATATTAATTCCGACCACGACCCGAACCAACGTGGTAACATGGGTTCTAATGTCCGCGATTCTACCACTGTGCCGCCTGTCCCTCAATCAACTGAAAGAAATCTTCATAAAATGTTAACTAAGGCGCCAAATGTAGGACTCCAACGGGTTCGATGTAACGTCATATTGCTTGTTTCTTTATCGCATTGAGACGCACACACCTATTAATGCTTTACCCTAGTGTGCAATTTAATTTTCCATATACAGTACATTAGCAAATCCTACTGGCTTTTAAACACACGAAGGTAATACATGTTCGTTTAGTGTTTACGATGCTATGTCTCTAGAGTCAGTTCTCGTACTTTTTAGTAACGCCCTGAGGTCATGTTTGACACCTTCATATATGTGTCTCTCACCAATACCAAATACTGTATCTGACTTGCTGATGAATATTCTTGTATTTGGACATATCGATACAGCATTATCATTTTCTGTAAAATTTTATAAATACACCTTTTTTTCTGAAATAAAACGTCCAAGTTTTAGTTTCATATGTTATCAGCTTGGATATGAAGTAAGATTCTAACGTTTGACTGTATTTATTTTGTTTATTGTTTATGGGGTTTATCGTCCCACCAACAGTATTTCAGTTATCTGGAGACGGTGTCCACTTGAAGCAGATATAGTGCTGCCTTCACTGTGTATAGCATGCCGTAAACACCTGGCATGATACCACACCCAGTCACATTATCCTGACACCGGGCCAACCAGTCGTATATCTTCCCTTATATTTGCTTGAGCGTTAGCAAGGGAGCTATACCACTACCATTTTTACGACTTTGGTATGTCGCGGCCAGGGATCGAACGCGGGGCCTCCCGTACCTGGATCCGACGCTCTACCGATTGCGCTACCAGGTCCGGTTTGACTGTATTTGTCCAAATAATATTGTTTAATACTGAAATAAATTCCCTTTCTTTCCTTACAATATGTAAAACTGTTAGTGTACAAATTGGATTTACTTCATATCATGTCCACATTGGATGGCAGTTGTAGAGTAAAAAATGAGAGGTAATGTAAACGGATTTAAGGGGCACCCCTAATTTGTCGTGTGGCCTCAATTGACCGGGTTTTACTATTTGTGTATATACTTTTTCTAAAATTACTATAACAAAAGTCAAAATAAAATATTGCATCCGTAGTCGTTAAAATTATTCAGTGTGTATTGTTTATACTTTCTCAAGTTTATCATACTTTTTAAATGAGAAAGTTTATTTGTTGAACTGAGTGTGACGTTAAATATTTTTTTTTAAGTTCAAATCTCAGGATAAACAAAACATATTTTTCCGTAAACGAAAATATTCCTGTATGATACTCTCCGTTTCTTGTTCCTCCAATCGCAAACTTGCTGAAATACATTAAAATGACAATATACATTCAATAAATATTGAATTATTACTTTTGTTAAGAATATGTTCGGCCATCTGCCATTTAAAAAAAGCCTGGCACTTAATTCTGTTTCGCTGTCGTCTTTCTCTATATCTTTCGATTTTTTTAAGCCCATTCCTACTAAACACTTTGTCCTCTCCATTGTATGTATGTCTCTATCTTCCTCGCTCTCCCACCTTCTCACTCTCTCTCTATCGTTCTTTCTTTCTATCTCTCTCGTTTCTTTTTTTTGGGAAAATGTTATCACAAATCAGAAGTGATAAAACTACAGTTTTTGTTTTTTACAGTAACTAATTTAACGTTTGCCGAATGTCGATAAAAGAGACCTTTAATAATAAATGACACTATGAATTTACAGCTATAATAATCTTTCTATACTTCAGCCTGTACTTTTAGACGTATTTCGTAGATTCTTTCGCAATTAAAGATTGTCTGTGCTATTCATACTACATGTATAATATCAAATATATATCGTAGTTCCTTTGATAAATCTAGATAGTTCCGAGGGACTGTCTCGATATATATGAGAGAGGGGGCAGACAGGACGCAGCGTTTCTCATTGAGCCGAACCCGGGTTCCCTTGCAACAGCCTGGTGTGACTTAACAAATGGTGGCTGGACCGTAATACAGCGACGCCAAGATGGGTCGGTGGACTTCTATAGGAACTGGTCGGATTATGCCGCCGGGTTTGGAGATCCCTCGGGAGAGTACTGGCTTGGTCTGGATAGCATACATTACCTGACCCAGAACACAACGGTTCTGCACATCTACATGGAGGCATTCGGAGATGTTTCGCTTGTTGACGGCTTCGTTAAATACAGTAATTTTAGTGTGGCCAACTCGTCTATGAAGTATCGTCTTAGTCTCCAGGGTTATGAAGGTAGTGTTCAGGATTGTATGCTTGTGAGGGAAAATGGAATGATGTTCTCTACCTATGATATCGATAACGACAACTGGGCATCTAATTGTGCGCAATACTACAAAGGAGCTTGGTGGTACAACGCATGTTATAATAGCAATCTGAATGGACTTTATCTTTCTGGTGTATACACTTTGGACCAAAACGGTATCATCTGGTGTGATCCGTGGGGATTCTATTACTCACTCAAGCAAACTATCATGAAGGTGAGAAGAGTAAAATGAACATTAGACTATTTAACGTTTTAATTCTTCTTGGTTGTTATTCTTACGTCATGAAGAATGTATGTATGCAATGACATGTGTGAAAATGTTGTTAATCTTTATTTATGTCTATTTAGTTAACTTACCGTGTGTGATACAGTGTACGATTATGACTACTAACAAAAAGACGAATATATTAAGAGTATACAATTATAGCCCAAAAGTCAGCATTAAACATTTATTTTATTATGAATTGATTTTTTTTTCTTGAACCTTATTTTAGCATCATGCTGAGATCATAAAACGATACAACAATTATAAACAACTGCTTGAAACAGAAACTGGGAATCGTTGCTTTTAAATAGCATAAACGTCCGAAATGTACCGACTTGTGAGAGTTTGACAGCCGGTAAATATGACGTATTGTGACAATTGTGTCGCCTATAATATGAATAACCCTTTTGCTTTTACACAAATAGCTATTGATCCCGAACGTATGTACAAACGCATTTCGAAAGGGAACATTCAATGCAACTAGTAAATATGTATATGTATATACTGACAATGAAGCACTGCTCATGGTGGTTTCTGCAGTGTATGCTTTTGGAGACAACGGCGATTTGCATTAGAAACAAACGCCGGCAATTTCATTTTACAATAAATTTCTACTTTAGCATCCTTCATATATGTAAGGTTCGATCATGGTGACGGTGCTAAGGTGTCAACTTTTCATCTTTGTCTCTATGTGTATACTATCTCGTCTCAGTGGTTTTGTCATTTTTCACATTTTTCACATTTGAATGTGCTTTTGGTTATGTTACCTCACAATACATTTTTGTGGTGATAGGCCCTATTTATAATTACCGATTGAAAATTAAAACCCTTTAGACGTCAAGATCCGATGTAAACTTGCTCTTGCAAATGAACAATAAACACTAGTGTAAATGATATGAGTAAAACGTAGTTTTGCTGGTTGTTTGTCTGCTGTTGTTGTCCATTTTTACTATTTAAGATTTAATAATATCTGTGGTAATTCACATAGAACTTTCTTATAATTACAGATTAAAACACTAAATAAAAACACAAAACACTAATGTAAATGATATGAGTCAATCGTAGTTTTGCTTTTGGTTTGTTCGATGTTGTTTTTTTGTTTCTACTATTTGATATTAAATAATTCAGTAATACTTCTATGAACAATGTGTTCCACGGGCATTGAATAGTTCACGCTGGAAAAAGTGCTCATAAGTTGATCACGTGAATCTTTTGAGAGTCGACCATGCAGGTGACCGATCGGGGGAGAATGTGTAAATCAGTTTTCCGGTTTCCTGTCATTGCAAACTCCCTGTGTGTCAATGTTAAAATTACTCTATCTCAAATTTGACCCACTGAAAACTGGTGATACCATGTCAGCCCGGATCTATATTAAAGTGGTCATCATTTATAAATTTAATGTTTGCATCAATATTCTCATATATCTAATAAAAACACAAAATCCAGATAACGTCAACTAATCATCGCTTCGATTTTTGAAACGGTCGGATCGAGAATTGCCGGTAGGATGATATTCCAGCTGGCATGCTGTGCGCAGACGCTTCAACCTAATCCGTTGTATTATTTCTATCAGTGCCAAGACTTTTGGCCTCTTCGATTTGTCTGTACATTTTATAAAGAAAAGTCAATACTTAGTGATAATTAAACCATCCTGAAGGTGCCATTTAAAAGTAGTTTTACTGATTCATAATCTTTAATTTCCGATTACTCTGGTGACTCCTTATTGCTCTTTCCATTAGCTTTAAAATGACACATTCCTTTTCAAAGGTGTATGGACATTAAGAAAGTTCTGTTAATATCGTTATGATAATTACATAGCTGCAGATAAGATGAGTGTTCAACATACTTACTTCACAATTTAATCCCTATTTAGTTGCTATTCAAATGGATCGTCTCATTTGAGTACCAACTTAAAAGGGTTTCAATAAAAAATGAGGAATATAGGGATGTTTGAAGTTTGATTTACGCATCTTATCTGGAGCCCTGTAATTCGCATTATTTAAAATGACAATTAGAAGAAAAAAGTGTTTAATAATTAAACAATAATTTATTATATTTATATTGCTTCTTGTAGCTCGTACCAAAAGCTTTTCTATTGATACCTTGTTTTTGTAAAATTACTGAAACATAAAAAAAAAGTTATGCTTATTTATATATTGGGGCCAATGACCTAGGTCAGAAGCTGTCTATTGTTTTCCCAGTTGATATAGGAACATGATTTTTTTATATTGACAATGGCACAAAATAATTCTTGGCCTAGAGAAATGGCTCTTATATCATTTTTAAACCTTTTCATTGGTACAACTATTTTTCAATAAGATATATTTGATGTTTGTGTGTGTGTAACACAGCTACTCAGTGATGCATATATGTTAGTTGTTTCCTTTTAGAGCATTAACGTTTCTTATTTTTTATGAAACTTCTACACTTTAATTTGTTCTAACATGCACTACATTTATTGTGGATTTGTATTACTTGAGAAGTATTGGCTCATCTGATTTACCGTGTATGTATGCCTGTTTATGTACACTTGTGTGTTGCTGTGTTTTCTGGCATATATATGTTATGCTTATGCAGAATATCTGCATTTTATTAACAAAATTAATATTACCCTATTAATAAAAGTTTTCCTTGACAGGTTTATACTTCTTTTTTTTTTCTCATACCATATATGGAAAGTTTAAAGAGCTACTAAACATGTTTAAAATACCGAAGCATGTACCGGGAATCACGTTTTGCTATGACTAAGCTATTGCTATAACCAACAAGGTTCTTTTCAAATGTGTACTGAAAGGGCCGAAGATGATGCGAACCTTATTTGCTTTGCAACTAAATATAAAGATTGACTGTCACAAAACATGTTATTATGAACATTATTTAAATGTATATATGTAAATATATTAATAGAATACCATACATACATGTATGATAACAGAGAGTTGAAGTAAAACATAAATAATTGCGTGTTTATAAACATATGCTGTGTGTTCAATAAATGATACAATCTTTGATAGTTACAGTAATAAATCAATTTATTTTCCCTCATAAAATTAATCAAAAGCATATTTTTTAAATGTTGGCCTTTTAAGCCCCAAGCCTTAAAAATAATGGTTTTATATTAAATGTATATATGAACCAATTTCCCTGTACCAGTCCTACAGATATCAAGAAAGAAAACTCGAAACAAACATACTATTTAAATTAAATGTGCCACATGATAGGGTATCACATTTTACATCGGGTTTTGGTTATATGTAAAAAACAAAATTGCGGCAGTTTAATTTCGGTCATTAGCGTCTTAACGCTATAACTCAATATGATTGCCATTTCACCAATACTTCTAACAAGACAGAGCAAGAAGATGGCCCTCCTGGGACTTCAACTGGCGATCCATTTCATAGATATTAGAGTAACGAGCTGCATTTCTGACGAAAACTAGACTTAAATCTACTTTGCTGTTTGCCATATTGTCTGCTACATCTGTAAGTGCAAGCTGTATTGTTAACTTGGCTGCCTTTGCTAAACAAGCCACCAAATCAGCTGGTAATTCGAATTAATGGATGCTAGCATTGTCTTAATTGTAATCTGATCTTTACTCTTGCAAGCTACAGAAAGTATAAAACGGAGTTTATCTGAAAAGGGTCTGATAGAACAATGTATTGCATATTACAATGTTCACTTCGCGAAAAACGTGCCCCTCATCCATAAATTGTATGACCCAATTTGATTTTGCAAAACACTATCTAGAGTAACATTAACGTACATATATCCATTCTAAACTTACAGTAGACTGTGTATTGTGACTTCAACGTAGGAACTTTTATATTTTAACTTTGTATATGAAATTTATGCTTTTTGAATATGCATGCTGTTTTTTTTAATAATTTTCAATATTAACAATTTACTTTTCCATTTGAGTTCAAAGTAGATGTTTAAAATCGATAGTCAATGCGTGCTTGTCATGTGGGAATTGTCCCTGCTTACAAGACACGGATTCATAGATAGATACATACATAGACAGACAGACAGACATACAGACATACAGATAGACAGACAGACAGACAGACAGACAGACAGACAGACAGATAACTAGATATATAGATAGATAGATAGATAGGTAGATAGATAGATAGATAGATAGATAGATAGATAGATAGATAGATAGATAGATAGATAGATAGATAGATAGATAGATAGAAAGATAGATAGATAGATAGATAGATAGATAGATAGATAGATAGATCGATAGATAGATAGATAGATAAATAGATAGATAGATAGATAGATAGATAGATAGATAGATAGATAGATAGATAGATAGATAGATAGATAGATAGATAGATAGATAGATAGATAGATAGACAAACAGATAGACAGATAGACAAATAGATAGATAGATAGATATATATATAGATAGATAGATAGATAGATAGATAGATAGATAGATAGATAGATAGATAGATATATAGATAGATAGATAGATAGATTGATAGATTGATATAGATAGATAGTAGATAGATAGATAGATAGATAGATAGATAGATAGATAGATAGATAGATATATAGATAGATAGATAGATAGATAGATAGATAGATATATATATAGATAGATAGATGAATTGATGCATGGATGGATGGATGGATATATATAGACAGATAGATAGATAGATAGATAGATAGATATATAGATAGATAGATATATAGATAGATAGATAGATAGATAGATAGATAGATAGATAGATATATAGATAGATAGATAGATAGATAGATAGATCGATCGATAGATAGATATATAGATAGATAGATAGATAGATAGATAGATAGATAGATAGATAGATAGATAGATAGATAGATAGATAGATAGATAGATATATAGATAGATAGATAGATAGATAGATAGATAGATAGATAGATAGATAGATAGATAGATAGATAGATAGATAGATAGATAGATAGATAGATAGATAGATATACAGACATACAGACAGACAGACATACAGGCAGGCAGGCAGGCAGACATACATACAGACAGACAGACAGACATACATACAGACAGACAGACAGGCAGACATACATACAGACAGACAGACAGACAGACAGACAGACGGACAGACGGACAGACAGACAGACAGACAGACAGACAAACAGACAGACAAACAGACAGACAGACAGACAGACATACAGACAAACATACAGACAGACAGTCATACAGACAGACAGACAGACAGACAGACAGACAGATAGATAGATATATAGATAGATGCTGAGTCAGACAAATGTGTCTGTGCTGCAGGTTACTGCCGGACCTGCAGTGACTTCCTATGTACAATTTGTATTGAACAACATAAGGCAGCAAGAGCTTTTAGAGATCACACTTAAGCCAAAGAAGAATTCAAACTTTTCCGAGAAGAGATCTTCAGTATATCTTTGGGATATCAGTAGCTTGGCCGAGTCCCACGTGGCAGTCGCATTGCCAGATTTGAAGCAGATTCAAAAATTCACGGCAGTTACTAACCTGGAGACCATCCGGTGTATATATGTATCCGGTCATTGTAACGGTGTACGCTGTACCGGTGACAGGCTGATAGTAACGTTCTGCAGTCCACCGAAGGTGCAGATACTTGATATGACCTGAAATGTCCTCCATGCTATTCAGCATGATAAGTCAGGGATCGCTCTGTTTCGGCATCTATGGTGTTCGACCCTCAGTCGTGACAATGCATTTATATATTTGACTGATTACATGACAAAAACCCTTACGTGTTTGAACAACGCCGGAGTTATTCTGTGGGTGTACCAAGACCAAAACTTGAATTATCCATTGGGCGTGACAACCGGTGATAGTGGTTGTCTCTATGTATGCTGCTTTGACTATCATGATATCCACGTGGTGTCTTCTGGTGGGCAAAGACTAGCAGTCCTACCGTCGAGCCAGACAGGGGTAAATGGAACCATAGCGCCTCATTACAACACAGCAACGTACACTGTATGTGTCAAGTGGCAAAGTTGATCCCGACACACTCAACCAGTTGAGAAGATTATGCTTGCAGTAGTATGAGTGTAAATAATATAGACTGTGTTATGCATTAACGCAGTTAAATACACGTCATAATAAAACACACACAATTCTTAATGCTACAACCAATAAGCTACGAGCAAATTATGATAAGCCTGTATAACATGTCAAAATGTGCACAATTATTCATAAGACAATGTCCTTGTATTTATTTTCATTATATTAAATTATGGACTTGATTAACTTAACTGTAATCTTTTTTTTTTCTAAAGATAAATACCCCTGGATTATTGTATGCATGCATATTCATGTATCGCTAATAGTTGTAATTATATAGCACGTGTTGAATGGGATGTCGATTGACCAAAGATAATATATGTCCAAATTCCACTATTTGTTTAAATGTGTAGTACATGTTAGAATGTATATGTTTAGTTAATTTTGTTAATAAAGTGTAGAGAGTATCAATCTATTTTGTCAAGTTAAGCCCACGAACACAGCAAAATAAATAGCAATATAAGTAAACGTCAGAGTGACAGATAATCTTAATTTGTCACGAGTACAGTATGAACACAGTATGCATTCATTGAAAAGCTGCATACTTTTAAATCAATTGACGATGTCAGATATCAATTTATTTAATTGACCAATATTGAGCCATGAACAGCCATTCGTTGTTTGCAGAAAAAAAAATATATATGATGAATATATATCTTTATGAACATATGTCGGTGATTGTTGTAATTAGTTAATACTGTATTATGATCAATAACTGTGTATACCGGGGGCCGAGTCTTGACGGATTGCGTTTCCATGTCCGTTAATGTACATACATTGAAAATGGCTTTAACATAAACCAATGTCGAAAGTTTTGCCTTAGCCAAAATATATTAAACAATCCTAATGTTTGTCTTTCTTTTAACCCATGTTGTTATGTACAGTAGTACACCAGCGTTTAAGGGTACGCTACTCAAGTTAATGGTTGTTTACCGCTTTGGTATTAGTGACGTAGCAACCGCGAAACTGCTAGAAAGAAGAGGATCATGGTAGAAATTAATTTATTTATTTTTAACTGGGTTTCGAGGATGTTCTGGGTTTCCTGAATGTTATAGAGACTTCTGTGTTGTAGAAATTATTTCGGTCTACAAGCCGATTTGAAGGAAGTTTGGATAAACGTTTCGACATAAAGTTTTAAACAGATAGTTTGAAAATACTTGCAGCTTCAATATTAAAACGTTCTGTGTGGGAACTTACGTGAACTAACTATATTTTACAGGGATATAAATATTAAAGTGTTGTATTTGAAATTATATTATTTACATTCGTGTATGTTCTACTTTTGTATTATTTTAACTGTGCGTATCTACGAGGTCAGTCTACCGAAAACACTTCGAGATTATTCGAAGATGGATTATTAATTGGACTTTAAAAAGGACACTTCCTAAAGGGACAAACTGTAAGCTAACATTTTATTTGCTTTCTGAAATTTTGTCTGATTCATTAGTTATTGTTTTATTACGCCATAGATTTAAAAAAAAAATATTAAAATAAAACATAATTGTACTAGTTTGTTGCTGGCTTGTTATTTCTGTTTCACCATTTCGTCGGTTAGTAAACGTGTATTTTTATAAATAAACTTATATAGCGACACCGGTCGTAACAATGTGGTTCGTTGATATGTCATAAATTGTATTGTCTTGACAATTACCTACGCACTTAAAGCCTTACGTGTAGGAATACAATTGTTTAGACGAGTTTATGGCAACAATAAGTTGTATAATTAACATTCTAACACGCGTCCTCTTCTCCGTGGCAAGGCGACGTGTACGAGGTTAAAATGAGTTTCTCTGAATTCTTATGTTAATTAGATAGTATCTGTATACAATAAATCAATAAATCAGCTGTGTGTGTTGACTATAAATTACTTTTGCGTCGCCATTGCTACTCGATAATGAACTAGGTGATAAGTCGAAACTGACTTATGGATGTAACTAAATTAAATATGTTATCGTTCGAAATTTCGAAGTCATCTGAAAATGAACATAATATTGTAATCAATTAACTATTAGATTACGTTATAAGACATGTACTGATTCGGTTTTCGATACAATTAACTGCAAACATATAACTGTGTTAACCAGATAGAATTATACTTATTTTTAAATTCACTTTGAAATTCCACGTGCCGGTGTTAGAAATGAAATGCCTTTTGATTTTAGAAAAGGCAAAACAAGGGAAACGAACATATAAGCTAATGCAAGTAACGATGACATATTTATCTACCTTCTGCTTTAGTACAAGGAATGATATGAGTTCCGTTAATTATTAATGCATAGCCCAACACATATTAAATACTAAGCCGCAATATCTACATGTAGAGGCGTTATTATTATTGTTGCATTCACCGTATATTTATATTTGAACATTAATTGAACATGTTTATGTACACTGTTTACTTCCCCTCTTGTTTGTCTCTCATTGTATTGTCAATGTGTTTTTTTCCAAAGTTTTTGACAGAAGAAAGTGGAATACAATTAACTGTGTATTTACTCCATTAATTATAACCATGTATCTAGTGAAACATTGTGTTTTCATCGAGCGTCTTATTGACTAAAATTATTCTACATAGGTAAGGCATGAAGTTAGCCATATACCTAGGCTGTTTATATTCATTATTATCGCACAGTGTTTGGAAAGTGTTCTTACATATTTGTGTTCCTGGGTTAATAAACCATATTATTGTTTAAATTAGATGCATGCTTATTACAATTATGACTGAAGGAAGAACAAACGCACGAATCAGTACTTTATCTAACTGGATTGGGTTAGAGTGGATATGAGGCAGCATTTTGGTATTGATGAGTTATTTTAAGTACACACATTGTATCTCGTTCTTACCTTGGATTTAAAGTGTAACAACTCATGGCATTTAAGCAAAAAAAGAAAAGCATCTGCATGCACAGACTGGACGTTTAACATATAATTTCGACATGTTGGTGTTCGTTGTATCAACATTGAAAACGGTGGAATTGCTATATATAGCCGGATGGCCTTATCCTAATGAATTCTCGTCATTAATGTACAGGAAAACACAGCACCAATCCGTGTATTCCAATATACGGTCAATATGTTTATATGTTAAAGGTTATATGACGAACATTTATCCTACAAACAGGTTTTGGGTTTTCATGATTTTCCGAAAATGTAAGCAGAATTTAATAAAAACAAAAACATGGCATCAGTTAGTTTACAATACTGAAGTACACACGATGCCTCTCGAACAATGGGAGGAAAAAACACAGTAATTCTTGGTTGATGTAAGTTTTTATTAAAGGGTTAACACATTTACCAGTCCCGCATATAAATCTTGTAAAAGGTCGGTGTGTGTATATATAAAATTATCAATAATGATGCTTCCAATGAGGGGGTCAATGGCAGAATTAATGGGAGAGGGGGAAATGTTATAAAGAAAGTTGAGAAATCTGTTGTTAGTAAAAACGACCCACACACCAGCTTAACCTGTTTAAAACCATCTAACTCGCAGATCATTACGCTTTAACGGTACTTATATAGCCATAGGGTAGAACGATGTACACGGACAGCATGGGAAATGGGGAGAAAATACGACACAATGACACACAAACACACCCTGGTTACATACATGTATATTATATGCCTTTACGTGTAAATCGCCATTTTTCTCTGTATTTCTACAGTGATAAAACAGTCGGTATATGTCTATGCCTTTTGTAACTTTCTATGCAATCCGTATAAGTATTCTAAAGCGTGTGCGTGTTTACACGAGAACTATTTTACTTTAACGGATATCTACGAACGCACCCGAACATTACCGAGTCACTATATTTTTAGCATCATTGCTGGATTCATAATACAGTAACACCAATCCCAGTGTGTTGACTTGCATATGGTAATTATGTATCTGCTAAACAATGGAAACTGTTAATCCAAAATGTGGTAATTTGCGTTCCGAAAAACAGAAAGTAATATCTAAGTTGAAGAGAAATGACGAGATAGACAGCGCGATATATATGTCTTACTTCCAAGAAAAGGGAACAAAAAGAACGTACAGTGCCTCGAGACATATGCTGCAGGGCTGGTACTTGTTAAATTGTTTTTTTATTCAGTGAAGCACCGGTCCACATACCCTTTTCGAAGCGAAGGAGAATCTGAGAAGTGGTTGCCAGCGACAGAATTGTCACATTCAAAGCAACGCGGTTCTCCATATAGTCTTACACATATCTCTCCGCGTGTTTTTCAAACGTGTAGTTAGCACATTAACAAAGGTACTCGGACTTGAGTTTGTTTTACAGTGACTGGCTTGATATGTTCGTAAAATAATTCTAAAAACGTAATTTTATTTCAACTTATAAATGACGTGTCATTTAATAAACACAGTATCAGCTTACTGGCAGTTGCGAATGAGGTTATCAACACTCTCGTCTTATTTGACGGAAAGGCCTGATCATAATCGCGCAAGTCCTGGTTAGATCCTGTGTTTCCGCCTAATACGATTTGATCGTTGATAATAGCGTTCCTTTCAGCCAGTCAGATCATGTTTTGTTTACATCACTATCGATCTGATCATTATGTTTACCTTTTTCCTCCTTCTGTTATACTATTTTTATTATATTAATTATTACATTTATTATCATTATTGTTATATATAATGTTATAACAAAGGAAGTTCTGTTTTATGACATTGATTCTCGTTTTTAACCAACCCATCATCTATTACACGCCTTTATTATGTAACACGGCTGTTAAAATACTACGAAAGAGAAGTATCAATGACATGTACATTAAGTTTCATGAACATTATCCTTTAATTTACGATACACTTGTATTCATCATTTGTGATAGCTGAACGATTGTCGCTCTTAATATCGTCACACAATTATTGAACTTGTGTTTTTATAGGATCATGTTGATGATGACGTGATTTAATCGTAGAGGCGATAGATAACTTTATGTGTGGTTGCCTATTAGGACAACACGTGGATAACAATCATGTATTTACTATGGATAAAGTTATTACATGTCATGGCTAACAATATCTCGAGCGAACTATCCGGCATATCCAGCCAACATTCAGTTGATATTTTTTATGTTATCTAATTATAACCTGTTACTTCACCCACGTAAACAATACACACGCCTAGTGTTGCAGTTAAATATTAAAGTAAATCAAATCATATTAGCTCATTTTTTTAGTTGAGTAAGTGAATAAGTTACTCATCCCGATATTATGACGCTAATAATTCGGCGTCGTATTTAACAAAACTATCTTAAGAATGGGACATTAAATTTCGTATTATTGCATTAATACGAAGTTAATTCAGAAAAAAAATCGAATTTCTAATCAGAAATGACAGGAGAATCAGAATTATGTTTCATTTACAAAGAAGAAACAATCATGTTGACCATATATGTATATTGAAGACAATCATAACGTTAAAAGTAACTTACAGTAAATGAAAACAACATGCATACACATCTATTGGCTAATATGTTAATACACGGGTTATTAATAATATGCAGACAATATACACCTAGAAATATTCTGAAACAAGATAATATTTTTTTAGGATTTATACGGTTAATAAAACAATACATGCCCTTAAACGCGTTCAGATAACATAGCATATAATCGTATATTCAAAAATACATGGTCCAGCAACTCAGAACGTTCATCAATGGTCGTGTGTCAATAAAACAGTCAAGTTTAACATAGTGGTTGACAAAAGTCAACAATACAAATTTATATGGTTAATAGTTAACCTGCATATACATATATTGTAGACAAAAATAAAAGTTCAAAGGAAATTACAGTAATTGCAAACAACATTCCTTTATATGTGTTGTAGGCTCATATATACAAACATGTGCAGATAATATAAGCCTGCTATATTCAAAACAAAAAAGTATTAAGTATAATTGTTTACGAACTTTAAGATTAATGCAATAACCCATGCTTGTATAAGCGCTGAAATAACATAATTCTCATAGATTTTTAATGTTATCTAATTATAACCTGTTACTTCACCCACGTTAACAATACGCACGCCTGGTTTTGCAGTTACATAATAAAGTAAATCAAATCATATTAGCTTAAACCTTTTTTTAGTTGAGTACGTGAGTAAGTTACTCATCCCGATATTATGACGCTAATAACAAAAATATCTTAAGTATGCGACATTAAATTTTGTATTTTTGCATTAAGACAAAGTCAACTCTGAAAAAAAAAAAATCTTTCATTTTTTTTAATCAGAAATGATAGGAGAATCATACTTATATTTCATTTACAACGAAAAAAAGAAAATGTTGACCGTATATGTATATTGAAAACAATTATAACGTTAAAACCAAATTGCAGTAAATGCAAACAACATTCAGACATGTATTGGCTAATATGTTAATACAATGTTATTAATAATATGCAGACAATATACACCTGTACATATTCTGAAACAAGATAATATTTTAGGAAATATACGGTTAATACAACGACACATGCCCTTAAAAGCGTTCGGATAACATAAAATATAGTCGTATATTCAACAATACATGGTCTTGCAACCCATGACGTTCATCAGTGGTCGGGTGTCAATAAAACAGTTAAGATTAACGTAGTGCTTGACAAAATGTCAACAATACAAATTAAAATGGTGTATAGTTAATCTGCATATACATATATTGTAGACAAATATAAAAGTTCAAAGGAAATTACAGTAAATGCAAACAACATTCATAGACATGTCATGTAGGTTAATATATACAAACATGTGTAGATAATATAAGCCTGCTATATTCTAAACAAAATAGTATTAAGTATAAATATTTATTTAAGATTAATACAATAAACTATGCTCTTATAAGCGCTTAAATAACATTATACTCATATATTACCAAATGCATGGTCTAGCAAGTCATTATCCTCATAAATGGTCGTGTTGTTTGTCAATAAACAAATCAAATTTAAAATAGCGTTGACAAAATGTCAATGGCGTAAATATTAAAGGAAAATACAAACATAAATGTTTACTAAATCCGAGTTTCACTTTTCAAGTATACTTTACCTTACTTTATAAGCCCTCCATTTCAAATTCGATTAGAACAACAGTTATTGCCATGACTGAATCATAATCAAGTATTGCCCTATTACGCAACCCTGTATCTAAGATTATAGATGTGTCTGATAAGAGGATTGATATGACTTGTTATTCCAGACCGTTACTGTGGTAGCCCAGTTCACGAAGACGACCACATACTATTGTCTCTATTTCAATGGTTTGTATCTTGCACGAAATCGCATCACCATAGAGATACCTATTAGACAAATATAACATTACCATGAAAATGCAATACAAGCAACCAACATTCAAGCACATGTACTGTAGACCTATAGATGAAAGCATAGTTTATTAACAAGGTGTAGATAGTAAAAAAAAATGTAAACATTCTAAAATAAAAAAAAAATAAGTATAAATCTGTAGGAAAGGTTTGGATAATACAACAATACATGCTCTTAAAAGTGTCCGAATAATACAACAATACATGCTCTTAAAAGTGTCTGAATAGCATAGCATAATACTCGTATATTCACAAATGTAGGTTGCTAGACGTACATTTGTGAATATACGAGTATATGTTATGCTATTAGTGTCTAAGCAATAAATATATCAAGTTTGAAAAAGCTGCTGACAATATCTCACTGGACAAAAATATTTAAAAATCTACACATAAAAATGTGTACTGTAGTCTGAGTTTCTCTTCTCGTGTACAATTTTACGTAGTTGTAAACACATAGTTATTATTGATATACAATTCAACGTTCGAATTTTACAAAGGGTAACGTCATTTATGAATCATGGTTAATTAAATTCATATGGCGAGACCGTGTACGTCAGTTTGTAAATGGGTTTGACAATATACTATATGTAAATGGCAGGCTGTCTATGTTCTATGTGTTTATTATTAAAACTAATACTTGCCGTTTGTTTATGCTACCACCGGCTAGACAATCCATGACGTTCTCTATGTTACATAGAAAGCATTCTCTATGTGAAACAAGCACCTGATTTAAGCTAACATAACAAACACTGCACAAACGTCCAAGTTATGTTTCCACTTGTGCATGTATATTCTGCGTATATATTTAGTATGAACTTTATCATAATAAAAAGGCGACTTATACAGTGTTCTTTACTGGCTGCTATAACAAACATACTTTGCATTATTGACTCCCATTTGACGAAAGGGTATGACTGCAAGATTGTTGCCTGCTGGAGACAGACAGTGGGAGTATTGGATACCTGACATTTACATACAGGTGATGGTGCCATTGCACGAATCACTGACAGAGAAAAACTTATTATCGGGGCTTAGGATACACTAATAAATAATGTTTGATTGTAATGATTATGTTGCCACCCAGGTTTAGGATTTGTTCCTGTGCTGGATGTTTGTAAAATACAAAATAATCCTGTCTCCGCTGCAGTGTATACGTCAGCAAACGTCATCTACACAAATGCAACCACAGTATGTATGTTTCTGGTCGTCAGTGAAAACGTCATAGGTGTTCATAGAAGTTTCTGAAAACATGACGAATAGGAAAGTTTAACTGATATAAAAGATATTATTGTGTTTTGCTGTAAGTATTTCTCCCTAGTACAAACTTCTCAGGCAAACAATTAAATGTACTATATAGCATGTACGTTAAAATAAGCAATTAACATGTTACAAGATTGTTCATGCGCTTGTATGTTGTAGTATGTTATACAGGTATGCATTGGTAACTTACAACTTTAATTGTAATGATAAAGTAAACATCACAGTTATGCTTTCTATTGACTGTACACAGGTGTGGTAAGGTTTGCATTTATCAGCTTAATCTGTATTGATAGCATCTAATGCAGTGTTTTATGTAAGACCACAACAACGACCGATGCAAGTTTTGGTTATGGATCAGACGACAATGTCACGCCAATTATAGGCCAATTTGGAAAAAAACAGAAATAGATATTGCTACTATATACAAACAATACAAAGATAAACGTCCGCATGGTTATTCCTTTCCTGAGATCCAAGAGAGAGAGAGAGAGAGAGAGAGAGAGAGATAGAGAGAGAGAGAGAGAGAGAGAGAGAGAGAGAGAGATATCAATTTCTTAAACATTTGTTTCAGTTGTCCGATTTATTTGTTATTTAAGAATATACAACGTATACGGTCAAGTTGTGACTCACTAGGATTGGCTTTTCTTTTTCCTCTACATTAAATACCAATAACAATACTCCAATACACGCTGTTAGAGAGCCTCCTGAATTAGGCAGATAGGCCTGGCTCATGCCTTATAACATGCCGAAGTTGCCGAACCAGCGTCTTCCAGTTTCCACTAAGCACTGATATTCGCACATGCTTTCATGCGACCGTACCACCAAAGTTAAAGAATAGGGATGCTCACCATACGGCACATGTTTATATTTGACAGCATTTAGAAAAAAATACTTTGCGCGGAGATATAAATTTGTCCCAACGAATAGGCACACGGAGAACAATATTGCATATTATCTGTAGATTTATAACTAAAACGGATGTCGTATCGGGAAGACACTCCTTAAGACGGATGTGTGGTTATTCTTGTACTGTTGAGGTTATATTAAAGTTAGTGTTATTCATAGTTCCGATTTCACATTGCTTGTTTTTCTAATTACAATTATTTTGTTTCTTGTATTTGACCAACTACAATTACTACGACATATTAATAAGCAATCATATGGTTTGTTTTGTACGTATTATTTTCGATATTTAGCATGAAATAGAAGACCATGACTTATTTTATAAGATGTATAGCATATATTATCATTCAAGTTAGAATCAACTAAGATACAATCATAGAAGCTAATTGTAGACATGACAACCAAGAGCCGAGACAGTGTAGTACTATTACAATCAACCATATCCAAAAACTCACGTACATCTTTAATATAAGGATAACTTAGTTGGTTTATATTCCTGATTTTATTGTATTTGCTTATGTTGTATTTTCACATTGCTGAAAGTATTCAATTTCATAAATTGTTGTGTTTTCATTATCACACATGTTTCTCAATATACTAGGATAAATGTGTTATAAAATGTATGTAATACGGTTCAGTATTCGTTTCACACTTTCATGAATGAAACTATTTCTGACGCTGAGTTAAACACGAAAACAAGTATACCGCTTTTACAGCAATTGACGAACTTATCTATATATGTTAACATTTACTTTTAAAATTAAAATGGACATTTAATCATATCAGTTACCGCTGTTATTGTTGACCGTCCGACAACCAATGAGTGACAGTATATCAGCATTACTAATTGACACTTCCAGCATGAGGGTATAACAAGGGACTTAAGAAGACTAGTTAATCTTTGTTTAAAATTGTGTCTGTAATTTGACCAGTAATATTCATTTGTTGTCTACCTTTACACGTACAGACATGATAAACCACGCCGTTCGTACAATCGAAACTTGATCATTTGAGATACTATTATTAAGTACGTTTTGAGACGACAGAATACGCAGTGAATTTTAAACATATGCTTAACACTACACAGTTTCTCGTGCGTAGTATTTCAGCTGTATTATTGTGCCTAATACATCTGGTTACTTCGATATACATGTTTTTCTTCACTACACAATACGAAACACATTAATTGTATGTGCTCTATACTTGATAAAATTCCTTGCTTATAACACAACCAATAACTATATCAGTGTAGCACGGATACTTACCTTCGTTTGTGAAGGCAGACAATCCATGTGTCAAAACACCTCTTCACGAAGATCCTGTCAATCAAAACACATTATTTTGAATGGTTTCCTAACCATATCTACTTACATAAACACTTTTACCACATGCTAAACATGTGCCAGTCTCATCATCACTACATCACCAAGCAATTAACCCAGACACAAACTCGCATCAACTATCATCAGTACACAAATACATTTCAAAGCAGACGCCATTTTAGATGAATCGTTTACATTATGATCAAGTATAGTCTCTCGATGCTGTGTAAGTTTATAAGAATGTGTCGATGTGCTAATTTTTGTAATTGACATAAAAACATGTTTTGCTATGGACGAAAAATAATCTAACCCATATTTGCTAGCGTTTCTTGGTATTAAAGCCCGTACTGTGCATAGAAAAATCAACTTAATTATACTTAGAAATGTCAACAAAACACAAACATCCATGACTTACCCTAAATTCATTTCGTCATTTAGAGGGACATGAAATGTATAGACGTTTAGTCGCAGTTAAATCTTGCTAAAGACTAGCATGTAATGGCATCACATTTATTAAAGCTACATATTTCGTAATTGTTGTTTTCGTCGTCATTATTTCAGTGATTTGCAATACGCGTAAAGACAAATGAAAGAAAACGAAACAGGCAGTGCAACTATCTATTGAACATCTGAAATATGTCAGGGATATTTTTGATAAGTTTTCATAAACCGAATAGGGCCACGATTGTCTTATTTCCATCTGCTAACTAGAGGCCGTATTTATACGAAACTAACTCATACATCTGTTTTAACATGAGTTCACCAAAGCTCGTGGATCAATTCATCAACATATTCGTTGGATGCGCCAAAACGTAGAACATACGTGACTTAATGTAATAAACGCGTCAATTAAAACATTGATTAGACGAATCGTGTACATGTTAAGAATAAAACTGTTGTGTATTAAATAGCATTTACAACATGGAGAACGTGCATGTATACATGAAACCCGTAATAATATACCAAATGTAGTTTTGTCTTCAATAATATTACATACATTGAAGTCATAGAAAGTTGGTCTGATCTGGGTTCTCGCTAAAGGGTTTCACACGTTGATAGGTTCATGGGTTGGAGGAAGGTAGTGAGGAGTGGTGTGTGTCTAGCCAGCTGGACACAGATCTTGGCTGCACAGGTATTAGGAAAGGTGTATGGTTAAGAGCGCTAATGACAATGCACTAACCCGATGTACTTCCATTGTCTACGACCCCCCCCCCACCCCTCCCCATTACATCCCGTTGACAAAATAAGCTAATGAATTGTCAAGCTGCGATCGTAACGCATGCATTATTGTTTGCCTCGATTGATTTCTCTGACGAGACTCTTCACCTACACTCCTGTTTGCCACAGTTTCCTATTTGTTTCACTTAGATACACAATACTAGCAAACAAAGAGCATTTAAAGTTTTGCTCTGTGTAGTTGTATTTGACGTTACTGACGTGCTGGCACAGATCAGTGTTTTAGCGTCTGTTTTGATTGTTTTTTATTTATTTGTAAATACAACTTATAGAAATAATGTTATGATCCCAATAATTTCTAAAAGTAAGTTAATAACAATGGTTCACACGATGCAACTTACTTTGTGTTATCCGTGCAGTAGCCTCCTGTGCAGCAGACACTCTGACCAATTTATTCTCCATATGATGGATGTCCTGCACATATGTAAATATACAACAATCTTTGTCGTTTGTTAACGTATGTGTTTTTTTATTTATACAACACAGGTCAATGCTATAGATAACATCATTTAACACACATGCATGCATTTAAAATAAACGGCACTTGCAATACATTTGATTCAAATTATTATTTGTGAAAAGTATACTAAAATGTTGATGATAGTATTATGATAAATATGTTATTTTCGCTTTGACTTAAGTTACGAATAGCAATAGCTTCAGTAATTTACATACAATATATGACTATTTGGCCAGATGCATGCATATAGACATTGGCTTATGGAACAAAGCTCCGTACCCGAGAGCCCCAGATAGCAATCACATGCCTTATATTCAATGGTAGTCCTTAGACATACAAAGCTATATCGCGTGCAATATTAGGCAATCTAAAATCAGGTCTAATTCTAACAATACGAATTTGAAATTTAAATCTAGTATTTGTCCTCATTCATTCATAACGACACGTTAAAACAAAATTTAATTACGTTAAGTACCTTAAGTTGATTGTTGGCCTCATCAAGTTTGTGCTTATACTCCATTTTAGCGCCAGGAAGCCAATCCTGAATCAGTCGCACGAAAATGGTTTGTCGACTTCTAACGTCATCTGTTCTTGACTATGTAATAAAAAAATCATGAATATGAAAAAAAAAATTATACACTGTTTAGGACAAACATACAGGGTATGCAAACCATTAGTTTAAAAGTGGAATTGAAATAAAGGCCGTATCTAACCAACGAGTACTACCTTCATGTTATATAAGTACTATTGCTTTTAGAAATATGAAAACTAATGTTTTGCCGCAGACGTATGACATAATAATAAGCAAATGCCATAACAAAGAAAGAAAATGCATCATTAAAGATCGCAAATGCTTGTAATTTGAGCGCCTATCTGTGTAATGCTTTCCATTGCTTTAATCACTTCATCCGTGTTTGTCAATGTCTTCATTTGTTCTAAGAAGTCAAGAATTGCATTGATGTGGTCTTCCATTTCATGCTGACATATGCTCATTGTATATGGATGCATTGTCCTGTTTCTCACATTTCTTAGCTGTTAAAAATATCGGTATGTTTTCTGAATTATAACATATATTAAGGGGTCATAGTAAATTATGTTTAAACATAACGGAGCAGAAGTAATGACATATAGATTGGTAAATAACTAGGTAAACACCCTTAAACTTACAACAGAAAAAGATAACATGATTGTATGAATGCACTGTCTCAATTTATAAGCGTTTTATTTAAATACCAATACAACTGATATATTCAGCTAAATTGTAATATATAACCATATATATTATATGCACAAATATACATACATTTGAGCTTACGGGTGTGAATGTCTATCTCGTTCATATAAAACACACCAACACACTAGTAGAGAAAAAACTGTGCTGCTTACTTCATCGAGTTTTCTTTCATCAAAGATCTGCATCAATGGCTTGCAGCGCTTTATTATGGTACAGAGGGCAAGGATATCGCACTCTTGAAAATCGTGTATGTCACTTCTCATCCAATCTTTGAGAAACAGACGAGCAAATTCAAATGGCGACTTAAGCCAATTTTGCGGGTCAGTGCCTTTTAACATCTGATAAAAATCGACGGAATCTCTTGTGTGTCCCTTGATAATTTTTAAAAGATTCTGGCAGGTAACTACCGTCCCAGGACATAAGTGTTTGAAGTGAGCCACATTGCCTTCTGCTCGTATGATGTCGTCGGATGTTGCTTCTGTGCAAAGTTGTCTTCCGAAATCCGCTAAAGTCTTCTCGTGCAAGCGTATAATTTTGTCTTCGATAAAAGACAGTAATACAGGGAGAAGGTACTTCAAGGATTGCGTGGTTTTAAACCAATTCGTGTCACTTTCATCGGTAAGGATCTAAAACGTAAGATACTAATGTCAGTAAGTAGCAGATACAAAAAACATTTGGAAACATTATTTTTGGACGTGATTTTTCTAAATGTTTAACACTTTTTTTCTACAGTGATGCCGAATTTCTTTCGCAGGCAGTTCTACTCAGAAGACAAGAGTGTTTTTTTTCAAACATTTTGTACACCGTTTTTGCGTGTTTCTTTTATTATGCAAGGCATATACATGTACAAATATATGCGCTTTAAATTGCTACAACATTCCTTTAGGGATTCATGAATTGCAACATGTAACCATTTATTATTTTACTTTATATACATAATGAAACCATAGAGAAGCTTCGGTTTTGATCTTGTTTTGTTTCTTAATTTGAACTGGTGCACTAATAAATCGAACATAACACATATTTAAATGCTCCATGAAAGTGGAATGTCCAACTTTCTTTCATATATTTAACTATGATATTCAAACTATTGTGACGATATTAGCAAGGTGTTATAATTGGTGTGTATATTTATTTTTTTTTTTACAAAATGACCGTGCTTCTTTGGTATTACTGGCCACTTTAAGGAAAAAAAAATCACAACGATAAACTTCGCTAATATATGTCAATACTCGCTGTCCTTGTTTAATCATTATTACATGAATGCAAATATTGGATCTTTCTTATACAATTCAATTAAAGAAAGAATTATAATAATAACGATGTGTTTAATGCATGACACAAGATCATATACGCCTTTCACCTTAAATTAAAGTAATATTATCTTCCAGAAATCACAACCTATAGTGCCATCACTGTTTAACAGCATAAAGTAAGATAAACGACATATTCTGCCAAAAGTTAATGGATCAAGTAAACATGACTTGTTGATGACTCAAATCAGAAATCAACATATTAAAACATGTGAGATATTAGTCGGTCAGAATCTGTATTATTTATTGGTGTTTCTGTTATAACAATCGCATTTTATGAATAAGAAATAACAATAACTAACGTTTATTACATATTTACCAAGGATGCATTTAGTTATAAAGATATGTACTGTTATTCATTCGGCATTGTAAGATAATCGATGAATGCGAGCTGTGGAATCGCAGTGTCGTTAACAAATGTGACAAACCCGTAGAGTGTTTTTTACACCATCCACTATGACAATGTTCATGTGTAACTAGTAATGTTATCTATACATACCCCATTCTAGTCTTTAATTAACAATATCCATATCTAGACTGGGATCAAAACCGTAAGCAGTTTCCATTCTTATTGGATACAATCGAAATTAAACATCTCCATCCTTAAAGTATACATCTGTTCATATACATGTGGGTCTCTGCCAAAGCTTTGTTAACTCAAACAATAAACATGATATCAAAATATTTACTATTAAACCTTACATGCTGAGGACCGGTCAAAATCATCAAGCATATCGGTTTATAAAAGAATAAACACGATATATACTTTTGAAAACAATATAAATTTAGTTGCATACAAGAACGCCATTTTCTTTCTTAACATAAACATTACCATCTGAAAAAAAGGAAATCAGCAACATAATATAATTATCATCGCACAATTTTTTAACATGTTTCGAATCTTGTATTCTTGCAAACAAAATTGTCTATATGGCTCTTTCTGTGGTCAACAACATATAAGAGGACACGCTGAATATTGAGCTATTTATAAACTAAGAAAAGCACGTGACCACTTATTTTGAGTTTACGCTATATTGTTATTAAAACTATTCGCTCCTACGGCGATCTCTATTGCAGGGAACACCCTCGAGAGTTTTTTTAGAAATGGGAACAAATACATTTAGAGCGGCTTATTTCACACTTTTATATTTGAAATATCGTCTATTATATTATTATGACCTATCATATTATGGAAACATTTTCCTAACCATGGGAAATAAAGTGTTTTATGTATTTAATGTAGTTAAACTGTTGTATATCACCTTTACGTTCCTAATTGTTTTTTTTTTTAAATCAGAGGTGCGTTTGAATTATCTTTTGCAGCAAAATCGTTGTTCTTCTTATTTCATCCTGTTAACATGTTTAGTTCAACGATATCTGTACGTTCCCTATTTACACTATAGGTATGTGCTCTCTTTTAACCCAATCTTGATGCTTCCTCATTACTGTTCTGTCAACAAAGTGCTGTGTACGGGTTACACAATATTACACAATGGCCGTCTGTATGATTTATTTATTTCTTTGATCACATGACTACCGCTAAAATATTATTTCGTGTAAACCTAATTTAAAATCCGCCTTAATGAATTGGTTGTAAACTCGCTGAGTTTGTCGAATATTAACCAATGCTTACGGAAACGGACGAACAAGCTCGATTCAAACAAGTTTAATCGGTTGCGGAGGTTGTTGGAACGACATTTGTGCAAACGCTGTCCTTTAACTAAATCAATACCTTTGTGAGGCGGAGTCTTATAACTTATTCAATATTTAATCCCACCATCATGTCAAATTCATTAGAAAATACCATCAGCGATATGGTAATATAGAATCCAGGGCTGTGAAGTTAATGTAGCGAGTCCGAGCATCTGGCCGCGATGTGGGTTGGATAAACTGACCTATGTTAGTTGCCGGTGAGTACATTTTGGCGTATTTAAAGCTTTTCTATAGACTTAAGATTTAGGTTAAGAAACTCACTGCTTAACAAACAAGTAGAAATCATTTTAGTATTAAAGTATGGTCAATCTTCGGATGACCTAGGCAAAATTCATATTTGCGTGCAGTTCTGAAAAAAAAACAAGAACATCATAACTAGATTGCGTAGGGTCAAAAGCTGGGTCACTAGGTCAAATCCTAAAAGGTTTCTCGAAGATACAATTTTTGCAAAACTTAGTTAACATGTTTATTGACGTGGAATCTAGCAGGAGTTCCGTATAAGGTCACGCATGATTAAACTGAGATCATTAGAACACAATCATTTTTAGACCACATTCATGGCACATTCTTCAGTAAAATTGGTCAGGATGTGTATTTGCATGTCATCATTACACTACTGTTAACTTGACCTCTTTTGACAAGAGTAGGTAAAAATGTAAAATCATAAAAGAAAAAAAACTGTAGACACATGCTATATCACATGTTTGTGTCTTTATCAATTTGGTGAGAATAGTTTAAGTAATTTATTCAAATTATGTGTCTGCATTAAATCTGTCTTCGTAAGTGAGTGACATAAAATGAAATAGACGGTCATTAGGGGAAACCATTAAACATCTGTGCCTTTTGTGTCAAATATTGCAATATGTGCAATGTACGTTATACAGATACATTTAAATTAAATAATGACAGAAACAGCATTGCATGCCATAGTTCACTTGTGTACATCGATATCAGTTTCAATTTAAAGAAAAACTACATGACGTAATTGTAATGAAATCAACACCTTTTTGGAAAATGTAATGCAAAAACTGTATCAATTCAAAGTGTACTATTATTTTTAATATGAAAGCTAAATTAAATCATTAAGGTGTCATTGAAATCGGATTGTTTAGACAATGTTTCTTTTTCAGTATCAGGGGCTACTGTTAGCTGTTATTACGCCGTAGTACGAAATTACACTTTTGTAAAATTGGAGAAGTCGATCCTAGTAGTTATAACGTGTAAAATACGTCATACCATCCGGTTCGAACATATAGATCCGTATCTACAGAACTAAATTGGAATGCATTTTGGGGGATTAAATAAAGGCAAACAAGGGTAATGACCAAATACATTTGTAGAAATATCTGGTTGTTCCGAATTAGGTGTTTAGGACATCATACCCTTTATTTCGATTCAAAATATATGTATGCGTACCGTTGACCTTTAACGTCTATTGACATTAGAAAACTCAACAAGGCAAACAAAGACACACACTTTGCAAGTAGCCATAATATACTTATGTCGCTTCTGTTTTTTTAACATGGTATGCTATGAATTCAATAAATTATTAGGGTATGTCGTCGCAAATTGTAAATAGTTTTTGGAATTTTATTCATGGCTGAGCCATATTGCCTTTGTTGCATTAAAATTATATTTACATTTGAAAAAAATATTTAATTTGTGTTTGCACCTTGCATGGTCATTTCTGGAGTTTAAATACAGGAAATATATGGATTACTCTGTCTTTTCGCCATTATTTCTAACCGTATTACTAGAGAAATATTATGTTATCGAACGTCAACCGTTCAAATGTATTGGATTAAAGTGAATCACGGTGTCGTGCATATTTTACCTATATCTATTTACATGACATTTATCGTATGGATAGTGTATCTGGATAATGCTTAACATATGTATGCTCGTCGTTTTTATCAGCTAGCTCCTTTTTAGATAACATGTAAATTATACATGTAAAAGAAATGAAGTTTTGTGAATAAATACACAATCTGATCAGTAATTGAGCTTAGAATGGTGTCTATACACATTGAAGCGTATTTATACAAGCCAAGTAGTAAATGTAAGGACCGTGGCTTATTATTATTTGAAATTTAACGTGTAGCACGTCACTGCATTTGAGTTAAAAGGCAAATTATCAGCAGACTCACAAATATCAATGAAAGAGTAGCATATAATTTTAATGTGTTTGATCTTTATTAATCAACATGGAAAACAGTACGACTTCTGTTTTAAGGCGGCTTGTATATTCCTAAATAAAGTATATTATTATTATTTTTATTTTTATTTTTTTATTATTATTATTATTATTATTATTATTATTATTATTATTATTATTATTATTATTATTATTATTATTATTATTATTATTATCATCATCATTATTATTATTATCATCATCATTATTATTATAAATTGTGTAATCGATCTCAGTTTTAGGCACCATGGATGCAGTATCAGGACGTGGAACATCCTCCAGTGCAAAACCCAATAACCAGTGTGCTCAGTGTGCTGAGTCAGGCAAAGTTGCCATAGCTACAGGTTACTGCCGGACCTGCAGTGACTACCTATGTACAAGTTGTATTGAACAGCACAAGGCAATCAGAGCTTTGAGAGATCACATACTTCTAGTAGGTGAAACCATTGCTGAGAAAAAGCCAGTTGAAGTGGAGAAATGCGCCGTGCACTCCGATAGACCGATTGAAGTACATTGTGCTGATGACGACAAATTTGTATGCTCATTATGTTCGTTGGCCCGCAGATCCTGTAAGGATGTTGCCCTCATTTCTGAACTCTCAATCGGTATCGACTCTTCCGAAGAGTTTATCGGCGTCCAGAAGGCAGCCGACAGATGCAACACATTGGAAGCCGAGTACAAACAAAATATACAACAACACTTGTCAACGAATAAAGAATGCCACACTAAAGCCAAAGAAGAATTCAAACTCTTCCGAGAAGAGATCCTCAGTATAGTAGATGAAATCAGGACACAAGTTTTTGCTAAGGCCGATAAATTGATGAAAGATAACGAAAAACAGCTACATGACATTGCAGACAGAATTGCTGCATATTCGGAAGAAGTAAAACAGTACATTGTGAACATTTATGAAAAGAAGAGTAGCAGTGAGCGTGAGCATATGTTCATAGCTTTAAAGAAATATGGTAGGCATGTACACGAGTCTGTTCAGCGCATGGAGACTCTTCATCAGAACATAGTTATTAAGACATTTGCTTTTCATTCAGACCCCACCATCAGAGAAAATCTCATTAAGTATAACATGCTCAAAGTTGGGGACAAAATCAATACCGGACTCTCTCCAGCCATTGCATGCTTATCAGTGTCTACAATAAATATCAAATCACAGGAAGACACAATGAACTGTTGGGTCAGTGGTTTGATCGAACTTTCGGAAACAGAACTTATCTTCACTGATCGGGATAACAGAAGTCTGAAATTGCTTGATATGGCGAGTAACACAATCATCAAGAGGCGGACTCTAACAGCAGAACCTTGGGATATCAGTGGGTTGCCCAAGTCCCGCCTGGCAGTCACATTGCGAGGTTTGAAGCAGATTCAAATCTTCACGGCAGATCGGAACCTGGGTACCATCCGGAGTATAGATGTATTTGATCAATGTAACGGTGTACGCTGTACCGGTGACAGGCTTATAGTAACGTTCTAAACTCCACCGAAGGTGCAGATACTTGATATGACCGGAGAGGTTCTCTATACTATCCAGCATGATGCATCAGGGAAGGCCATGTTTCAGTGTCCATGGTATTTGACCTTCAATCATGACAATAAGCTAATATATGTGAGTGATCATTCCCAACAAACCCTTACATGTGTAAACAACGTAGGAGTTGTTCAGTGGGTGTATCAAGACCAAGACTTTAAATATCCACTAGGCGTGACAACTGGTGATGGCGGCTGTCTCTACGTATGCTGCTGGCAGAATCACACAATCCACGTGGTGTCTTCTGAGGGGAAAAGACTAGCACTCATACCATCGCGCAAGACAGGAGTTAATGGTCCAACAGCTTTCCATTACAACAGCCAACAACGGATATTGTACGTGGCAAGTGGTCAAGGTGGTCCCGAAGAACAAAACAACATAAGGAGAATATCTCTGCAGTAGTACGAGTGTCAATCATAGCAAACAATATTTGAAAGATCGCAGTCAAATTCTAATTAAAATGAAACACTTACAATGCTCACTGCTTGAATAAACCAATACCATGCATGTTAATTAAAATGTGTTCTCAGTATGCACTGAGTATCCGGCGTCTTGTCATTACTACCGCCTGCAACGAAAGCACCTACATGAGGATACTTCGTTGTGACAGACAGCTCTTCACATGCAATAACGAGCTAGTTACATGATAATACTTAATGCAAATACACGATGTGTTCATCGCCATATAATGTCAGTTTATAAATATTAGCTGTACTAAATTATGTACCTGACTAAATTAACGGTAATCGATTATTTGAAAAAGAGAAATAAAAAATGTTCGGTGCCTACTTGTATAATCATATATCTCTTGTCGTTGCTGTTATATAGCAAGTGTTGAAATGAATATCGATTATACTTATACAAAGTTTTAAGCAAAACACCACTTTAGCATAATGCGTGTTTGTCTTTCTCATTTATTGGCAAAAGACAATGTAGTATATGACCACGACGATTGTATAATTGATACTGCGATGATGGCAGGACTGCACCTACTGCTATTAATACTTCTACCGTCGTCGCAACCATAGAAGCTATTATATTTCAAAACGCCTTACGTAGTGGAATACAAATTACAGCTGATTTCCAATACAGACCAAAAGCTACTAAAGCACATTTAATTTAGTTAATTGTGTGTTATTTATAGAGGGTATCAATCTATTTGATAAAATCTTATATTTTATGAGCATTTTCGCAAATTGTTGCTATAACCTACCGGTGTGTGAAATGAAGCCGATCTACATACGTTTCTGCATGGACGGATTTAACTCCTAACATGTTTGTAAATTTTAGTGCTTGAATAAAGAAAATACGATATGTGTTCTAAAGAATAAAACACGTATTTTTTGTCATTTGTTCCTGTGTTTTAAAGAATATAAAGTGTATTTTTTGTCATTCTTTCATGTGTTTTAAAGAATATAAAGCGTAGTTTTTGTCATTTAGTCACAGAGACTGCTGTTGATAATGTGTATATTCTGCAGCTTCTGCTGATAATGATAACGATTATCGTAGCTATAATAGGTATGACGTTAACGATAAGTACTCCTTAAGATAATGATGAACCGGTGATGTCTTTGATGCATTACGCTGAAGCAGCAAGTTATTTAATGCATTGCCCTGGATAGGTAATTTATTTAATGCACTGTCGTAAACAGGCAATGTATTTCTTGCATTGCCCTTGACTGGTGATTTCTTTAATGTATTGCTTTGAACCTGTAAAATCTTTAATGCATTGCCCGGAATCGATAATATATTAAATTAATTAATGTATCGTATTAGCGATTTGTTAGGGACGTGACTAAAACATGCTATTACACTTTCTTGAACGCAGTAATTTACACAGTAACACAATTGGCAATCGTTAGAGAGTCTCTTATATATAGTGAAAACCCTGGGTACGATCCCGAGTCGCGACATACCAAAGTTGTTAAATTGGTCGTATACTAATTTCAGTGTTAACGATTAAACAAATATGTATAGTCTCATGACAGGTTGGCCCGGGGTGTCAGGATAATGTGACTGGGTGTTGTATCTTGCTAGCTGTTCACGGATGCTATTTGCAAAGGTTCTAGGCCGAACAGAATAAACTGTCGATGTCTGGGGATTACAGAAGTTGAAGTGGACTGTCTTCATATAATTTCTCAATTATGCCAAGTCCTCCTCATGGAATCGATCAGACAACGCACTAAAACATACAAGAACACATGTTGACATATAGTTTGGTTATGAGAACAGACAGGTGTGTATCTAGAATACTTTGGAGTTTACGCGCTATTCCTAAGGGGTCCTGTGGCATGCAACCTGCTACATATATCCCCATTCTCGCAGGAAAAAAAGTCCCACAGAACGCCTATGTCGTCCCATTCTGGTGGGATGGGTGTGGTAAACACATAACACCATCATATAACTATCGTGAAACAGTAAAGAGAACCTGTTTTCACATGTCTTTATAACTTTTCATGATATATTACGCAGTGAGGCATTGAGAATTTACACCGTGTCATTATAACTGAATTTATTTGCTTTAAAATTAGTAATACTGGCAAATCAAGACTGGTTTAAGACTTTTAATAATAATAATACTAATAATAATACTAATAATAATACTAATAATAATAAAAATAAAAATAAAATTAATAATAATACTAATACTAATAATAATAATAATAATAATAATAATAATAATAATAATAATAATAATAATAATAATAATAGTAATAATAATAATTATTGTAATAGTCGAACTGTTGCTGTATACTTTTTTGTAAAGGCAACGGTATATGTATAGCGAATGGACTGCACAGTCTATTTATGCACCGCCTTAGACACTTTTTTTCAGTCCAGCATTCTTAGGATTGCATGAGAAACTATTATTGTGTTAAGAGTTTATGTAAATGCATTACTTAAAAAACCACATACCACACCTCAAGTAAGTTTTGTTTTGACAGTAATTTCTTTATAAACATATTAAGGTACCCGTGTGTATAATGCAGAAAGCGCATGGTCGCTTTGTTTTTTTTTTCCTGTTTCAGTAAATTACAACGGGTTGTTTCGTCCCGGACAATCGGTAAACAGAGATGAGAGTAAAATAGTTCTGTAAGGACCATTGTTGGACAGAGATGGGAGTAAGAAATGCTATTGTTTCCAGTTAAAATTGGAATAGGCAATACTATGTGCGGCGGAAATAAGGCAGCGGAATCTAAACATGATCGTAACTTTATCAAGTTAATAACAATTTTAAAAACGAGAATTTACAATGCTTGTAAAGCGACACGATTGCTAATTCCCATGATCCGCAGAGTAACAGACAGTACAGTATGAACAGAGAAGGCATTTTATCAGTTTAGATTATAACAAGGTTAAACAGAAATTATTAAGTCAGTCATATCTGGGATTTTTTCATTGAGCAACATGTCACGATTTCTGTTTCCCAGAAACAGCCATGGTTAAGGTGCAAAGATTCCAATTAGGAGGGATGATACAAAATTACCCGGAATTCTATGATTTTTTTCCAATTTTTTTAAGACAAATATATGTATTTCATATAGTTATAAGGGTCTAAATCTCTACTAACAGTGTCCGTAATCTTTTTCTTTTTGTATTATTATGCCACGTGTAAGACGCTTTCAAATAACCAAAGTAACGGCGTAACCGTTAATATTTATTTTAATGAATATACACTATGAATGAATTAACGAAAACACATCAAATTACGCCTAAATGTACAATTACGTTAAGATGACGTCATGTTAATTTTTTTACGTCATTTACGCCTTGGATTCAAAAGTAAATATATTTTAACCATCAATAGCACCAACGCTCTTAACATCCGAAATGTCGTCATTAGATCTTCAAGAAATTCGAGCTGTTATACAAGTTTGTCAGGAATTAAGAAAAACACCCGCGGAAACATTCAACATTTTGAAGGAAACTTCGCACAAGGATAAACTAAGTCAAACAACGGTTTGTGAATGGCATAAACGATTTTCTAAGGGTCATACAAAACTAGAAGACAACGAAGGCAGGGGGCGAAAGCGGAAAATGCGCACGTCACTAACGTCATCTATTGAGGAGGCTCTACAGGCAGACAGGCGAGCCACCGTGCGTGGGCTCGCTGACAGATTTGGCGCGAGCTACGGGACAGTGTATCGAATTATGACGGAAGAATTTCACATGACGAAGGTAAAGTACATTTTTTAATCAAGTTTAAATAAATTTATTAAATCATAGCCGTACTTTAAATAAAATGATTAAGAAACTCGGTTGATTGTACTTGATGTGATTTTTTTACTAGAAGATAATAATAATTATTATTATTTGTTTATAGATTAGTTTTCCCTGTACAACATTATTTAAGTTTTTTATTTTATTTTTTTAAAATAAAAATAACATTTTATAAGTGTAACAGACTCAATATGTTACTAAATCATCTAACTTATCTTTCCTCATCCTCATCTTCTTAAACATTTAGTTGAGTCATTATTCTTTCTAACTATCATTAAGCATCTAATTGGTAATCTCATCTCCAAATTCTTATTACTAAATTTTACTTATGCCAATATAAAGTACATGTAGGTCAAAACTCATTAAATCACAGTTCATTAATTAATACGTATATCGCATCATATTGCATAACCCCTTATTCTTTTGGTGTAGGTATACTGGACCTTTTTTGTCCGAATTAACCTTTCACCTTTGCACCGGGGCGCCTGCGCACTACATTAAAAACATTCCTGGCGAGAGCCTCGTTTTTGTCGTCTTGACTAAGACCTTTTTGTGCCTTCTGCAGGCCTCAAAAAGCAGAACCAAAGAGAAGGGTAACATAAGGTTTACGCGCGATGGATCCAGCGTGTCCTGAAATAAGAGGAGCGTGACAGGCGAGTTCGTGACTCGCGTGCCTTCATTCGGCGCGCGGAACGAAAGGGTGACATGTTCCTGCAGAGGATCATTACTACAGACGAGACGTGGCTCAACAACTATGATAACGAGACCTAGGAGCAGTCTGCGCTTAGGAAGCCCGGGTAACAAAGAGCGGCGGCAAGACCCATCAAATAAGCGGCAGCTGAAGGACAAGCGATTCGATTCGTTGACTGAACTGCTCAGGACAACATCAGCTATTATAAAAAAATATGACTGTTCGTGGTATGAAGACATTTTCAGGCAGTGGGTTCCTAGGCATCGTCGTTGTATAGGATGCAACGGTTCGTACTTCGAGAAACTTAAACGTCCCGAAGTTTTAACGTCGACGACGTCGTGATTTTAAGATAAGCGTGCGCTGTAGGCGCGTTTGGGGTATTTATATTTTCTGTCCATGTGCAGGTCACATTTTGTTTTTCTGTTTGATATTATACTGATTGTAAAGCAGGATGATTCTTCTTTTTAATGTGCTGACACTGTAAAGAAATTCCGGGTTATTTTGGATCATCTCTCGTATCTTATAATTGGAAATACTGTTAACTTCTACGTGGGACACCCTATCTGGCATGAAGTTCAGCGTAATCGGGGCATATATATATATATATATATATATATATATATATATATATATATATATATATATATATATATATATATATATATATATATATATATATATATATATATATATATATATATATATATATATATATATATGAGCCTATTAGGGTACACGGTTTCAGACCATATGAGCATACCGTTCAGCATAATTGTGCATATAGTTTCAGGTTATTTGAGCATACCGTCCTAGCTTAGTTGGGCATGCAGTTGCAGTCTTCAGTACTGAAAATCACGTAATTGACAAACGGAACGGAGTGGAAATGGAAATGTAACGTTTTACGTTTCCTGTTGAAACGGACACGAAATGCTATCGAAATGGAAATGCAACGGACCGCTAGAAACGCTTGCAACGGTGTAAACGGTTTCAACGCTTTAACCGGAGCGCTTCGAACGCTAGAAACGGTAGAAACGCAAAAATCGGAATGCTCGTAACGGTAGAGTTATTTTCACTACCGCTTCAAACGTTTCTAGGTCACCCGATTATTTATAGTAACATTTCAACCGTGTCTTTGTACGAAATAAATTTAAACGAACACACTAACTTGCTTCAATGTATCGACACAAACGCGCTTTTATATGTACTCTGCAGAAAGAAATAACAAAAAAAAAAGCTTTATTATTATTCAAAAATCGTATTTATCAAACTCGTACATTACATTTCCGAAACCGCACAAGTTGTCCAAGTCATCGTGTATCGTTAAAACAGAAACTGCACTAAAAATCATTCCGCACGATAAAACACACAATTTAACTATAAAATTGCGTTTCTGTCGAAACTGATGTTTTAATTGATTCCAATGAATAGCTTAACATCCGTCTTGGATCGACATTCTTAGTATTCATTGTTGGGCATATGAAGATAGTGTGTACACAGCTGTCATTACACGTATGCGCGCGCAACGTCGCAGCATTTCCCGAGTTTGAATTTTGGCTAATCACTTATTACTTTGTAGCTGCATGGTCCGTTCCCGGATCAACTACGCCTATCATTTGTGTGCAAACACACTTGCTTAAAGTATTTTTCAGTTACAAATAATGCATTGCGTGGTACAAAATAAAGCTATTTAATGAAATTAAACGTCAACCAAAAGAAGGTAACACATCTTATAAAACACAAAAACATAAAACAACTTAACATAAAACAAACAAACAATGCTATGTATTATTGCAAGGTGTGCACTCAGAGCCAATGACTAGTATGATCTTAAAGTTCAACGTCTGAATAACAATAGATTGGCAAATAGTCCAGGTATACAATCATCGATTGACAGTTAAATGAAACAACCGTAATAAAAACGAACTTATATCACGTCCATTTACATGATAAATATTAAAGACATAATAATCATTACCGCCATTAAATTCACCTGAACACACATGATCATCATCAGGGTCCCATATTACTTGTATAATCACCACTAATCATCATCATCATCATCAGCAGCAGCAGCAGCACCGGCTTCACGATCTACACCACAATCGTAATGAGCATCAGCATCACCGTAACCGTTATTACCATTTACATTATAATCATAAACAGCATCGGTATCACCGTCATCATTATCAGCAGAAGCAGCAGCACCGTCATTTGCATCATCATAACTTTAGTTACAGGGTTATGGATATGTTCTTTATTTTATCTTGCCTCTTTGTCAAGCAAAGTTTCTTCTGCTTCTAATCTTAATTGTTATATATCTTATATTGAACAATGTTGTAAATTTGGACAATTGTATCAAAATTCCTATTTCTAAATGCATAGTTCCCATAATGCGCCGTTACATATATAGGATTAATCGGAATTTGTGGACCGCGATTAAGAATCTGCATACAACGTTTGATTTTACTTGACTTGCAACTATTTGAATGAGGGTCTACACGCCTGGCTACGGCTTATTTTCCCATTCATGTCTTGAATGTTCTATGCCAAAATGTGGTCTAATGTGGGCCCTACCGGATACTTAATTTTTGTACCCATTTAAAAATAGAAATATATTAATTTTAAAAAATATCGTTTTGTAATTTGATATTATGTTTCTCCATGCGCGTGGGTAGGGTTCATACCATCATAAAATTCTACTCTAATTGAATCCCTCATTTTAAGACATGGGCGGACACCACAACTAATTTAGCTAATTGGCAGTTTTATGACACCTTGCTTGTCTAGTGGACAGGAAGTGTGACCGTGTTTTGGCGTATTTTCCACTTCGCAAGAACACATGCATCCTCTATGCAGTTGTGTTTGAAAAGGTCACCATATGGCAGTCGTGTGGTTTATGACCTTCACCTTTTAAAAAGCAATATGCATTGACTTACACGAGGACAGCAAAAAGGACAAAACACTAAGGTCTACAATATCTTTTTTGGCTCATTAAAGGACCTAACGCTATATTTAGTAGTACCCACAATGGTGCACCCTTTCCCCAGCACACTATTTTTTCGTTTAAGAAGAGGAAACGTAGATGTGGGGATTTCTTATAGTAAATACTACATTACTTTTCATTTATTTTTGTAAATAATGTTATTTAGAGAAGACACATCAAGGAACACAGTCTAATGTCTATTTTCTTCTCGTGTTTATTGCAAATGTATTATTTCAATAGCTCGCCAATTCTCTTGTAGTTAATCCATACCTTACCTATAAATAATAAATGTTTATGATCATTCAATGGGCTAAGGAAGTTTGTAAAGACATTTATTTAAGTAAAAACATGCGTAGTCTGAAATATTACTTCATAGTACACTTTCCCCTCTCCACTCTCATTCCTTTAGAACTTATGTTTATCCCGCGAAAGAAAATCGTCAATAACGTTGCATATTTTTTCATAGCACACGCCGTTCACGCGTACTTATCATGTTTAATCCCTCAACAGTACCCAACGTTCACACTCTCACTATCTTCTAAATGACAGCTTGAAGACAATGATCGATTGATATCATGTTGCACAGTATTGAGAGAAATAATAGGTCGGTCAATTTGAAACAAAAACATTTTTTTCGGCGACTTCAAATGATAGTGAGCGGCAATTGTTTCCCAGTATATTCTTTGATGTTGCAGTGTTAGCCAGAGAGCCCTTTTCTCCAGAAAGAAATTTCACCGCATTTTATGATTTATTTGTTAACCGCATTAATTTGTTACAACCTTTGAGAAATTAAAATCACAGTGATATAATTAGCGACTCCATGTTATAAGTAATTGAACAATGTTGTTAACAACTGTTAATTGGCGCTTATATAGGCAAACCGAAAAAACAACAACAACACACTCTTGTTTCTAAGAAAGTTGTTTGTTTTATGAGACTTTATGTATGTGCCTGTTTTCCGCAAAACAGCATGTGTTCATGTTTATGTGAGATAACCATTTTAACGATGAAATGTGACTGTAGTGAGTAATACTTTCCTAAAATTATTGGATATTACATGTTACTATCAGCAAACGTTAAATCTAAAGTCCACCATATAACAAATATCGGAGAGGGGCAAACATTCGCGTTTTTATTTTGGCAGTGGGGGTGGGGGAAAACGCTGGGCCCTTTTATTTGAAGGGTATTTTTATTTGAAAGGGATAGGGGGGGGGGTGGCAAACGTCCAGTCTGCACTTACAGGGGAGGGGGCAAACGTCCGGGGGCAAGTTTTAAAAAAAATGAGTGTGTCATCGTCTGATTTTAAGATCGGATCACCATTACGCTTTTTTGCGTATAAACACGTCACAGAGAAGTTACTTTTTAGGATACTGTGTGTGTGTGGACCATATTTGAAAGTTATGTCTTGTTTGTTTATTCCGGAATATGATGTCTGTCGAAGACAAGTAGGTAGGCATCTTCTCAATACTGCACTCCCTGAATTTTGAGGATTATTTGCAGGTGCTGGTTTGTTGAGGGTATTTTTTGTCTGCAATTTCTCTCCGGGTGGCTGACACTGAATATCCTCGTCGCAAACAATCTACTGCCGATTCCTTTATATGTGATGGGTGAATTTAACCTCTCCCTAGAATGTTTACTTTTTTGTCATTTTGCAAACACACCGGAAGTACTTTACATTTAGCAATTTATTAAACGAAATTTTTTACCATAATCGGAACGGAGCGAAATGAAACGCTTGAAACGATAGAAACGCTGGAAGCGTTTGAAATGCAGCGCTGGAAGTGAACAAAACGAAATGGAAACGCAACGGAAGCGGAATGGAAACGGAGCGGCGAACGCTTCCAACTGAAATGGAAACGAAACGGAGTGGAAACGGGAAACTTGTCAATTCGTGATTTTCAGTACTGTATTTGAGCATATGGTCTAAACCTATTTGGGTTTCAATATCATTCCAAGTATACTATGTAAATTAGTATCCCGTAGTATTTCTTCTTTCGGAAAACAAAACGAAAATTAGACGTAGGATTAGTTTACATTAAGGCATGTGATGTTAATTAGATGTATTACCCTTAACATAAATTTACAAATTGAATCATACTGTAAGGGGTTTTATTTTCTTTTGTCAAAAAACAACAGCAGCTGTTTAAATAACCATATGAGTGAGCATTTCCTGCAAGAAAGCCAGGTTATATTTAATACTTGTTATGTTATTTTCCTCGCAGATTTTAATGTTGACTAGAACACAATCAGCCTGAATTGATGCATCATATTAACCCGTTGAAATCACAGGGCCGATTATCGATACATGTAAAGGTTTCAGCGCATGTGCGGAAATATTGGCCCACAATCACGGCCCTTTATTGAATATCTCTGTAACAACATTTATTACTTTAATTATATTAATATTAATTATTTTGAAGACTCTAGCGTTGATAATTGCAATTGCACACCTTTCCCAAAACTATTTTAAAAAGAGTATTATATATATATACATACATACACACACACACACACACACACACACACACACACACACACACACACACACATATATATATATATATATATATATATATATAGAGAGAGAGAGAGAGAGAGAGAGAGAGAGAGAGAGAGAGAGAGAAAGAGAGAGAAAGAGAGAGAGAGAGACAGACAGACAGACAGACAGACAGACAAGACAGACCGACAGAGACAGATATTGGATTGGATTAGCCGGCATTTTTTGCCGATACTGTGTAGCGACATTTCTATCAATATAGCACAGGGGCACTTATGAGGTGCCCAGGGACTGAACCGGCAGGTCCATTAAACTAACACCGACGATTCAGGCGTAATGCTGTCCCCTTAGCCTCGAGCGTTAGGAGGGAAGCCACTACTACCAACTTTAAAGTCTTTGGTTTGACTTGACCGGGGTTTGAACCCACGACCTCCCGATCCGCAAGCCGACGCTCTACCACCTGAGCTATTGCGGCCGGTGGAGAGAGAGAGAGAGTTTCATCATTGCTAGTTAAATATGTGATACCTCATAGTTTTGGCAAATTAATTTGGATAATTATACTTTTGTGTATATGCATGTAGATCATAACGTCACACCATTATGGCAATATTGGATCATTTCATTCAATGTCGGACGTTAAAACTAATAAATTGCTGTTTTATGACATTGGTTCTCGTTTCAACAAGCCCTGCATCTATTTTGTTTTACACAGCTGTTAAACTACTACGAAAGAGAAGTGGCATGTCTATCAAGTTTCACGAACACCCCTTACCATACCACAAACTTGGTCCATTATTTGCGAATGCTTGCCGATTGTCGCTCTTGATATCCTCGCAATTCACCATATATAACGATGACATTGAGCTTATAACCTTTTCAGATTATTTTACTAATGGCGTGATCTAATCGTAGAAGCGATAGATAACTTGTTGTGTTATGTACAAATTATTTGCCAAAGATTACCTTGCAGTTGTGGTCCTATACGGACAACAACTAGTTAAATAGAGGAGCTGATATGAGTGTGTATTAGATACTGACAATACTAAAGAAGTTGGATGAGACTTTAGACAACTTGTTTAATATTGTCAGTATCTATTGAACACACATATTAGATTATGTTTATTAAATAACCAAAAGCTGTTGTGTTTTGTTTGTTTACAATGCAGCATCTTTTTATATTACATTTAGGGAGAATCCGCACAAAATATGTTCACTGTTTACCCGACCGTTTGCCATAACATATGAACACATTCGTCCATAAAATTACTGAAGTGTTGTATTGTTAACAATTAAAATGAAAGTGTCCATCAATATGCATTAAACGGCGACAGAAAATGATCATCAAATGGCATATACACTACACATACTTAATGACATCACACTACGATAATTAACTAGTGTGTTAAAAACGCATGAGTGTTACCTTACGCTCGCGCGGCAGGTTATGTGATGAAGTACGTTGTATTACTAGGCATACAATTATTACAAATTAAAGAAAGGTAAAATAGGGTATCATTCGGACACGGAAACATAAAATAGGTTTCAGACGATTAACATTATGATGACGTCGATGACGTCATCAATCAAAATGATATATTACACTAATGTAATGTAAGAAAATATGTTATGGGTGTATTGATTGGATAACGAGGAAAATCATGAGACAAAGTATAATTTCTACACTAGTCAATCATCTGTGATGGAAAGACACCTCAGACAAAGTGCCTTAGAAATTGTCGGTGACGTCACATATTACTGCGTAATATTAACATGTCACTCAATGCAATGTCACTATTATTAATGGTATACAAAAGGGGTAAATGTACAATCGATAACGTGCGTAATACAGTGGTCGTTTAATATGTTTTTTTTTTTTTTTTTTTTTTTTTGTTTTTTTTTAAAGTGGTTAGCAATTAACGTTCGCAACGTAGTGGATAAGCGTTTTAATTACAACAATACGCAAGGGCGACGTTTGTATGCTCGTTTGAAAAACACTCATACGGATAACAGTGAAAATTAAGACGCTATCATCATAAAATTGTCACATTAAGATTACATCTGATATATTATTAGAAATAAGGTAGTCTGTGTCAGAGTACATAATGGTTTACGGTTAGTGTAATGTGAACTAACATGATTTTTGTTGGTTTGTTTATCGTCCTACTAGCAGTATATAAGTTAGATGGATACTTTGTTCACTTGAAGCAGATCTAGTGCTGCCTTCACTGTTTGTAGTATGCCCTGAGCACCTGGCATGATATTACACCCAGTCACATTATCCTGACACCGGGCCAGCCAGTCGTGAAATGACCCTTACATTTGCTTGAGCGTTAGCAAGGGAGCGATAGCCATACGACTATGATTGTAACGATATTGGTATGACGCTGCCCGAGATCGACGCTCTACCGATTGCACTAACTCTAGAAACACGTGACAGTTTATGATCACCTGACAAGGCTCAATCTCAAAGCCAGATATTAATTTAAATCATTTACGATGAATTATTAGGTAAACATGCTTTCAATAAACATTAGCTTTCTTTTCTTTTCCTTTTTTTTTTTGGGGGGGGGGAGGGGGGGGGGGCTGGGGAAAGGGTGATGAAATTGACTCCTCATACAAGAAATAGACAATTAAGTATAAATTAAGCAATGTGTTATCTTACAACAATCACAAATATAGTTTTACATCAACATGGATGATGTCAGTTTTTCTACTCACGAATACTGTGTTAAATGCCTTTTCTGAAAGTACCGGAATTACTTTAAGAGGTAGTCACGCATTTTAGCGTATGTTCCTGATCGTGACAACACATCCTAAACAGTGCAAACTTATCAAGCCGATTGGCGTACTCTTTTTGTCCAAGGTTTCCACATGATTTATATTTTTTTATGCTTAGATGTGGTCTATTTTAGGTTGGTGAGATTTAAATGATTGCTAAAGATAACATATTACATTATTGATTGTTTGCCTCTTGCTGTGAGCATGTATGTTTACAAAAAAATAGTACATGTACTTAAATAGTAGATCAACTACAAAGTGCTGTTCTAATAAATATACTTAAGACAACAACATAACTGCTTTGTAATAGAATGTACATTCAGAATATCAAGTGCCACACTAAATCAAAGACAACATTACTCAATCATTAAAAGTGTGATCATTTACACCACGAATCTAATTTAAACTAAGAGTAAATCTACTAAAATCTTCTTCAAATTGTAGTTCCACAAATCGCCGAAAAGTGTATATATATATGCGGTCAGCCATGTTTCGGATTGTGCATGTTTTAATAGTTTTTAATAAAAACAGCAAGTTGTGTTGTAACACGAAGTAAATAAGTTTAAGCATCAAACAAAGTTTTAATCAACTAAAAAACGAAATTGCAACAATTATATGTACATGAAGTCTAGTAAAATTGGTGGTGTAAATCTATGCATAAATTAATTCGCTCATATATAAATGCTTCTGCTGCCAGTTTCACTACCATATATGCTGAATATATATTTGCTAGGTGAGGCACTAATATAAATTTGACTACCAGATGGACCGTAACTAGGGATCTATCTTGATTGGGAGATCTGGGCAGTAAAATGTGCTAACGAGTGTGGATGGGTGACTGTGGAGCAGCGGATTAACGTAAGCATGACCGCGTTTCTTAGGCTTTCTTTACAAAATACTGCCATACGTTGCCTCTCGGCGGTGGCAGGTTGAAGACAATCTGCTGACGTCATTAGAGTGACTGGAACAAAATGACGTGCACATAATGTTTACCCGCAATCGGAACACTCGGTTTATATATCATTTTGGCGAACACGGATATTGCGAATGCTACGCATATTAACTTGCCGTAAATTGTATACAAAACTGTAGGATAATTTTACGATTCCGATGAAAAATAAATGAGAAAGTGATAAAAAAAAGTCACTGTCTTCCCATTTGTGACCGGTACTAAAACATTCGATGCGGTTATTAACCGAATACAGCATACAGGTATTATGATCCATATGAGAACTCGTACCCAGCTCTACCTTTTGAAAGATAACATTTCAAGTCAGATTTGTTAATCTTAGATTTCAAGTAACTTTTCTGGTGGTAGGTCTGTTTCGGTAAATATTGGCATTTTGGTAGAACCGTGGTTATAATAGGCAGCAAGTGGATTGCTAATGGGATTTATTTTTGCCATTTTATTGTTATTTTCATAAAATAAAAGCTAAACGACGCTTGGTATCAAACACACGTAAATACAAGAAACAATATGCTAGGAATTCCATGTTTAATAGTTATATCTATGAAATAAACTGTATGATGAGTAAAAAATTAATTTGTTTATTTGTGATATGTTGAGATTGTAATCGTGACAATTGAATACATATTAAGGTATCACACATCCCATTTTGTTATAATGCATATGACCGATGATTGAACTAGGAAATACGAGGAAATAAACACACAATCATCATATATAATAAGATAGTTATCCCCCTTTTAAAATCGATGTTGAATATCCTATGTATAATCTGCTTTCTTTACTGGATATATAAGCCTGGTAAACGTATAATGAAGACACTGAAGTAAACATGATGCGTCTGTCACCTTACCGATTTTCCATATTCGTACCTTCTTAATATACCTTCCAGACAGTACATTGTCCTCGCCTCTTTAACCATTTGTGTTTGTTACTTAGTGTATTCTGAAAAAAATACAGTCAATACATTTCCTTTGTGAAATAAAAACAGGATCTCTATCTTTGTTCATACCTACATGTTTTGTTTATCGATAATATGAATTTGTATGTACCTTAAGCACACCTAACAGTGTGTCATCTCTTAACCTTAAACTTTGATACGTGCTGATTCATGACTTTTAGTGCATTGCCGCCACGGCTATGTCTAAGGGCTACAAAGTGTAACACAACTATCGATCATATGACTTATTCAACGTCGTAATCACCTGACTGTCCATTTCGGAATATTTCGTTTCAACCGAAGTTCACTAGTGTCAATGGATTGGTTAAAATAATAATCGCTGCGTGTGCCGAATATTAATGAATAAATAAGTGTAGGGACAAACTTCATCCAAAATACTTTAGACTGCTGCGACCAAACCTTGTTCATATGTTGTTTTATTTAAATATCTAATTACTCGAAAGTTTGGTTAAACTTCTATTCAAGACTAACATTAAGTGACATTCAGGAACAATTACAACTTGAAGGGACGTTGTATATAAAACAAGGCTGCGTTGGCGATCGGGTTTGGATAGGTCTAGCTGTCTTAGTTACAGGTGAGTTCAGTATAGCCTTATTTAAAATTACATTAAAGTTATAGTTCAGCATCGCACTGCTAAGCCAGCAGGAAACACACGAGTCCGCTTTAATATATGTATTTTGGAATGACTAGGTTAAATAGAGGTCAATATTTGTTCGTACAAGTGCAAGTGGAAAAAAACAGAGTTTTTCTCACCAACATTGTCGACGAGTGCCCTTGTCCATTATATTTTAAAGATAAGTTCAAACACTACTATATCACATCATATAAAGAGAATGTCATATCTTTATATTCGGTATTTATTGTTAAAGTCTATTAGTGTTTTTTCTCCAGAATAATGTCATTTTATTTATTTATTTATTTATTTATTTATTTATTTATTTATTTATTTATTTATTATTTATTTATTTATTTATGTATTTATTTATGTATTTATTTATTTATTTATTTATTTATTTATTTATTTATCAGAGAAAACTGTCACTTCTGCATGTTACTGCCAAACGTCCTCTGATTACCTCTGTACAAAACTGTATTGAACATCACAAAGCACTCAGTATTATACGTGATGAGGGTTAAGACTCAGTTATCTGTTTAGTTCTCATTTTCCAAATCTAGCCCGATGGTGGGGTTTCTACCTAATGGTCGCCAGGTCTATTCTATCCCACTACACTTTTAAGACGTGAAAAGGTTAAACACTTGTTAAACGGGGATCTGGTACCAAACGTCCGCAGATAGCCGACGAACAAGGTTTTAACCTTTATCAGCTGAAATAGGTAAAACATATCGTCTGCAAAACGCTGAACTATTTATAGCGCGTAAATATATTTCTACGGGAGCCTACTGAGTGTAATGCATACGCCGTACATTTACAATTAGAGATAAGCAACCTTAGCGTTATTACCATGGAGACTGTAAGGATAATAACGTTTGAAGAGTTGGAGCGGTTTGATATCCCAGATGAGCTTGATTATGACTACTGCTATTTGCCAAACCGGTTGCATGGTTATCAGTATGATGAGGAGCAAGTGTACTTTGTTGCGCCGAGCGGGTTGGATGAGCAGCAGCAGAAACAGCTACTAGTATTATTCGACCGTTACGGCATTCAATACATTATGAATAGTGAGATAGGTGAGTATAGCGAGGAACAGGTACGGCTAGAGATACGGCAAGAGATGTATGATGAGGAGATGTACCATATGATAGACGCCGCCCACGTCCCCAAAATCTTCCAAGCCTCGTGGGAATCAGTCCTCCTTTTTATTCCCTCGAAGAGAATATCGGCTTGCAGTTTCTTCGTTAGATCGTTCAAGCCGATGCAACATATATGCCAGCAGCCCATCACCCTCAGTTGGCAGGGTAGGATATATTGGTGGGGCTGTTGGAATCTATCGGTCTTTCATGTCTCGGTTTGATGTTAACCCCCTCACTTCCGCAGCATAAGTCCCACTTGATCCCCGCGTCTGAAAGTTAATAATATCACCTTTATCGACATCCATTGGTTATAGGAACGTTTTCGCATCGGACTAAAAGCCAGGATTCTTTTTATTTCGAAAAATTCCGCCTTGAAGCTTTCCACCTACTGTAACGACCACACTCGCCATCTATTCCGAGTTTCTATTACGTTAAGCCACAGCCAAAGACATAGCCAGTATTTTTTCATTTTTTTATCATGACGGAGCTCACTTTACTATGACTAATACCATCCAAGTTTGATCCCAACGCCCATTGAAATTCGCTGCCTCACAAGGGCCCGCGATCTTCCGCTATAGTGTTTATTATGAGCTTGGCAATTTGCCCATTTTGTTTGCAGCATCGTTCAAATTAACTGGAAGATCCAAATTTACTATCCGGTGATTGTTAAGATAAAAGTGACCTTCTATAGCCGTGTACTCGTTTTTCAGGAAGTTTGCTGTCTTTATGAACCTCCACCTTGCCTCGAAACCGCATCCGTAGGTTATTCGATGTCCCCGAGGTTCATGTTCCGACTCCCCATTAGGTCTACACAACCATCCTAGCTTTATTGTAGTGGTACAGATCAGGCGCATTATGTAGCGAAGCAACCGCATCGACGTAAGCCCGAGTAGCGTAGTCTACACTGGATTTTTTACCCACCACCGCGCCCACCAAAGATACTACTTTCACCACAAGGACGACAATCACTGGCAAACCGTGGTTTTCTATTATGTTTTTGCGCTCGTCTCTAACAGAGATTGTGAGCTCAGAGATTTTCCCTGTCTCAGGTGCTGATTAGGTAATACGGATGATTTGATATCCCCGTACGACCAGCCACAGACAGCGACAACAGCGAGCAGACTACTGGGGGTCCCGTTCAAGAAAGTAGTTTTTGGCGGTGTTCGTATCTTCTAGGTGGATACACAACAACCTGTATGGGCAGAAATTTACAGGACGGTCCCCTTGGGCACTTCGACCTGGTTGAAGGGAACGACGGGTCTGTCCTAAGCCTAGAAGAATCAGCAACCATTCCGAGATTCGAACAAGCCCTAGCGAAGAATGAACATCGAGATCGAGTATTCCGGAAGTTTCATCAAGCTTTAGTGTTAGGCCGCGGATAAGGACGCTGGCTCTAAGGTATTCTTGCAGCTGCTGAAAGGTCCAAAGGCCCGGGCGCACAGAGGTTCTCTCCTTGCATGAGGATACACACTCGGTGTTTATAATGTTGTACCAGCCAACCGTGTACGTGATCGACCGCATACCGATAATCAAACTCCCGTCTCTGTTGTCTAAGCGCTGTTGAAGACATATCGGCGATCGTTTGAAACATCGTGCATACGATAGACAATCTTCATGGAGGCCTTTACCTTCAATATCGGCGTAAAGTATAAAACCGGGGGATATCCACGGAAACTTAACGCCAGACACTTGTCCATCCTAAAGATCACGGCAGGCCCCAACCAGTTCTTCGCAGCCAGCCTGACCGATATCTGGAAAAATACCGACTGCACAAGATCACAACAGAGGGCACGGATCAAAATTGAACCAACAGCCCGATAATGTTCTGGCAGAACCAGCTAAACTTCGTCATGTGGTGCGCAGTGCCAGGCTGCGGCGTCTTATACAATGACCACCTCTTCCATGTCTGTTACACCATCCGTCGCATTCTAACGGAAGTGAAATGCGCCCACCCTCAGGATTTGTCCTGGGATCCCGTGAACAACGCTTACGACAGGAGAGCGTATCACCTGTTTAGTCATAAATTCGGGGTCGACCCCCCAGATAGACTGGCGACACAAAGAGTACCCCAACAGCCGCGGCCTTGGGTACGTCAACACCAGAGGACACGTTGCGTGGTTCCAGACAGACTTGCGACACCAGTAACAGTCCCCCAGTTGCAAGAAGAAGAGCCCAAGTGTGTTCGGCAAGCCATTCAACTGCCTACCCTGCGGTCGACAGCAGCCATAGATCCACGCTGCCAATGACACCGGGGATTGCAACCGCTAGTTTTGCAAGTAGAGCGCCGATTGCTTGCAGCTGTTTTTAACCCCCTCTCGAATGTCACCCTTACCTGGTTGGGCCGGTGGGGGGGGGGATTGTGGGGGGAGAGGGGCGTGCTGATGGTTATCCCGATTGCTGTGAGGATGGATACGACGGTGATCCGTTGCTCTCGGAAGAGAGTCTTGATCCGCTCAGTCAGCGTGGTGTCTTCTTGCAGGATTCGCCGCAGGGTTTCCCGAACACGAGCCATGCTGTCCGCTCATCCTTGAGGTTTCTTATTCTCTCCCGCTTCATCTCGGGGTCATCCGTCCCTCTTAGTTTTCCATTCTCTCGATAAAGATGCCTGTCTATGTCGGTGAGTCTGGCTTGTTGCGAGCTCACTACCGAGTGGTTCAGGGTCAGCCGACGTTGTATGTCATTGATGACATGGCAGCCATCAAACAGCTCACCAAGAAAAAAGACATGCTCTCCGAGCTAGCATTCAGCGGCCGCAATGCCAAGCAATCGGTCTAGATCCTGGCCCAGAAGTACAACGCCGTCCTCAAGGACCTCTGAGACCAATAGCGTGTGACCGCTCTCTTCCACTGCAAGATTCGGGATAGTTTAGACGAGTGCTTGCATGAAAATGACATTATCCCGGCAATATACAGACCTGATGTTCGGAAACGACCCGCCAAACCGAAACATGCGAAGCTGCTGCTCAATACCTCTCAGTCAAGTAGCTATGCTGTGTTAAAATAAAACGCCTATATATCGCTGCCGCCTGCATCAGAGGAGGAATGGCGGCTCTTCTTCTTTTCATCACAATTAAACTCGGTGTCTACGTGACCATAGCAATGGAATGCGACGACCTTGTTTACGAGCCTCTTGCCGATTTGTCGGAGCCGCCTGCGCGGGCCAGTGCTCGGTCTGGAGGCCACGAGCACGGCGGGGAGGAGGCTGGTTAGCCTTCAAACGCAGAACGACAAGGGCAAAGACGGAGGTTTGCCGCCCTTGTCGTTGGGTCAGTCAATGCAGTTCATAGGCAGAGATATTTCTGCAGATAAGATCAATCGCCTCCCCGATAGTGAGATCGGCAAGCTCTGCGCCCGATATGAGGCTCGACTGGGGCTAGTACGACCAAAGCACTTGGCTTCACAGCGCTCCAGATTTACACTATGGTTGTTAGCCAGCTGCTCTCGATCACGGCTGTTCGGCAGTATTTACTGATTGGTGACCTCGAGGCAGACCCGTTCGTCGGGCATGCCCTAACTTCCATCACCTGCGAGCTATACCGCCACTTTAGCATGTAATTAGCACCTATCACAGCAATGCTTAGCATTTTAAACATTGCCAAGCATCCGAGCATGTATCTACTGAGCAAGGTGGTGAAACCAACCACAGCGACGGAGGGGACACCAGTTCGTTGGGCATACCCTAACTACCATCGCCTGCAAGCTATACCAACGCTATGGCATGTACTTAGCACCTATCACCGCAATGATAAGGACCTATCACAGCAATTCTAAGCACCTATCAAAGCACTTTTAAACAATGCTTAGCATCCAAGCTTGTATCTAATGAGCAGGATGGCGTAACCTTTTGGAGTCGACGGAGGAGGCGGCGCCAGAACAGAAGGACGAGGCGCCGCAAGAAAAGGTAACTAGGAGCATGAACCCTGAGCTGGTTGATGCAGGCCGGCCGTGGAGGCAGAAAAAGGAACCAACAAAAACTAGATGATTTGCGGCAACTTAAGGCGACGGCGGCAGCGGAGCGCCCGGTGAGCGACCACAAGCCACCCACCCCGTCCGACGGGCCCGATCCCCCGCCACCTTCAGCAACGCCTCAATGGCTGATGATCGTTTGAGTCGTAGTATCCCTAGCTGGAATGTTTTGGGATAAGGGCTCTGCTGTACCCTCACCCCGTGTCCGAGAATTGAAGATTGGTGCTAGGGTATATACACGCGACCATCATAACATAAACTATCTGCGTTATAATGTCGGCAAATCCAGAAGGAAAGGAAATAATCAATGCGATCTACCATGGCGACGTAGTAGCGGGACTCGCAGTCGGCTTTGCACACTAAACTGGAATTCACCCAACGGGACAATGGCATGACCATAGCGGACATCACGGCCGCGCTCGCAACCAGAGATATTATCAAGCAAGGTATCATCCCCGCTGAAATATTGAAGTAGGGTGCCTATGTATAAAACCATGGCCGGCATTGCAATGATGTTGAGCCTGAGGTGACCGACTTCTAACATCCTTCCGACGACCAGCAAGCCAGGGAGATTGGATTTATCATATCAGCGCCCGGATCGGCCTGGCTCGCGGGTTACGACTTAGAAAAACAGATTCATTAGTAATGTCTCCGCTTCTTTTCCACCCCTTATATATACACAACATTCGGTTATCATGGGTCTTCCCGAGAAATTGTCTACTAAAATGCTGGAAGTAGGCTACGCCAGAGTTCCTGGGACCTTAGCTTTCACTCGATAGCTGGCGGAATGATGAAAGGAATATGATGCGTTTCGCAGATAGGCTACTAGCAGGCTCGACTAACCTCTGGGCAACAACGGGGCAGCTACCCGAGCCTGTGGCTTCTGCGTGTTGGAGGTTGTTCACGCTATTTGAGTATATCCAAGGATCAGAAGCTGGCAAGACTTTACTACAGCCCTAGGAGCTATTGCAAGGGGATAACGGCGATTCAAAAACTGGCGACCGCGGCTAGGGTTTCTGAGGCCAAGGCCCGGGAGTTCCTTATAAAGCAGGCCATCTGGCAATTCTACCTCCCTGCTCCGCGCCACATACCGAGGCCCTAATTCGAACGAAGTGCATCAGGCCGATATCTTATTCTCACCACACGACACGGTTCGTCGGAAGACATATAAGTATGCCCTGACTGTTGTCCAAATTATGTCCAAAGCCGCTGAACCGCTTTCTACGAAGGAGCCTAAAAAGGTCGCCGCTGCTCTCGAGCGGATCTACAAGCGGGGTCCGCTGCGATGGCTGAAACTGTTTAAGTCGATCCTGGGCGGGAGTTAATGGGCTCTGTGTGCCAGCTGCTGGCGAAGCACGGGGTTGAGGTCAGGCGCGGTCGTATGAACATCCAATTGGATCAGGCAATTGTAGAGCGGTTTAACCGGGCACTTGCTGTAGCCTGTTCGGGCACCAATATGCAGTAGAAATGCAACTGCCAAGGAGTCAGCGGAGTACGTTGGTAGGCTGTCCTCGGTTGTAGCGGCCTTGAACAGAGTAGAGACGTGGCTTTTGGGTTAACGGCCAGAGGAGGCCATCAAGGCCGAATCCGTGACACAAAAGCCATCTTCGGTTGTTCCTGGTCGTTTGGTTGGCCTCAAGGATTAAAAATTCCCCTTCGGTGCCGGTGTCCGCTAACTCTACCAGGCCGGCGAACTGCCGGGCGGCCGCCGACGTGCCGCTCATATGTCAAGTACACAGTGACTGCTTGCTGGGAACTGCTTGTCAGCATGTCATTTGTACATTTATTGTCCTGCTACTCACTTCCTAACAAGAACGAAATTCACACCGATCACATTATTTTTTTGACTGAACATGTAATAGTCGATCTCTGTTCGTGCATGCAAGGAATATACGAGAGTATTCATGCAAGTGAAAGGACGTGACATGATATCAGAAGGAGTACTACTGTTTGGAATCGTACTATTTCATTAAATATTAACAGCTAAAATGTGTTCCAACTTTTAAACTAAAAAAGCAAAAGCAGCCAGCTAACATTTATAGTATATGCATTGTTGTCTTGTTAAAGCAAATGTAGCGTCTAGTTATTGAATAAATGGGTCAACGGATTTTCTGAAAATGAAATGAACAGAATAAGGACATTATGTGATATAATGTTTATTAAAGCTTACGATACTTTAGTATTGTGTATCGATAACATGTAATGTTATCCTGGTCTAAATGTTGTACGCATTTTGTGTTATTTTCGTCTCAGTATTTTCATTACTGCCTTCCTCTATTTGTGATGAGAGGAAACAACGGGCAAACAAAGGAAACCATTGTTGTTATATCAATCGTTACTTCGTTATTGTCATTTAAAGGACGAAATATCCTACTGTGCAAAAATGTTGTGATATTTACGAGCTGTTATAAGAGGTTTTAGAAGTCATGCCCTCCGTTTTGATAAAAAAAAAACAATATATGTATACAAGTGCCCTGAACAACCACTTTAATAGCAGAAAAGGTCAAACAAGGGAAACAACTACGGATATTATTGCAAATATCCACAACGAATTTATATCCCTTTCGGTTTCACAATTGACATGACATGAGTTCAGTTTAGTATTAAGGTATGGCCTAACAATTATTTAACACACGTATGTGCACCCTGCGCATAAAACAGCATATGTCCTCACGTCTTACGTCTAACTGCATGGCGACAAGGTGAGCTAAAGTGGTCATTTAACAGAACGAAAGTAAATAACAGATAATTGTGTTTTCCTCCATTTAACATAACCCAGTTGTGTGTACCCAGCGGAACGGACTGATTTAATTGAACGCTGAATATGGCTAAGTTGATAGGATCCAAATGCATCATGAAGTCAGCCGTGTCCATAGGCTACCTAAATTTATTCAAATATTCATTTATCTCATTTGTAGGGTGAAAGGGAACATGCGTATTTTGTCCATCGTGTTAATGACTGAAAAATAAATGTATTTTCTTAATAAATAAAAAAAAAAAAAAAACAGGGAAAAGTAATTGATGGCTAGGTCAGGATAACCCAACATTCATGTCTGTTTATTAAGAGACATAGACGATATTGCCTCTTCTTCTTTTTCTTCTTCTTCTTATTCTTCGTCTTCTTTTTCTTCTTCTTCTTCTTCAAATAATAATAATAATAATAATAATAATAATAATAATAATAATAATAATAATAATAATAATAATAATAATAATAATATTATTATTATTATTATTATTATTATTATTATTATTATTATTATTATTATTATCATTATTATTATATATTGTGTAATCGATCTCATTTTAGGCACCATGTATGAAGTATCAGGACGTGGAACATCCTCCAGTGCAAAACCCAATAACAAGTGTGCTCAGTGTGCTGAGTCAGGCAAAGTTGTCATAGCTACAGGTTGCTGTCGGTTCTGCAGTGACTACCTATGTACAAATTTTATTGATCAACACAAGGCAATCAGAGCTTTGAGAGATCACATACTTCTGGACGGTGAAACCATTGCTGAGGAAAAGCCAGTTGAAGTAGAGAAATGCGCCGTGCACTCCGATAGACCGATTGAAGTATATTGTGCTGATGACGACAATTTTTTATGCTTATTGTGTTCGTTGGGCCACAGATCCTGTAAGAATGTTGCCCTTATTTCTGAACTCTCAAGCGGTATAGAGTCTTCCGAAGAGTTTCTGGCTGTCCAGAAGGCAGCCGACAAATGTAAGACTTTGGAAGACGAGTACAAACAAAGTATAGAACAACACCTGTCAACGATTAACGAATTTCACACTAAAGCCAAAGAAGAATTCAAACTATTCAGAGAAGAGATCCTCAGTATAGTAGATGAAATCGAGACACAAGTATTTGCTGAGGCCGACAAATTGATTAAAGAGAACGAAAGACAGCTTAATGTCATTACAGACAAAATAACTGCATATTCGGAAGAAATAAAACAGTATGTTGTGAACATTTATGATAAGAAGAATAGAAATGACCGTGAGCACATGTTCATAGCTTTGAAGAAATATAGTAGGCATGTACACGAGTCTGTTCAGCGCCTGGAGACACTTCACAAGGACATAGTAATTAAGACATTTGCTTTTCATTCAGACCCTACCATTAGGAAAAGTCTTATTAAGAATAGCATGCTCAAAGTTGAGGATACAATCAATACCGAACTCGTAACGCCACTTTCTCCACTCATTGCCTGCTCATCAGTTTCTACAATGAATATCAAATCACAGGAAGACACAATGGACTGTTGGGTCAGTGGTATAATGGAACTTTCAAAAACAGAAATTATCTTCACTGATCGAAATGACAGAAGTCTGAAATTGCTTGATATGGCGAGTAACACCATCATCAAGAGGCGGGCTGTAACAGCAGACCCTTGGGATATCAGTAGGTTGCCCGAGTCCCGCCTGGCAGTCACATTGCCATATTTGAAGCAGATTCAAATCTTCACGGCAGATCGGAACCTGGGGACCATACGGAATATAGATGTATTTGGTCACTGTAACGGTGTACGCTGTACCGGTGACAGGCTGATAGTAACGTTCTACAATCCACCGAAGGTGCAGATACTTGATATGACTGGAAAGGTTCTCCATACTATCCAGCATGACGCATCAGGGAACGCCATGTTTCAGTGTCCATGGTATTTGACCCTTAGTCATGACAATGTGCTTATATATGTGAGTGAGCATTCCCAACACACCCTTACATGTGTAAACATCGTCGGAGTTGTTCAGTGGGTGTACCAAGACCAAGACTTTAAGTATCCACTAGGCGTGACAACTGGTGATAACGGCTGTCTCTACATATGCTGCTGACGCAATCACACCATCCACGTGGTGTCTTCTGACTGGAGGAAACTAGCACTCATACCATCGAGCGAGACAGGAGTCAATGGTCCAACAGCTTTACATTACAACAGCAAGCAACGGACATTGTACGTGCCAAGTGGTAAAGGTGGCCCCGAGAAACACAACAACATTAGGATACTATCTCTGCAGTAGTCCACGTGTAAATCATAGCAAATAATATTTGAAAGATCGCAGTCAAATTCTTATTAAAATGAAACACTTACAATGCTCACTGCTTGAATAAACCAATAACATGCATGTTAATTTTAAAAAAAGATCTTAGTATGCACTGAGTATCCGCCGTGTTGTCATCACTACTGCCTGCAAGGAAAGCACCTATATCAGGAAACTTCGTTGTGACAGACAGCCCTTGACATATAATAACGAGCTAGTTACATGATAAGACTGTATTCAAATACATGATGTGTACATCGCCATATAATGTCAGTTTATAAATATAAGATGTACTGAATTATGTGCCTGAAAAAATTAACGGTAATCGATTATTTAAAAAAGAGAAATACAAAAAATCTTTGTTCGGTGCCTACTTGTATTATCATATGTCGCTTATCGTTGCTGTTATATAGCAAGTGTTGAATTGAATATCGATTATAGTTATACTATGTTTAAAGCAAAAACACCACTTTAGCATAATGCGTGTTTTTTATTATTTATTGGCAAAAGACAATGTGGTATATGACCACGATGACTTTATAATTACAATTGATACTGAGATGATGATAGGACTGCACCTACTGCTATTGATGCTTCTACGCTCCGTCGCAACCATAGAAACTATTATATTTGAAAACGCCTTACGCAAAGTGTTGCTATAAATTGCCGGTGTGTTAAATGAAGCCTATCTACATATGATTATGCATGGACCGATTTACCTCCTCACATTGTTGTATATTTTAATGTTTAAATATATAAAATAAATTATGTGTTTTAAATAATATAACACGTAGTTTTTGTCATTTTTTCATGTCTTTTAAGGAATATCAAGCCTAGATTTTGTCATTTAGTCACACGGGCTGTTGTTGATAATGTGTATATTCTGCAGCTTTTACTGCTGCTGCTGATGATAACAAGTATCGTAGTTATAATAGGTATGACGTTAACGATAAGTACTTCACGATGATAATGATGAACCGATGATGTCTTTGATGCATTACCCTGAACCAGCAAGTTATTTAATGCAATGGTCTGGATCGGAAATATATTTATGCATCGCCCTGAACCGGCAATGTCTTTAATGCATTGCCCAGGATTGGTACTGTAATTATTGCACTGCCGTGAACCGGTAATGTATTTATTGCACTGCCGTGAACCGGTAATATATGTATTGCACTGCTATGAACCGGCAATGTCCTTAATGCATTGCCCTAGACCGTAAATGTTTTTTATTGCACTGCTCTGAACCGGTAATGTATTTATTGCATTGCCCTGAACCGGTAATGTTTTATTGCACTGCTCTGAACCGGTAATATATTTAATGCAGTGCCGCTGAACCGGTAATGTTTAAAATGCATTGCCCTGCACCGGTAATGTAATTATTGCATTGCCCGGAACCGGTAATGTATTTATTGCATTGCCCTGAACCGGTTATGTATTTATTGCACTGCCCTGAACCGGTTATGTATTTATTGCATTGTCATGAACAGGTAATGTATTTATTGCACTGCCCTGAACAGGTAATGTATTTATTGCATTGCCCTGAACAGGTAATGTATTTATTGCACTGCCCTGAACAGGTAATGTATTTATTGCATTGTCCTGAACAGGTAATGTTTTTATTGCACTGCCCGTAACAGGTAATATATTTATTGAACTGCCCTGAACCGGTAATGTAATTATTGCACTGCCATGAACAGGTAATGTATTTTTTGCATTGCCCTGAACTGGTTATGTATTTATTGCACTGCCCTGAAGCGGCAATGTATTTATTGCACTGTCCTGTACAGGTAATTTATTTATTGCATTGCTCTGAACGGGTAATGTATTAATTGCATTGCCCTAAACCGGTTATGTATTTATTGCACTTCCGTGAACCGGTAATGTATTTATTGCATTGCCCTGAACCGATTATGTATTTATTGCACTGCCCTGAACCGGTGATGTATTTATTGCATTGCCCTGAACCGGTAATGTATTTATTGCATTGCCCGGAACCGGTAATGTATTTATTGCACTGCCTTGAACCGATAATGCATTTATTGCACTGCCCTGAACATGTAATGCATTAATTGCATTGCATTGAACCGGTAATGTATTTATCCCATTGCCCTGCAACGATAATGTATTTATTGCACTGCCGTGGACCGTTAATATATATATTGCATTGCCCTGAACCGGTAATGCATTTATTGCATTGCGCTGAACCGGTTATCTATTTATTGCACTGCCATGAACAGGTAATGTATTTATTGCACTGCCGTGGACCGGTAATGTATTTTTTGCATTGCCCTGAACCGGTAATGTATTTATTGCATTGCCCTGAACCGGTTATCTATTTATGGCACTGCCGTGAACAGGTATTGTATTTATTGCATTGCCCTGAACCGGTTATGTATTTATTGCACTGCCATGAACAGGTTATGTATTTCTTGCACTGCCCTGAACCGGTAATGTATTAATTGCACTGCCCTGAAACGTAAATTATTTATTGCACTGCTCTGAACCGGTAATTTCTTTAATGCATTACCCTGGACCGGTGCCTCATTTATTGCATTGACGTGAACCGGTAATGTATTTTTTGCATTGCCCTTTACCGCTGATTTCTTTCATGTATTGCTTTGACCCGGTAAACTATTTTATGCATTGCCCTGAATCGATAATGTATTGAGTTAATTGATCGTGTAAGAGAATTTTTAGGGACGTGACTAAAATAATGATATGACACTTTCCTTAACGCAGTAATTTACACAGTAACATAATTGGCAATCGTTAGAGAGTCTCTTATATATAGTGAAAACCCCGGGTACGATTTCAAGTCGCGACATACAAAAGTCGTTATATTGGTCGTATAATAATTTCATGGTTAACGATTAAACAAATATGAATAGTTCCATGACTGGTTGGCCCAGTGTCATGATAATGTGACTGGGTGTGGTATCATGCCAGGTGTTCAAGGATGCTATTCGCATTGAAGGCAACACTATATCTGTCGAAAATTGACACTGTTAAAAACAAAAGAAAACTGTTAATTGGACTATAAATCCAACAAACACATTTTCTTCTACGGTTATAATAACTTGATCCAAAGCAGTCAGTAGAAATCTTATTCAGTTTGGTTTTGTATTGGTTTGTTTAGATTATATGTATGCTTATCGTATGCTATTACAGACCTTTCGTTCTACAATCATTAAATGTAAAATGCATGTCATTTGAGGAGCATGTGTTCCAATACGCGATTTACTGTGTGTTAATTGGTATTAACGTATGTACTAGTGTATTTTAAAATGTCAGCAAGGTATAATTTAAGCTGTTTACTCTTTGAAACCGAATGTAACATGATCGTATGTAACAAGTGCCATTATACTATAGCATTTAAATTATATGTCATACGTGTTTTGATAAAACGCCTTTTTTAGCGTACTTCTTGAAAAGAAAAGATTCCAACGTAACTTATTGCAATTTCGTCACCAAACATGTTAACTTATTGATGGAGCTATAGCAATGAAACGTTTTGTCATTTTTGAAAGCCACTATACGCACGTTCGGAAGCGCGGGATTCCAGGTACTTCCCTGTCAGAAGAACCATTAAATTGCAGTTAAAAACAAACTATACGTACAGAGCGTTTATATATATCCCAAATGCAACTTGACGGGAGGGAGCGAATATTATGTTTTACATATACAAATGCATTTAAGCACAGCTTGCGCGTGGTATTTAAGAGAATATCGTAACAAGCCTATGTGTATTAGTCTTTTAAAAAGACACGTCCTATATATATATAAATATCACCGACCGTTATTGAGGAGTACAGATGAGCCTGCTGGATGAATTTAATCTATATTAACTATGTACCACACATATATTGCACAATTTATATTGTCTTTAAATGGAGCACTTGAATTGTTATAAATGTTATAGTATTTTTTGTTATATAAGTAACATGTGAACTTAACTATCTTAAGGACAATCTCTGTATATGAGGTTGATAAGTAATAATGTAGCGTAGATACCTGTCTCTGATTTAATGTTATGGAAGCTTGTTGGATCTTATTAACAATGTTACGTCCTTACTATTTGTGGTCTGATGAAACATATACAATGTCACCTTTACTGTGATATCACGACTTGTAAAGTAACAATATTTTCACCAGGCATATATAATCCGAGTTTACCCGTTATAATAACTAAAGTACCTGTCATTATAATTCAATCTGTAAAATCTTAAAATTTAACTGGCGTTACCATAATATTTGTCAATAATATCCAAACTTACATTAACAAATGAAGCCTGCATTAAGGCATACCATATTTTGGCCAGATATTTACAAAACCCACCAGCTACATCTGTTTTTGCCGAGTTCAATAATAATATTCAATTGTTTCATAAACATGTCGTCCACATGACTTTTCTTCTCTTCAATCAATTCATATTTTGCGAACTATTTCAAATAAATATTATAACTACTAGCAGCAATACACTTTATTGTTCTACATCGATTACATTAAGAGCGGTTTGCCGGCTGCATTTAAAGTTAGTATCGGGTATCGCTGTCGCTTGCCATGTCAAGTTTACACAGAAACTGCTAGCTGGTAACTGCTTGCCAGCTTGTAGCTCTAACATGCATTATCCGTCTGTGCAGGTTGTTTGAGCAAATGTTATTAATATATTGTTATTCCTTTAACTGAATGCTTATGTGAGTGTTTGTCTTATAAGATAATCACATATATAGGACTTCTATGAAGTGGGATTCATGAACAAATCCAAGTAGGATTGAGGAAATCCAGGTGTCCGTGATCTGAGCTGAATAGATTGATGTGTGTTAATAACGGGTGAGCACATTATCGCTGTTTTATCTGTTATTATGACCTTACGTTAACTCTTCTGCAACTCACTGCTTAACAAGCACGAAATTCACACTTATAATGTTTATTAAACCATACAGGACTTTAGTATTGTGTATTCTGGTCTAAATGTCGTATGTATGTTTTGTTCTTTTCATCTCAGTATTTTCATTTTTACCTTCCTCTATTTGTAATGAGAGAAAACAACGGGCAAACAAAGGGAACCAGTGTTACTATGTCATTCGTAACTGTCTTATTATCATTAAAGGACGAAATAAACTATTGAACAGATAGGCCCTGATATTTAGGAGCTGTTATAACGGGTTTTAGAAGTCATACCCTCCGTTTCGATAAAATTAAACACTAAATGTGTACAAATTACCTGAAAAGGCATTTTGATAGCAGAAAAGGACAACAAGGGTAACAACTTCGAACAATATTGCAAATATCCACAAAGAACTTATGTCACTTTCGGTTTCACACATGAAATGACATGAGTTCAGTTTAGTATTAAGGTCTGGCCTAGCATTTATTTAGCACATATATGTCCGCCATTCGTATTTCCTCACGTCTAACTTCTTATTGCATTGCGACAAGGTGAGTTACAGTGGTCATTTAACAGAATGAAACTGACTATCAGATAATTGTGTATTTGCTCCATTTAACATAACCCAGTGTTATGTACCCAGCGGAACGGACTGATTTAATTGAACGCTAAATATGACTAAGTTGATAGGATTTAGATGCACCATGGAGTTAGCCGTGTTTATAGGCTACCTATATTTATTCAAATATGTATTTATTTTATATATATATATTAATCGGGTATATGAAAACATGCGTTACGTTTTTGTTTTTTTTGTGTGTTTATGACTGAAAATGAAAGTATTTTCCTAATAAATAAAAGCACGGATAAGTAATTGATGGCTGGGTCAGGATAACCCAACATTCATGTCTCTTCTTTTTCTTCTTCTTCTTCTTCTTCTTCTTCTTCTTCTTCTTCTTCTTCTTCTTCTTCTTCTTCTCTTCTTCTTCTTCTTCTTCTTCTTCTTCTTCTTCTCCTTCTTCTTCTTCTTCTTCTTCTTCTTCCTCTTCTTCTTCTGTTTCTTCTTCTTCTACGTTTTCGTCTTCTTCTTCTTCTTCTCCTGCTTCTTCTTCTTCTTCTTCTTCTTCTTCTTCTTCTTCTTCTTCTTCTTCTTCTTACTCTTCTTTGACTTTTATAAACTGTGTTATCGGTCTCATTTTTAGGCAGAGTAGATGAAGTATCAGGACGTGGAACATACTCCAGTGCAAAACCCAATAACCAGTGTGCTCAGTGTGCTGAGTCAGGCAAAGTTGTCATAGCTACAGGTTACTGCCGGACCTGCAATGACTACCTCTGTACAAATTGTATTGAACAAAACAAAGCTACCAGAGCTTTGAGAGATCACATACTTCTACACGGAGAAACTATTGCTGAGGAAAAACCAGGTGAAATGGTGAAATGCGCCGTGCACACCGACAGACCGATTGAAGTATATTGTGCTGATGGCGACAAATGTGTATGCTCATTGTGTTCGTTGGCCCACAGATCCTGTAAGAATGTAAAAGTTTTTTCCGAACTCTCAAGCGGTATAGTCTTCTGAAGAGTTTCTGGGCGTCCAGAAGGCAGCCGACAGATGCAAGACGTTGGAAGACGAGTACAGACAAAGTAAAGAACAACACCTGTCAACGAATAATAAATGTCACACTTAAGCCAAAGAAAAATTTAAACTATTGCGAGAAGAGATCTTCAGTATAATAGATGAAATCGAGACACAAGTGTTTTCTGAGGCCGATAAATTGAAGGAAGAAAACGAAGGACAGCTACATGGCATTGCAGACACAATTACTGCATATTCGGTGTCGCAACACTACGCGCCTGCAAGGAAAGCGCCTTCATCGGGACACTTCATAGTGAAAGACAGGTCTACACTTGTGATATCGAGCAAGTTACGTTATAAGACTTTATTCAAGTAAATGATGTGTACATCACCATATAATGTTAGATGTTTCTTTTTAAATATTAGCTATATTAACTTATGTACGTGAATAAATGAACGCTAATGTCTTTAATGAATTGCCCTGAACCGTTTTAAACAGGTAAGTTATTTATCGCGTTGCCGTTAACCGGTGACTTCTTTAATGCATTGCATTGAATCGGTAAAATCTTTTGATGGTTTGCCCTGAATCGATAATATATTGAATTAATTGATGTGTCGTATTAGCGATTTGTAAGAGACGTGAATAAAACATGTTATGACACTTTCTTTTACGCAGTAATTTACACAGTAACATAATTGACAATTGTCAGAAAGTCTCTTACATATGTTGAAACCCCGCGTAAGATCCCGAGTCGTGACATACCAAAATCGATTATACAAATCTAAATAGTCTCATGAGTGGTTGGCCCAATCAGGATAATGTAACTAGTTGTCATATCATAACAGGTGTTCACGAATGCTGTTATATTAATAAGAACGTTATGTTGTAAGACCTTATTCTATGGCACAATGTATACATTTATTAAACAAGCTATGTCAGTTAACTTTTAGCTTTATTAACTCATGCACTTGAGTAAGTGAACAGTAATCAATTATTTGCAGAATAAGAAAATAACAGTTTTGATTATCGTGTATCTGTATTAACATGTTTCTCTAATCGTTGCGATTATTTACCAAGTGTTGAATTTGATATCGATTGACCAAAGATTATATATGCACATATTCTACTGTTTGTGATGATGTGGTGTACCCTTCAGATTGTTTTCTATGCTGAACAGAACTTTATTATAAAACGTATTTTTATTTATTCGCACAGAATAATGTACAGAATATCGCAAAAGCGACTTTATAATTATAGGTGAGTGTTGTGATGATAGTGCGGCTTCTGCTGATGAAGTTTTTACTGCTTATGCCTTTGTTGCTGCTGTTGCTTATGATAGTCATGGTATAGATAAGGTTGCCTACAAGCTACGTATGCTGCTTTGACAATCACACCATCCACCGTGGTATCTTCTGACGGGGAAAGACTAGCAGTCCTACCATCGAGCCAGACATGGGTCAATAGACCCATAGCTCTTTATAACAACACACAGCAACGTACATTGTACGTGTCAAGTGGCAAAGGTGATCCCGACACACTCAACAACTTGAGAAGATTTTGCTTGCAGAAGTACGAGTGTAAATAATATAAACTGTGTTTTGAATTAACGCAGTATAATACTCTTGATAATAAAACACACACAAAGCTTAATGATTCAACAAACTTATAACTTTCATGGTGATTTTTAACGTAAACTTATAGCATGCCCTGGGAATCAGTGGCGCTGTCAGAACATCACATGTCAGAACATCGCGCTTCCAATGAGAATAATTATATCAGGAAACCACATATCGACAGACTGATCATCACATGTCTGAACACCGCGCTTGCGATGAGAATAATTATATCAGGAAACCACATATCGACAGACTGATCATCACATGTCAGAACACCGCGCTTGCGATGAGACTAATTATATCAGGAAACCACATATCGACAGACTGATCATCACATGTCTGAACGAGCAAATAATGATAAGACTGTATTACATGTCATAATGTGCACAAATATTCAAAAGACATTGTCCTTGTATTTATGTTCACTCTATTACATTATGTACTTGATTACATTAACAGTATTTTTGTCAAAAGAAAAATACCATTGGATTAGTGTGTGCTTTTATGTATAGCTAATAATTGTAATTATATAGCACGTGTTGAATTGGATTTCGATAGACAAAAGATAATATATATGTCCATATTCCACTATTTGTTAACATGCGTTGTACATGTTAAAATGTATATGTTTAGTTAATGCTGTCTATAAAGTATAGAGAGTATCATTCTACTTGTCAAGTTAGTCCCATACCCATAGCAATATACATAGCAATATAAGTAAACGTCACAGTGACAGATTATCTCAATTTGTGACGAGTATATTATAAAAAAATAGTAAGTATTCAGTGAAATACGGAATACATTTTAACCAATAAACGATGACATAAATCAGTTTATTTAATTGATCTATACTGAGCCATGAGTTCGTTGTTTGCCTAAGGAAAGAAAATATATATGTGATGAAACTATATATTTATGAACATGTGTTGGTGATTGTTGCAATTATTTAGCCAGTGTGTTAATATACCAAAGATTATTCATGCACCGATTTCACTGCCTTTTTACCATTGTTGTAAATTTAAAAGTTAATAATTTAGACAATAACAACACAGACTTTCTATTCGTACTAAATATAATTGACTTTGGTGATAATACGCATGCTGCGTCTAATAATGTTCATAATAATTATACTAAGTACGACGATAATGAAAATATTATACTCCCTGATGATGAACACGAAGAAAAAGAAATTGACCAGAAAGAAGAATAATAAGAATATGATGATGATAATGATGATGATGATATTTATGATGAGGAGGAGGAGGAGAAGGAGGAGGAGGATGATTGATGATTGATGATGATGATGTTCCCTGAACCGGGAATATACTTAATGCATTGTCCTGAACCAGTAAGTTTTTTAATGAATTGCCATACACCGATAATCGTCTGAGTTAATTTCCTTGAACCGGTTATATGTAACTGTTATACTGTACTCCGAACCGATATTGTATTTCTCAAACAACGAACTTTCCCTCAGGTCAAGGTGATAATTTTCATGCCTAATATACACATGAAACCCAATTAAACAACACAATTAGCATTTTTTTTAACATATACATAGCACAAGAGACCACACTTGGCTTTTCTGCTTTCCAAAGAAGCCCTTCATTTTAAAAATAAGAGAAAATGAAAACGGCGAAGGGATGCTGGGAAAATACCTTACACAGAAATCTGTGTCCCAACTGGAAACTGACTTCATAAAAGAGCATAACAGATCACGGTCGAAGTCGTGTTCAATAATGAAATATTTTTGGCTAACAACAAATCGGCTTGTTATTAGAATATTTACAATGCCGTTTAAACTCCGTGTCTTATAATTATAATCTGTAACGAAATGACGTTGGCAGCATGGGAAAGTTCGAATTAAAACAATATAATAGAGCATTGCATTTGACTTGTATACAATGAATCGTTGTAACAAATGCAATTTAAATTAAACAAATCATACATAAGCATATGCGACAGTTATAATTTCAAGTGGGTAAAGGGGTAGTAACATTTAAAACCAGGTATCTGCTGCTGTAGAAACCATCACTAGAGTAACCTTCGCTTCCAGGATAGCTGTCGTTTTAGTAGCCATCACTACTGCTGCCAGAATAATCACCGCTTCCGTACTAATATCCGTTACAGAAACCACTCGTAGTAGCTGCTGTCATAGAAACCATTAATGCCACTTCAGGAGTATTCATTACTTCAAGAACAACTGTTGCTAAAAATACGTCAGTGTCGCTTCCGACGTTACTGTCGATGTGTTAACCGTTCGTGGCACTTCCGACGTTACTGTCACTATAGTAACCATTCGGACCACTTCTGTATTTACTGTCAGTATAGAAAACGACAGCGCCGCTTCTTTAATAGCTGTCTTCATCTTAATCGTCACTGCCGATGCCAGAGTTCATTTCGTTATGGTAACCATCTGTTCCTTTTCCGTAGCAACTGCTGCTTGAGTAACCATCAGTGTCGCCTTTGTAGTAATTGTCGCTTTTGCAAGCGCCATTGCTACTTCCGGTGTAACGGTATTCAACGGTACTGTACCTACAGCCATAGCATGTGTATCGCCGCTGTATTTACATTATGCGTAAAGGCTCCATTTTGCTGACTTTTTCTAATGCTGTCTCTGTAATGAAAGAATAAATACATTATTGTTTCGGTTTACGTTTAATAAATGACAATAAGACAATACCTATTCCCTTTCCATTCGCATCATCTAAAATAATGTAAACTCGCAAAATGAAGTGAAAATATCCGATACCAAATTTCAAAGTCTACAAATATATATGTTTGCATGCAGGAACAGTCAGTTTTTGTGAGGTAATGAGTGTCCACTTGAAACAAATATGGTCTTTTTCGAAGACACCTGGTATAAATTCAAACCTGTCACACTATCCTCACACACGGCCAACCGGAGAAATTATCATGAATCGTGATAATTCTGATATCTTTACCACTGCCCTTTTAACGACTTGTGTCGCATTTTGGAACTTACATTGACGCATAAATAGTCAACGTTAATTTGCAATAAAATCAATGATTGTATTAAAAACATACCTGCTTAATACTTTCACTATGTACTATTGCCTTCAAGACAACCTGAACTTGTTTCATATAGCAAAACTATAACACCCTAATGAAATCCATTTCAAATGGCCTTTAACACACGCATCAAGTCTGTACTGTTGTGTATCCCATCCAATCTTGACTCAACTTTATATATTATTCCTTTCATTCCCTTACATAACTTTTGTCTCATCGCTAATGTCCCTTGTGACCAATGCTCTACGGCTACTTACCATCTCTTTCGTTTCCCTACGTCACCCAGGCCTTACGATTGCATGATCAAAGCACTGTCATTGTTCTTGTCTTTCAATCTGACCCCTCCAATTTCTATCGTTGTTCTCTACGGCCCCACGTTCATGTTATCGCTTAAATATGTTCTTGATTATATTACATTGACATGTATAACTTCCCTAATTTCCAGTGAGCTGTACCCACTTTCATGCATACATACACTGTTATTTTTCTGTTCGAGTGTCAAATCACTACTCCTAGGCGCCATGTTTATTTAATGACGTATATAATTAAGACGACATAAAATTATCGGAAAAAAATACTATACTAGTATACGCTAGTATACTATATCCGGAAATGGATACAGGTAGATCAAGCATGTTTAGTTTCTACACTGTGTTGGTTAACAGGTTTAGACATTCATAGATCCATGCAAGGAAAATCGCAGTTCATCGGATGACGTTGAATACTGTATCATGGCCAGTCAATGACTATGCCGGGAGCCGAATCTTTACGGACTGAGTTACCAGGTCCGTTAAATAAACAAATACATAAATAAATAAATAAATAAATAAATAAATAAATAAATAAATAAATAAATTATCTCTTATTTGCATACGTCCTTCTATATTTAATATGACGTCATCAAGTCCATAAATATCATACAGCTCGGCTACACAGTCCATAATTGTTATACAGACTGTTTATGACGTCATCCAGTTTGTTTGACTGTTTAAACGCGACTTTCACGACGTACGAATTTTACGAAAACACAAACAAACAGACGATATTTCCAAACAATTAAAATGGCTAAGCGATTCGCCTCTTTATCGGAGACAGATTCAGTTAAACTCAGCGAATCTAAGGATTTAAAAAACACCAAAACCGCGAGAAAACTGAAGCTCTTCAGAACATATATAGCTGAAAAAGGCCACGATTCTTCCTTTGAACATTTACTTTTTAATTTGATTAACAAAAATGGAATATTAAAAGAAAAGCATGATTTTTTTACTGCATCGCTTGAAACTAATAAAAAGAAACGGCTATGGTTTGAGATATTTCACACACTGAACAAATACAACTATTATTTGAAAGCAAATTATACTAAAAAATGAAAGCAACAAAAGGGATAAAGGGATTAAGATTCGGTATAATAGCTGCACTTCGAGCCATATCCCTTCCTCGGTCTGACCAACCAATCCGTAAACTTGCATATTGCCCTCAAGACCATGTATTATTTGTTAAACGAATATGTTAGCAAGCTTTCTTCAAGTTCAAATCCAACTTAAAACGGATTGTAAGCATTTCAGCTATAAGAATACAATATAAGCCATATACTTATTCAGTTTTACGATTAACTGCTAGTATATAAACTTCAACGATGTTTACCAGATATAATTCTGCTTTTTTAAAAATGCATTTTGAAATTCCACGTGCAGGTGTTAAATGTGAAATGCGTCTTGATGTTAGAAAAAAGACAAGGGAAACAACCACATAAGGTAATGCAGATAAACTTAACCTACTTATCTCCCTTCTGGTTAGATACATGGAATACAAAGGATCTGATATGAGTTGTTATTTAATACAAACATTTATTAAACGAGTTCAGGCAAAAAAATATTTAACGAGCATCTGGCGAGTTTAATATCATTTTGCCTGGAACATTTGCTCTCATATTTTAATGTTGACCTGTTAATACTTTATTTACATTAAATCTAATCGTCTTTGGCACCGTATGGCTGAGTGTTGGCGTGCTGTTAAACAGAACTAAATAAATATATATTTTTTAATAGAATCCCTCCCGGATGAAAATTTGTCAAAAGGATAAACAAAACATAAATAACTTATATTCTTTAATCAAACTATAATATTTTAAACACGTGTATTTAGCTGTTTCACCAAAACCATTACAAAGATAATGTAATGCCGAACATACATAAAGACATTTCTGACAAACACTGTACAGCCTCTTCTCGACCAAAACAAACGATACATCTATACATGTTCTGTTTAAATTAATAACATAATATTATATTATATATTATAATGAAAATCGATAAAATCCTATTTCTGAAGATCTTTGAAATGTAATGCATTCCTGCATTGACACATTTATGAGCTTGTTTTTTATATAATTAAATACATTGCATGAATCGATTTATCAAAAGTAAACGATTATATTGGCCAATCAGATCGTACTGTGTTATGAACATCGTTTCAACTCATGAAACTTAAACATATCCCTTACTATTTCTATAACGGGCTTGACTGTACGCTTATAAATACATTTTAAGAGGTATTACACTTTCTAATCAGACAGAAAATTCAACCTCATTTATACAACTTATAACCCCATAGTTATAAAAATACAAATAGTGTATTTTCATGATAAATTTCACATTTTATATAACCGTTAAAAACATGGTTTCTCAAATGTGGTTTCAAGATAATAAAAGGCAAAGTGCTCGACGATGAACTTTACGTGTCAACATACTTGCAATTTAATAAGAAAAGGTACAACAAAGACATATTTTATAATGCATCCTGAAATGTATTCTTTTCGTTTTATTTCAATGCTTTGTTCATATGAGTTTTGAAATATTCCTCCATTTTGCTCTGTAATTTTACATCGCCTATCTTTACCAAACAGACCCTAGTATGTACTCAGTCCCATATTGCCGGGACTTAAGGCTGAACGTACATACGATATGTTCTTTGAGGAGCATAGATCAAACGATGTATAGCCGTGAATGGTTTGTTGACCTTTAGCTTAAATATTAATCAATTTTAGCATTTAAACATACAGAATGACATATATTAACTAATAACTAATAAACACACCTGTTAAAATAATGTTATATGATTTTCATCATACAGAATTATTTTCTGTTGACTAATATCATAGACAAATTGAATTAAACATAACGTAGTTTTATGTAGTATACGTAAAGTGTCGAATCCATCTCAACGATAAATGTAATAAAACATGTGATTATAAATGTCATAATCATGAAAGATATTAATACAATACTTCATCATCATAAGCAATTTAGCACATACTCTTGTTTACACATGGTTATAGACTAACATCTACTCTCAATCATTACATTAAGCACTGGTACAGAAGAACATCACATCAATGCATGACATATTTCATCATTTTAGCCACTTTTGATCAACTTATAGTGTAAATGATGAGCATCTCTGCTGCATAAACAATAAATAGAACAAGAAACACTGACATCTAGTAACATATCCCGGATGGAATCTTAGTAATCCAGTTTATAAATACAGCCGCAAACAATGTTCTTTGTCAAAATGGTTAAAAGTCAATCTTCATAGAGATATCTATTGGACAAATATAATGGTAATAGGACATTTCAGTGAAACACCTGTGATGTAGAACTATATTAAATTATGGGTTACTAACAATGTGGATACAATCTACACCTTTGATGAAGATCACTATATTAAAGTATGGGTTACTAACAATGTGAAGACAATCTACACCTGTGATGAAGATCACTATATTAAAGTATGGGTTACTAACAATGTGAAGACAATCTACACCTGTGATGAAGATCACTATGTTAAAGTATGGGTTACTAACAATGTGAAGACAATCTACACCTGTGATGAAGATCACTATATTAAAGTATGGGTTACTAACAATGTGAAGACAATCTACACCTGTGATGAAGATCACTATATTAAAGTATGGGTTACTAACAATGTGGAGACAATCTACACCTGTGATGAAGATCACTATATTAAAGTATAGGTTACTAACAATGTGGAGACAATCTACACCTGTGATGAAGATCACTATATTAAAGTATGGGTTACTTACAATGTGAAGACAATCTACACCTGTGATGAAGATCGCTATATTATAGTATAGGTTACTAACAATGTGGAGACAATCTACACCTGTGATGAAGATCACTATATTAAAGTATGGGTTACTAACAATGTGAAGACAATCTACACCTGTAAACATTTTGAAACGAAATACTATTATAAATAAATCATTATTATTGTCAATACACAATGCATGCTCTTCTTTTATATTTACAAACACATACTCTAGCAGCTAATATCCTAAAATAAACGGTCGTGTCAAATCAAGTTTAAAAAAGCTGCTGACCATATTTCAAAGGCCAAAACTTTAAAGTAACACGCAAATGTAAAATTGTTCTGAGACTGAGATTTTCGTTTTTAGTATAATTTACAGTAATCTTAACCACGTTGTTATCATAATTATACAATGCAAAGTTTGACTGCTACTAAAGGTATAGTTATGGATAAAGCAAGGTCAAGTAAAGTCATATGGAGAGACCGTGCATATCAGTTTTTAAATGAATTGACAACATGCTCTAGATAACCGGCAGGCTGACGTTATTGTTAAATGTAGCTGGTAAGAAACTCTTTATTATTATGTTGGTTGTTTCTTCCATCACCTGCACAACAATCCAAGAAATACCCAATATGACAAAGACCAACACTACACTGACCTCTAAGGTATATTTATATATTTACCCTAATGCATGGGTATTCTGCTTATACATCCATTCTCCTCTGCAGATGGATACTGTGACACATACAGTGTCCTTTCCTGACTGTTATAACAGACAGCAGCAGTGTTGCTTTCCTCATGGCTAAAGGGTATGACTGCGAGTTTAGTACCTGATGGTGACACCACGTGAATCATATTAACGCTACATATATAGATGCACCCATCACCTGTACACACGCCTTGTCGTAAGGTCTGGTCCGCCAACCGTTGGTGCCTACAACTGTACCCCCATTGTACTTTTCCTGCCATATCCATACAGGTGACTTTGTCGTTGCAAAAATCACTGACATAGATAAACTTCTTATCTGGGCTGCACGTAAGATACAGAGGATATACGAATGAAGCAAGTTTAATTGTTTTTAGTGTGTCACCTTCCATATTCATGATCTGGACCAGTGGTGGATCTTTAAAAGAGACAAAGTATTTGTTTCCGCTGCAGTGTATACCTAAACAAAAGCCATCTACACCCATGATACGACACTGTTTAAGGTTCTGGTCGGCAGTGAAGACATGAATCTGGTGGAAAGCTGGGATGGTCACCGCTACCCTGGATCCGGGGACACACGTGACGTCACGCGGTGCTGATAGAAGCTCCTAAATATAGTGTAAAAATAATAGAGACAGAAAGATTAACATTTACATAAACTATATACACATAAAATATTTATGGCAATGTGGATAGACTGGTGAATAATTAGATGGATGAATATATGGTGATATCTCTATATGCATGTAGAGAGAAAGTGTTGATATGTCAGAGAGATATAGAGAGGAGAGAGAAAACGTATACCAGGACTGACAGAGACAGAAAGGAATACAAAAACGGTCATTGTATGCAAACACACATACATGTACTGCTTTATATAATAACACGGTGGGCATATGTAAATAAGCCACGGGAATAGAGAGGCTACGAAAAGTGGAGAGGTGTTACAAAGGATCATGTATTGCTGTGTGGTTTTAACTGTACAAATTAAATCTAAGGTAGAATGGGGCATTGTTTTACATTGACTAGTAGAATACAGAGTGTATACGAACCATCTAAATGTCGTAATAATTTGACAATTGAAGAAGCTAATGATAAGATTTTACATGATTTTAACACAATTTATTTTTGTTAAAATGTACACATTACAAAACCATCTCTATTACTGTTCGAACAATAATAGGCACGACGGGAATGTTTGCTTAGCCGGACAATAATAAAACTTGAGCTCCAAATGATAATAGTCACAGTCAGCTTCGCTTACGTAGAATACGCCTACTTGCGATAGAGAGTGAAATGTTATGCGTAACTGTTCGCACTGATTATGGCATAAATGAACATCTTCATAAGCTTTCTAATGAACGACTGACTAACTTGTTTTTTCAAAAGGCAATGTGTGTTCCATATAGCATATTTCCCCACATTATGTATTAAAATGCATAAATATGCTTAACACAAACAAACAAAACAAATGTTCCTTCCATCGGAGCTCCATGAGGCAACACTAGTGTCATGCCGAGAGCCTGTCTGTGCGCATTTCTGATCGAGAGACGCATTGTCCATCTCTTCAATAAAGTCACGTGGCATGACCACGTGATGATAACAATTTTAAAAAAAAATGATTGGTTTAGAGACATGACGATATTTTAAAAAGCGGATAGTAAAGTGCAGATGTTAAAATTAGAAGACGGGCACAACTCTTGTCTTTCATGGATCTTGGAGAGTCCCTGAGTAGAAAAAACGTATTACAGAAAGAACTTTAAAGAAACCCAAATCTTTGACTTAGATAGTGCAGATACAGCAACATGTCGAACAGAAATGCAGTGACACAAGGGTATGACTTATTTTAAACGTAAAATAATTCATTGTTTTCTGTGCTAACATTGACTGTTGGAAGACAGAGTGTATACCACTATAGAAGCTAAGGATGCATTTTAACATGATTTAAAACACTACCTATTCTTAAAAAAATGTACAAATTGCGAACATATCTCTTCAAATATCGAACTTTCCACTTTTATTAATAAAAGGGGACTTTCGCTTAGCCGGACAATAAAAAAACGTGAGCTCCAAAAGTGAATGGTCACGTGTTATTTAGGTTTAGCATGGCTTAGTTAGAAAATGCTTTTTTGCGACGAGGAGCGGGATGTTTTGCGTTACCGTTCGTACTGAAATACGGCATCAATGAACAATATAATTCATAACATCTTAGTACATGTATATTTAAGAATGCAATGTTTGCCACATACTGTCGAATTTACCACCTTTAAAAGACACAAATACTTACATCACAATCACACACACACACACACACTTCGGCATAAATGAACAGTATATTGCATAACGATTACATTTCGTGGTTATTGATGAATGCAATGTTTCTTCCATACTGTCGGATTTACCACCTTTAACACAAATACTCATATCACAAACAAACACTTGAACACACATGCACGCACGCACGCACACGCGCGCACACACACACACGCACTCACGTACATACACACGCACACACATACACACGCGCACACAGACATACACATATATACAAATATTAATAACGCATTACACTTTCTTTCGATTAACCTTTCATTATACTTGTCTGATTAATCAGTGTTTATTATCAATAACCTCAGTTTATATACTGAAAGATAACTGAATGCATTCTTCTGCAACCGCTTCTTAAAAAAATACCATCTTTCTTCCACTTAGGGGATGTCTGTGGTGGTCAATTCCACCTCTTCTCCTGTTCCTTCTCAGTCGTCCTCATTGACATCATTATCATAATGAAAATAGTATGCTTATTTAAGAAATGCATCGCAGCGACAAATAATTAATTATTTTGGCTGATGAAGACAAGACATCAGACAAATGCCTGAGTAGAACCATCGGCGAATCGCACGAAGACCTTCCAACATTAAGTTCTACGCCATGAACGGAACTCAAACCAACACGGTGAGAGGCATTAGAAGCGGATATACATTATGATATTGAATCCAGTGATACGTTGAGCATTATTTTCTAAAGACTGCTAAAACTGAGTTGAATTATTTTATTTTATAATATACGTATGGCGGTCGATGGGAAAACAAAACCATTTAATGCTTTGAATGACATTATCTCAATGGTAACACGATACAGATCATGAAATGTATCACCTTAAATGTCTATTGTTTCCAATGTGATGGAGTATCTGCAAAAACTAGATACTGACGTCAAACATGATTGACTGGATGATTATGTATCATTAACTTTAAAGAAAGTGACCATGTAACCTTCTTGGTCCTAAATGTAGCTAATTTTGAAGCATGGCTCATTTTGAGTAAGGCACAAATAAACAGCATTTCGCAATATCAAATAATTATTTGGTTTCATTGGGTTCAAGAAATGACACAAAAAGAGGGATACCAACTTTAGATTTACATTAAAATTGTTGACACATGGCAAAAAAAAACAATAACCCAGACTTGGTTATGCACATTGGAGGTGTTATTCGACACTTTGCCGATATCAAATCTATGTAACCATGTCTGACCTGCATATGGGGTATTTTGCATAATTTCTGCCAAACCATTCATACTTTAGTCTCAGCTTTGATGATTTTTAAAAGTATCTCAGTTTTAGGGCAGTTAACTCGTAATCAAGACTTGAATGTGGTTCTTTTCAAATCTATAAATATAAACGCGATTATGATTCCTGGTTAAAAAGACACCAACGTCACAGCCGATGTCGTGGATGAACTTAAACATAAGTGGCCACGTGGTTTACATAGTTAAATATATCTAACTTTGCAGCATGGCTCAGATAGGAAATACATGTTGATAATTACGATTGTGGGATTATGGTTCAATTTTAAGACACGTGTAGAACATCATTAAACAGTATTTTGTGATACATGTTCTAGTAACAATAATTATTTAAGTTGATAAATGAAACTATTTTTGACCCATACTGTCGGACACCACCTTTAATGGAAGCTCGAATATTAAGACACATTCAACAAGAAATCACTAAACCTCAAGTCTATAATTACTGACTTATTGCTGCCTCTCTGGTCAACTTTTTTGCTTTTAGCTCAGGTTTGCATCCATTAATATTTATATGAAGCGGTATTCAGTTTATGTTGTCTTAATCACTTGATGTTTTGTATTGACATAATGGCACTGTATTCATCTAAATTTGTTTAAATCGCGTATGTAATTATCAAATAAAACTATTTTTCACTTTTAACATCTATGATTGATAGCCTTGGAAGCCCTAACAGCGTGAACAATCTCCTGTACAGCGTGAACAATCTCCTGTCAAGACTGAAAGCCCAAACGTCCCACTATCTTAAACCTATGGAAGAGTGTGTTGGTGATACCATTTAGAAGCTGGCCATTGTTGCCGCATGTCAAACAGCATGTGAAACCTTTCAGATAGACATGTGACACATTTATATACATACAATTATTTATAACGTACTTAAACTACAGATAATTATTTAGAACATACTTAAAATCGATTCCGGATTGCTTTACAGTGGTAGTCATCTTCAACAATCGAATCAGTTGTCAGGCGAAATTATTCATGGTGTTGTTTTATTCCATTGTCATGTATAAATAGCATATTTTTATGCCTGAATGCTCACCATCTCGCCTAAACATATCATGGGTTTCAGTCTTGATTGGGATAAAGGACTTAATGGGGCAGGCCTACGAGCTGGTCTGCGGTCGGTAGTTCTATCCATATAGTTGGCCAGGGTCTTTCTCCACCAAAATAGCTAGACATTCGTATAATGACCATACATGTGTCAGAGCGATGCATTTCTAACATAACCAATACAAATTAGCAGCGACCTGACCAAGGTTTAAACCCCGGACGTCATGATCACTGCCACTAGATAATCTCGCTCCTCTATTGTGTCATAAGATGTTCACGATGGCCTGATTGTTTGTATTGTAAATAATATTTTAAAACAAGTTTTAAACATAACAGGGATTGGTATCTCAACAGATGTTGACATCACCAAAATAACATGTGCTGTGTGCATTGGAATCTTTGTTCCAGCTGATGAAGAAAGAAGTAACAAGTTTATACGCAATGACTGTTTTAACAATATCTTGATCTTTTAAAGCGTTATATTAACACTATGTTGCAATTTGTTGTTTTTTGTTCTTAGACCGTTAGACCAGCAGGTATGTTATTTTTTCAGTGAAGCAAATTAGTATTATTGTTAGTACTATTTTTGTAGCTTTTCAGTTTAAAATGTCATTATGCCACACATCAACACCAATCGGCAGTTGAAACAACAAGTGCGCAGTGGTCAGTATGCCAGACCTGCCTGTTTTTCGGAGGATATAGCAGTTCGTAGCAATATATTATGTTTGTGACCCTATGTCTACTTGTCTAGAATACTTTCATTGTCTTTTTCTATTGATTCATAATGGTCGACGACGTTATCTGTGTTCACAAAATGTTTCGGAACTTCGCCACCGTCAGAAATATTAAGCAACTCCCAATTCCTTTGACAATTATACATCTCTAAATCTCTAATCAAAAATATGTTTTTACTGTGATTTTTATGTCTGCTATTGTTTTGGTTGTGTAACAAAAATGTGTTGCTTGCAGAAGGTTTGTGACTTTATTTTGAGATAATTCTAAAATCACTGATGATTTTGTCAGTGTAATTCATTTTTGTAATGCATATGTAATAACTGAATACAACTAAACCAACTGTGTTTTTATATACTCAGTTTTATCTGAATTGCTATATTTTATTACCATCCACATTTTCCATTCGGCCACTTAGATTTTTATTAATTTTTAAACACTAGGAATTGAAAAAGGTTCCACAATTCTATAATTCGAAACTCACTCCATTACGCTTGATCTTTCTTAAAATTCGATCATCATCATCATCATCATCATCGTCATCATCATCATCATCATCATCATCATCATCATCATCATCATCATCATCATCATCATCTTCATCATCATCATAACTATAATTTTCTTTATCATATGTTGTGTCTGCATTCCAATATTTGCTTGTGTTGTTATCAGCATTTTATATAGAGAGGAACAGATGGAACACATCTTATTTATGCAACATATCAATACATATTGTTACATATCAACCGATTAATTAAGCTATACTGGTACCTTTACTCCGATTACCGTTCCTCTTTCTAGATCCAGCAACTTGATACACTTATTACTGTCATCAGCAAGCATAAGTTGTGTCCTAGAGATAGCCACCATACCAGTTATGTAACATGGTCTTGTGTCTGTATCTGATTTGACAGGTATAGTTGATACATCGGTACAGTCAGTAGCCGGTGAGGGCCCCAGATCTAGTAAAGTGTCAACCTCGGTTTAGTGAGCCTTTTACTTCTGCATTCTGCTGCATATTTTAGTTATTACAATGCATCATCATCATCATCATCATCATCATCATCATCATCATCATCAATCATCATCATCATCATCATCATCATCATCATCATCATCATCATCATCATAATCATTATCATCATCATCATCATCACTATCATCATCATCATCATCACCATAATCATCATCATCATTATCATCATCATCATCACTATCATCATCATCATCACCATAATCATCATCATCATCACTATCATCATCATCATCATCATTATTTTCATTACCAGTATCATTACGTTCTGAATGTCGTGTATGTTAGCAATAAGCAAACATAATGCAGTTTAATTAGGATATGTGGATGTGTTACCACTGTGTCTTGGCGTTGAGGAAATCCGTTTGCTATAAAACCATTACTTCAAAAAAAAAAAAAAAACAGCGAACATTTAATTTTAAGAAAGAATGTTTGTTTTTAGTAATCCTACTAAATGAATCGACCAATAAGGGTTGTGTTTGAACCTAATTCAGTCAGCAGTATCAATCTTGCAAGCAATTACAAAACGCCCGTGCTGGTAAAATTTCTGTAAGTGCAAGATTTTTCTAAATTGAGTGAAAACATTATGATTTTTTACAAAAATGCAAAAACACTTCAATATAATGCATTTGATAATCATGAAACATAAAAACGTGTTGTTTGGTGATATGTACAACGCATGTATTTAGTATTTCTGTACGATATGCTTTAAGATGTAATTAGCATGTTTTTATATTTCATAATAGGAACAAGAGTTAAGAAGTGTGTGTCCCGCATGTTATCAACTAAGGATTCTTATAAGGAATTTAAGTGCATTACAACACACGCCTGTAAAATAATAATACAATAAATCACTTTTTTATATCTTACTTTGTCCCGCTTTCATTTAACAAAATAGTTCTATGATTGTCTTTATGCGTTTCTCTTCATCGACTCGGTATTGATTCTATAACGTGTGATAGCATAAACTATCTTGCATGTTTGTGTTAATATGTTCATGTGTTGAATGCGTAGACATGTATAGAAGTGTACCTTTCAGTCATATCTTTAGAACATAAGCATAATTATAAACTTACATATAACCTTGATTATTTGTGATGCTTTAACTGTGTAAAAGCGGATACAACAACTGATGTATTTTAACAAATTGTTAACACTAGAGATGTGTGCGCGTTCATGAAGGTTGCGCACATAAAACACCTTAGTACAGTTAATCACTTAAATATACGGTGCCGTATACGATACCTTCCAGCGCATGCGTAACATGTTGTCAGTATTTGTCAAACTTGCTTAATTGTACAACTGAATATAGTATAGTTAGTGCTAGTATGCAGTAGAGCAAGGATACTTACCTAACCGTTCCAAGGAAGATAATGTCAATCTCGGAGAATCGTAGGGAGGCTCCGGTTTGGAAAAGTCCTATCAAGAAAAACGAATGACAATAAATTAATCAGGAAACACTGTTCAGATACATACCCACACTGTAAACAAGCATTCTCATGTTTTCTTCCTTACCATCACTAACACATTAAACAATGGATGCAAAAGCACTCTCCTGTTTAAGCCGCATTAGAAGAGCAAACATATACCAACTAAGTTTAACAACTTTTTCAAATGTATCTCGAACATTAAACATATCTACAATCAATCATTGCGGTTGTACATTTTAGAGTCAGCAGTTGGCTTGTTCAATATAATCAAATTGATTTTATGTGTTGTCTTTCGTTATCATCATTATATTAAAATCTCCTAATATATATATATCGTATTGTATATAAACAGAATAGATATCCATTAAGGTTTTGGTACCGTGATAATAAATCAAAAAGGAGCATTATTATTTAAAAGGAAAAACGCAACAGAACACACATTACTGACTTACCTCCTTTAACGTTTCATGTTCGTCACCTTCATGTAACGAAACATATTGCAGTTTGAAACGCATTTGGAATGCAGTGAATCAATATTTTAACAGATAAAATCAAATATCCTATTGTTTTCTTTATGTGCCGGTTACTCAGTTAAGGGTAAACGTTATTATTTATCATTTGTAAACATTTTATTAAAACTGGTTTAAATGAAACAATCCAAACAAAACTAATGATATTACTGTTTGTATTTTATTTCTAAATGACGTCTACTTCGTAATTGTGTCCAGATATGTTCAAAGATTACAAAGACAACGAAAAGTCCAACTAAGAAAGCATTGGAAAGAATAGTTCTACAACGAGCTAAAAAGAGCTGTATACCTTTGAGACCAGACATCAACGATAGTAAATTTGCTGAATATTTAATTTGTTAACGTCACACCTGTACAGTTTTACGTCCAGGGTCCACTTTGAAATCTTGATAGACTCACACAAGATTAGATATTGAGCAATCAGCAAACATCACAGTAATAGATACGTTATGGAATAGTATTAACATGTGCAACGCAGTTCAACGCTAACATTCAATTTCTATATGCCTCCCATGTATGTTATGTTCCATTCAATTGAATATATCATGTAGAACTAGCGCGTCCCTTTTGTTATTCAATTAAAGTGTGCATTGAGGCAATACTATTTATTGTTATATTACTTAAAATAGTTTAAATTCTTTCTTGTACAATTTAATATTTTTCTAAGTTATTAACCCAATGTGATAAAAATGCTGACACATATTCGGTGTTTGTGTTAACAATTGTCTGTATAATGACTGAAGCCGTGTCAGATATGACGTTAGTTTGGAAACATTGAGATACGACCGAACAATCCACCTAGATATATTTTGTTCTCGCTACACGCTGAATGTCCATCCATTTAATTGCACACACAGTTACAAATGCATTCCAGTTTTCACAATTATAATCCAGTCATTTTTTCTCAAGCAAAAAGTAGGAAACATATATTTTTCTCAAGCACATATTTTTCTCATATATTACAGTTAACCAGTTTTGTTTAACTGCGCCCAAAACTATGATAGCGATGAAGAAGCATGGGGACCTTTTGAAATAAAATATACACAACCTAATTATGCACTTGGAAGAAACATCGACTTTTAAAGTACAACTATGTCAGTTACCTAGCAGCTTAGTTTGACAACAAACGCCAGATCTACATGTTATGCAACTGTCTATAAAACCACAATAAAACCATAAAATGATTTAGTAATCCTTAAATTGTCATTTCCGTGGATCAGAGAAGACGCCAACAATACTATGCTAAATATGTGCACTATTGTAGAGATATGTAGACACGTAACTTGAAGAAATATCTTCAAACCTGAATCTGAAATGAGCTGGAAACAATGCACTTGTTATTTACGATATTATTAACACGTAGTTCTTGAGATGTAAAAATCTACAGCCATTTTAAATTATCCATAACATATAGAGCTACATGTTTGTAGTATGTGCAACTTACTGAGTTGCATCTTTAATCTGGTCACTAAAATAAACATTGCATTTTCTACACTTCATAGTTCACAGCATATGACGTGTATGTGCTCGTTTCTTGGCATACTGCCTTATAAATAGCACAGACTAATTAATGTCCATGTAGCACGGACGCTTACCTGAGAGTACTCTGAAAGCATATGGCCAAACATCACTTAACTCCGACCATATAGGATGTCTCTGTAATGGCATACAAATGTCATTGGGTGATTTGTTTACAATATCGAACAACATGTAAACAATGTAAACACATCTTTATCATGCGTCAGTCTCATCTTCCCAACACAATCAAACAAATATTACAGACACAATATTACATCAACTAGCATCACTGCAAAGATTCCAAACAAAACGAAAACCAGTTTAGTTAAAGCATTTACATTAAAAAATCAGTTGGTCAATACTACTGTGTGGCCTTTTAATAAATTTCGTCTTGCAGATACACATTGCTACTGGCATATACGAGTGTGTTTTTTCCTACAAATATATATTACATTATGATTCACAGTCATCATTGCATCAAAGCAAACCCATAATAATAATATATTGATATATATATATTATGCTTTATATTGTACTCTTCCATGAAAAAAAGACGACCATTTACTTAAAAAAATAGGACAAAACAATAATAAATAGGGTACAACTTAAAATAGCTATTTATTTGGCTGTTATGGTACTCGATGTACATGGTAAACTTTTTGAAACACTAAACTTGCGAGATAACGATACGGTACGATATAGAGAAATATATATATATATATATATATATATATATATATATATATATATATATATATATATATATATATATATATATATATATATATGTATTATCTTACATACACATACTAGATATATAATGCAGATCTTATGTTCTTGTTAAAACAGTTTCTAATAAATCTAGACAAATAATACTAGATTCATTATTAAACAGACCACACATTAGGAACATACCTTCTCTACTGTCTTCCCTTTGTCACCTAAATGGAACGAAAATGTATGCAAGAATAAACGCAGTTACACTTTAGCGAAATAATTTGAAGGTTAATGTTAACAAATTAACGATAAGCTCATGTTTATTTGTAAATGAAGTTCCACTTGTTTTCTACGAATATTATTAAACAACATCCATGTCATGGGTATCGTATTTGGTAATAACTTCAGTTCTCAATAAATGGCAAAAAAAAATCAGTTATCGTGTTTATTTCATTTAACTGTGCATATCTAAAGAAATCCACTCAATTGCATTGACATTAATCTTTTACATAAACCTTAACCAATTGTCACTCTTGTTCTAAGACTATCTTTTTATTTTTATAAAATAAAGTACTGAAAATACAAATAAAGCACACTTTTATATTTTTTTTATCATTTTATTTTAGATGCAGTTGATGTCAATATGCTTTTCTTTAATGGTAAATTTTAATTGTCATCTTTTGTGTAATATTTACAAGGGATTCCAAATAAAAATCATGTCATCGCTACAAAGTATTCACCGAAGTCGTGTCTTTACCTGTTATATTCTTTGCCTAGGCCGTAACAGCAAACCGTTAATTAGAAAAGTTACTATTTTTTTTTTGTTAGTTTACAGAAATACACGAATTTATTACAAAGTTGATAATGCGTTTTGTCTGTTTGTGTTATTAAACAGTTCTGATTACATTTATTCGCAAATATTCGGTTCTGAAACATTTTTTTTTTTTGCGAAATGTCTAGCATAATGACAAAAAACTTGTCATTTATGGACATTTTATTTGGAAACGTTCGGCTACGGACTAACAATACTTTACCAATACAATCTTTGATACATTATGGTGGTATGTTCACAATATATTTCGCAAAAAATGCATTTTTTCTGATGTATACAATCTTTCTTTATAAATAATATAAAATTTCATTATTGAGTTGTAGTATATAGTGTTGACAATTACCTGGACCGGTGCTTTCAGACAGTGCCTGCATAGAAAAACGCTGTCCACCTGAAGCCGTTCTTTTAGGGGGTTCCTGTAAATTCAAACACATGCAATTTAGTGAATGACTTCAAATATCGACCTACTTATGAAGACAGTCAACATATTCTTCACATGTTTCTATGTCATCACCACTCCACCATAGTGGCAAATGTTTTATAAAAAATGCATTATTATATCTTTATATTTACATAAACAGGGTGCATACATTTTGTGAAAACTTTCAGGAACGATGACTTTCCTTTTTCAAGCACGTGTTTAGGTGTCTTGTTTATTTGTTATTTAAGAGTTCAAAAAACGTGTGTTCAATTTCTGACACACGAGATATTGTGAATTAACGTTCATGTACATTAAATACCAACGACAATACCCAAAACACGCTTTAAAATAAAACCTTTGAATTAGGCAGGCAGGCCCTGACCGGTGCATGCCTTCTAACATGCCATAGATATTTTTAGATGGAACCATAGTCATTTGTGTCCACTATGCACTTATACTTACTATTGCTTTACTGCGACCGTAGCACCCAAGGGGGAAAATAGGTATGCTCACGGCATATCATTACATTTGACTTGGGATACTTGGCGCGGACATATTCTTGTGTCAAAGTGAATGGGCACACGGACAAATATGTTAAATACTATATTTAGATTTAAAGCTAGGTATGCCGGGTGCTATAGTGATTATTTATGATGAGTGTATTACTATCCTAGTACGACTGTCGCTTGATCCTTACAAAGCAGTATATCTTGTCAAGCTTGTTATATGTAAACACATTATTCTCCTGTATCACAAAATTACATTGACTCTTGTTATTCGCATGCGTTTGCACAAGGTGACAGGTCGCAGCTACTATCTATGAGCACACATTCGAAATGTGACTTGTAAACATAGTTTCCAAATACTTAAAGAATAAATTCACATGTTAGGACACTCAGGAAGCAATATACCGGTTAACCATAGCTTCTATTATGGCAAGCGTGTTTTAGTTCAAGACAGTACTTATGTCTGTTGGTTATACAAACAGTTTAACGTTACAAGTGAACGACTCTAACCACTCCGCCACGGGCGGCCCCTGACATTTTTGATTAACCATTACTCAAACTGAAGAGCGTTTGATAGACAGCCTGTAAACATACAATTAAGTGATCAGTTGTGGTATGTACTCTTTTTTTTTCGTTGTTAAACATTTTAATAACCGCTCTCCTCAGACCAAATGAATACAATTAAATAGTTAAGTTAAACTATGAAATAATCTCTAATGTATTACAGTCATTTGTGACGCAGATCTTTTCTAAACTTATGCTATCAGTGTTCTACTTAAGTGTGTTATTTAACAAAATAATAACTGCAGATAACTGAAACGTAACGACCTACTTCTATGACCATGCGTTTTTTCCCATATAAGTCGTTTGCTTGTTTTGTGCCTTGTCATATTTAGAATGGATATATTTACAACAGTCTTCTTATAACACAATTTATTTAAACTATATTAATTTCGGCTATATTGCATTGTTTTCAGAAAACACAATTAGATCTAGGTTTAGGATCGAGGTTGTTAAATAAAATAAAGCATGTGCATCTGCTAAGTATTCAGTAAAGAGCTGCCCTCGTACATTGCATCAAAAATAAAGACGCTGGTGAGTAAAGTAGGATCCAAAACGAAATGTCAATAAACATTTGCACGTAATACGAATGACTCCTTTGTGACGTATACAGGTTACAATGCATTGAAGTGAAAGTTGACTTAATAATTCACATTCTTAAAATACGTTATGATAGATGCAGGTGATATTTTCAACAAATTAACACATATATACCCTCGTGTATCCAACAGAAACAAATGTCACGGCATGCACTCCTAAGTAAAGTCTAATGTTCCAAACATAGTGAGTATTGTTCAAGTAATATTGTCTTAACTACATGCTTCATCTACTTGATAACAATTACATTCGCATTTCTCAACCAAATGTCACATCCGTCATCCGTGTATCTATCAGTGCCTAAGGTCATTGAGTGTAAACATGATTAATGTTTATCAAGCTAGAAACGGTGAGGTATTGTTCTGTTAGTCTCAGGAACAATAACTTATAACTAAGTGATGGGTTTTGTTTGTTGTCCTCTGAAGCATTTTGACATAATAATGTCATGTGAAGTATTAAATGGTTTAAGCAATGCATACGGCATGTTTCGGAATCGGCGAGAGATATATACCTTGAGAGTTCGGCCTCGTTTATTAAATCAACATTTAGAGCAAAAAAGGCTAAACCGTTTATCTATAGGAACATTTTACACAGACTCAGTTATTATTACATCATGCATCTCAATTACTATCATTGTAAGTGTTTCTTGTGTTCTTTTTGGGCAACTACAAATACTACGTCATATTAATAAGCAAACATGTTTTATGCTTATTACTTCGGATCTTAAACATCGAGTGGAAAATAATGACAATGGTATATAAGATATATAACATATATGAACATTGAAACTAGCACTCGCCTATGGTATAAACATACTGGGCAGTTGTAGAAGTGACCACAACACTAAGGCGAGACAGAGCAACCCTACACCTTACAACTCTATCCAACACTTCGTAAGCATATCATCTGTATTATGCGCTTTACTTATATTGTTTATATGTCTGATCTTATTGTATTGTTTTAGGTTGCCTTGAATTCAAATTGTTGAATTAATTCAATTTCAAACACTTGTGTGTTCTAAGTATTACCAATGTTTTGATACCCTAGACTAACGGTGTTATAATAGTAATATGATGGCAAAATTATTCTTTAAATATGCATTTGTAAAATACAATATGGAGATACCTCATTCGTCTTAATATGCATTTTTTTCCTTTTGATTGTATATATATATATACACATGGTTTGCATGCTAGCCAATTGTAAAACTTCACGGTTAATACTATGATATATTAAATGGTTAAACGAAGATTATTAAATAAGGGAAAGATGCTGAATTCTCTGTGATGTGTGTTCAGTGTAAAACACTAGAATCAGATCATTTTAAAACACGATTAATATGTTAGGAAGAGATATTTAATCATACTGGTATAATATAATGCCAAAATGCAAAAATTTGCCAACTATTACAATTACTAATACTTGTGCTTGTAACACATATACGGATATAAAATAGACAGTGATGACTTACCTCAACTTCAGGTGCGTCATCTAGATGATAAAAGAAATGTTAAGAGGTGAATTCAAAGTCTAATTTTGCTAAGGCAAACCATTCAATGACATCACTGTTTTGAAAGCTACATACGTGTTAATACTTTGAGGTGATACTTTCTATGTTTTTCAATTCGACATCTAACTGTTGTCATCATACCACCGTTATTTATTACTTTAATCCTGTGTATATGTACAGCTAGTCACTTTCAATATAAATGATGTTGCCATCAGTAATACTTCGCAGCACAGGCGTATGATTTGGCAAACTTCATAAACTATATGATTCCACGGTTTGGCTTAACTTCCAAATCTTCCTATCAATAAAAACGATTGATATAGAAGTAGTCAATATTGAGATACAAACTAACACTATAAACAAAACCCTCTCAATTAAGGGGGCAGCCTAACTACAACATCAAAACATTGAACAAAAACACAGGTATGTCTAACCACCATTAAAATATACATATGACCTATATGTCGAACATCAGTTTCAGTGTTATCTCAAATATTAATTACATTTACAATCAATTATTGCACCTCTGCTGGCAGGCAATACCAGATAAATTCCTTCGTTTGACATTCTCATTTCATGATATTCTCGTCAATCCAAACACATGTAATTCAGTTATATACTTCCCATAATAAACTCACGTGTCAGTCGAAGCCATCAAGCAGTTTACACAGAATCAGATCAAAGCGAACAATAAAATCAACCCTTACGATTGTGAGGCCGTATTGGTATGCATGCAGTATCAAGCAGTGTTGTTCTTATTGGCATGTTTAACGTTTCCTGTCAATATATTTAATAGAGGCATATTTTCTAGAAACAAGCTAAATACACCATGTAAACACACTAGTGATCATTTGCAACATTTATTTACGTAATCATCCTGTCCCAACCAAAATATGGATATTGAAATATCACCAGCGTTTTCGACTGATGCCTTTCTTAAAATTAACATAATTGCTTAACAAAATAACTATTTAAAATGTATAACAATCTAGTGTTAATGATTTCTTGTTGTGTGCTTCCTCGTTGTTTAAATGCATACCTTGCCAATGTTTCTGACTTACACTTAAGCTATATCGAATGTGTTTAGTTAGTTTTCTGTCAGAGAAATCAATACACGTTTTAAATGTAAAAAGCTTTCATTTTAACAGAGAATTTGAGAGTTGATAATGTTTAAAGTAGAAAAAAAAAAGTTTAAATATGATACGGCAGAATCGTAAAAAATTTAACAGAAGACGAATAACAGCTGTGTGACGTATTGTGTTTCTCAGCTATTTGACGGCCATTGCAACCTTATTTCTCACCTGATCTTCACATGAGTTATCTCTAATAACTAACAGTTACCATATTCAGTGCATGTACACGTGAGCAATGTCTAACATTCCAAAAGGGTAGAGAGATTATTGTAGTTATTTCATTTTGGCATACAAATCATTAACTAAATAAGATTGCGTGTTATCAGTTTGAAATGTAACACAAATGTGGTATATACCATATAAGGTATTAGCTACTCCTGTAACCGACGATCGACACTATACACGGGCGCATTGTCCTCCCTTATTTAGTCATTATTAAAATCTATTTACCATCTTAATTATGTCGAGAGTAAATTTGATAAGTTTTCGTAAACCAAATAGTGGCATGATTTTCTTATTTTCCATCTATTTTATTGATCCGATATTTACACTAAACTTACTCATATGACTTAATATGTGTTTACCAAAGTTTGTGGATCACACACATCAAAACAATGTGGTGATTACGTCCATACGTAAAACTATGTAACGTTCTGCAAACATTTATAAACGCTGCCAACAAACCACTTTAGAGACGAAACCTGTACATGATATGCCTAAAACTGCTATGTATTAAACTAAAAGTATCAACATGGGGTAAAGAAATGCATACATGAAGCCCGTAATAGTATATATATTGTAATATTGTCAAACGTTTTCAAGAATATCATTCACATTAAAGTCATAGAAAATGGCCTTATCTGGGTTCTCTCTTATCAAGCTTCACACTGTGATCACAGTAATAATTTCCATGGGTGGAGAAAGGTAGTGAGGCGTTGGGTAGATCTATTTAGCTGGACATAGCCCCAGACTGCAGCGTAATCAGGAATGGGGTGGGGATAAGAGCGTTACTGAACAATTTCAGTGTTGTAAGATATGTACATCAAGTGTGATTTATTACGACCTCTCCCCTATCCTCCCATTACCTCTCAGTGTATAATAAACTAATCAAGTATTCATCTGTGATTACACAGCATGGTGTTATCTGTTGGACTCTAAAGAAGATGATCCCAATACCTTTAAGTTGTCAATAATTTGTGATATGTAGTAATGCATGGACTTTTACCTGGGCTTCTTTGAGTAGACATTTCTTGTGTAGGACACATTTCGCCAAAACTCCGGCGTTCCTTAGTTTTCTGCCAATGATACCGCATGTCATTTAGTTATGCACTAAAGTAAATCTTGAAACAGGTTTATATTGTCAGGTTTGATTATTCACATATTTATGCTACCTGTGAACGAAGTAAATGCATCACTGTACATTATAGGACCTATGTCTTTTTTATCCAGATCGTTTTATTTACATATTACTGGTTGCTTTCAAAATAATTTTCACATACAACATTAACAACTTATCGACAAGGCGTCAATAACTTGGTTTATAGTTTCCGTTCCTGTTAATGTGCTTACTATTCGAACGTACCAGATGTTTTCTTAGCTACTCATTTAGTTAACAAAAAATGTTTATAATTTACGCACATGTTGGTGTGCTGACAATGTATACATACCAGACGTTCTGTCAGCTTCTTAATCTGTTCTTCTGATTCTCGTTTTTCTTCTTGCTGTATTTGTTGAGAAAATAAATTTATTTTACTAGTCAACAGACCGTACTATATTTCTAAATTCAGTGAACATTCGTTACAACAAAACAGTAATATCATAGCATCAGTGCAAATCACACCATCATTAGAGGGCAAACATTCGTCAATATGTGAACCTCCCATTGCTTGTAAGTTGGTTTGCAATAAAAGTGTGCTTGTACATTCAATCGCATGATTCATTCGTAGAATTGCTTATTGCTTCTGATTAAGGACATTTTGCGGTTTATTTTCACAGTGAACATGTCAAAGGGCTTAAAGTATGCATGCACATTATAATTTGTCCATATTTACTTTGGGGTAATTGTTGTTTTTTTTCTGTTTTCGGATATAGTTCTTCGTATTTCATCAGTATATGTTGCGAAAGTTAAAATAAAAAGAAGATAATGCAATAAAATTACATTTACTGTCCTGTTTCTGAATACTAATCCACACTTTTAAAGCACCTATTTTGCAAATGCTATTTAAAGAACAAGTAAAATAAACTCAAGTATGACCTCATGATATAAACTCTCAATTTAAGCCAGGGTTGCTCAATACCAGATGTATTTGCTATATCTGACTGCAGTAAAATCATTAATTTATGTTATGAATGACTATTACATTTCCTGTGTTTCTTTATTTAGGTAGTTTTCCGTCTTGCTATTTATTTGTATCTTTCTTACTGCATACATATATTTTAAATATAAAGCACTCAGATCTTATCTAGAAGTAGAAGTTAACAAAATGTGTTTAAAGTTTCAGCCCATGTTACTGTGTTAAAAATGCATACATACCCGAAGTTTTCTCAGCTCCTCAATCTGTTTTTCTAATTCTCGTTTTTCTTCTTTCTGTATTTGTTGATAAAATTTAGTTATCTAACAAGTCACACGAACGTCTTATATTTATGACCTCAGTGAACACTCCATAATTCAAAGCATAATACATATTATCATAGCATTAGTACAAACCAAGCCATCATTAGAGGCCAGACATAAGTCAATATGTCCATATGTCATTGCTCGTAACTTGGTAGGCGATATATTGTTTATAAAGTAAACCACAGGATGTTTGTTCGTTACAGTAATCATTTACTTTGTGTAATTGCTTGTTGTTTTTGAAGAGGGATTCTTCTTGGATTTATTTTCACAGTAAATAATGCAGGGTCCCTTAAGCATATACGAACATAATCATCTTTCAATAATATTTTTTGTGTAACATTATTATTGTTTTATGTTATATTTTTTAAATAAAGATAATGCAGAAAGTTGCATTTCATTCTCTTGCTTGTGATTATTCATCAAAACATTTAGAGCACCGTTTTTGCAAATATTATCTAAAGAACAAGTAAAAGAAAGGTAAGTTTGACATGACATATTGATACAGAGATTGCACCAAAAAGAAAGTAAAAAATACAATTGTTAATTGTTGTCCTTTAGTTAAAGATTAATACAATTGATGACGTGTTTATGTTCAAATTTAAGTACATGTATGAACAGTTGTAAACATTTAATTTTTTACTCTACTACCTTTCCCTTTATTCATAGATGGCGTACTGACCTTGGTAGTTATTATTATGTTATTATTTGCATTTTGATGAATTGCGATTAAGAATGATTATTAATATAAACACGTTGATTTTCTCAGCACAATGGCATGAATTTACGTCATAATATAAAGCATTGGCTAAATGTATCTACAGTTCACCAGAATTTTTGGGACGTCATTTACAAAACGTGTTGATTACACACAACTTTATTGTATGGTCGGAACTTGTTAGACTTTAACCTTGTCGGTTAGTTTTACTAATATTACTGGAACTTAGGACAGTAAAATATTTTCCAGGAATATTACGCCAACACGGATTATACGTAAATATTTCTAGACAATTTCGACACACGTTTTCAAGAAAATAATAAATGTCTCCAAGATTTGACAGAAACAAGACACAAGAACATCCTTATTATTATAAAGATGGTTTCTTTCAAACTGATTCATGCTCTTTATATTTTGAAAGTGTAGCTTCTAACTAAAACACTATCATCTGATTCTAATAAAGTAATACAAAAAGTGTAAACAGTATTAAAATGTGGTCTACCACGTAACAAAACCATACAGAGTAAAGACACCGAGACGACACATTATACAAAGAAAGAAAATTCAATGTTAGTTACTTGGATGTTCAGTCGGCAAAATGACCAAATGCGTGCTTAAGTTCAAATACAGTTTTCTGATTCCTCTGAAAAACAAACACAATTGTGCATGTGATGATCTTTTAAAAACCTTAGTTGTCATTTCTTGCTTTAATTGACTATAGCTGGCTCATTAGATAGTTGCGCTAATAATACACTAATTAGACTGCTGCACTTTGTGTCAAGGTATAAACATGTAGAATCTTAAACTAATTAATTAGTTCACATTAGTGTAATAAAGCAAAGGCACACGATGTATTTAAATTACAATTAAATTAAATTCACGGTCGCTAATGGAAACTAAACAACCTGGTATCAGGGCAAATATTTACGTGCATAGGACCTAAGTTAGTAATCCATACTTAAATGTAAACCTTTATTTATTTATTTTTTTGTATGATCAATTATTTTTTTCTGTTTATGTCTGTTCATAATGTGGACACACGTAAATTTAGGATGTTACTATTGCCTTTATATGAGCTTAAAGGTGTTGACGTAAACTATATATGTTTTCTAAAGCAAGTAGTATATAGTTTTCAACAATACATACCACTTTGGCCAATTCTCCAGTCGTTTGTTGTAATTTTTGTCTTTCATCTGTCAGCTTTTCAATATATGTAAAGGAAAAAGCCATTACATAAAAATCATGTACAGGTGTGTGACAAACAGTTAAAAAAAGATAAGTCAAATATTGAACCTATTGGCATATTAAGTAAATTACTTTATTATTCAATGTCTTACAAAAGATGCATCGCGATCGTTTTGCCTTTAAGAAATAGAGATGAAACAACGGTTTAAACTGAGAGTCATTACGCTAAAATATTTTGTATCTGTTTATCGAAACAATGACATTCCTTATATTGTAATAATACATATATATAGATGTCTTCCCTTATAAGTGATCAGCCCCATATCTTTTGTGGTATAGCCGTGTTGTGATTTGTCCCCACTATTTGAAGACTTTGTGTAGGCATGAATGTAACGGCCAGTCTGCGTTCGAAATTGTAACGCTTGTTGTCATTATAGACGTCTGCACAAACCAAAGAAATCAATGATAAGCATGTCTGTGCATTCATAGAAGAAAACTCGTCCTACCTTTGCTCCAAATTCATGTTCAGCACCTGCATACAAAGAAAATGTAATTCAAATCATAGTAATGAAACAAGTGTTAAAATAATAAAAAACATACGTTCATTTAGTTTTGTCTTAAGTATGATTGTTTACACTCTTTATCCAAATGATTTAATGCCTTAGATTTCAGTTAGCCAATTTAGATTAACACGTACGTGTTATATATTATGAATCTGAATGTTTATATTCGACATACAGTAACAACAACTTCGTCGTTCCATCTCTTTATTTTATTATTATTGACTTTAAGTACACAATTCTAGAAAACGATGAGAAATTACAATATTTAGAAAACATGTAAGTATTGCATTGTGTAAATTAAAATTGCTGTTACTGACGTGTTCGCACTAAGTGTATTTGGCGCCTGCTTTGATTTTATTGAGCATTTTTTCTAAATACAAAATTAAGAAAGACGTATATGATCCCAATAATTTATAACAGTAACTTTAATAACTATGCTTTAGAAGATGCAACTTACTTTGTTTTATCGGTGTGATCTCCTGTCCAGATGACAATCTTGCCAATTTATTCTCCATATAAATAATATCCTGTACATATATTAATATCATTGTCATTTGTGAACATCTGTTTTTTTCTTATTCTAACAATAGAGTGAATGTGATAATTAACAACATGTTAAACACACACATGCTTTAAAACGAAAATCACTTGAAATGTATGTGTTTCAATTAATTTGTTCTTTATGAGTTAATGTTCTAACACATTTATGCTGCACTTGTATTTGCATACATATGACATTTTGCTTCCCGTCCAGTTATACATAGTAGCATTTGCAGTAATTTACTTGTAATGTATGACTCCGAACTATAATAATTGGCCATACAAATACATAAGACCTTGGCCTATGGAATAAAGCTCTGTATTGGAGAGTCCCAGATCCGAGTTACGATCCAGACATTTAAACGTTGTCATTCGCCATACGAAGCTAGATCGGGTGCAACATTAAACTATCTGAGGTCAAGTAATACAAGTAAACAGTTTTTAGCAGAAACATGGCCACAGTTACTTATAATGAGGTTAAAACAAATCTCAGTTTAAATATGTTTTAGTACCTGAAGTTGATTTTTCGCCTGATCACATTTGTGTTCATACGTTAGTCTAGCGCCAGGAAGCCATCCCTGAATCAGTCTCACGACCATAGAGTGTAGAAGTCTAACATCACCTGTTCTTAACTGATTGTGATGGAAAACATGAGTATGAAAACAATATAGATACAATTGAGATTGGATTTGAAAATAAGGTAATCCAAACAAGTGAATTTTATATAAGTGCTATTGCTTTAAGCGATATAGTAACTTATGTTTATAAGCAAATGTATGACAGAATTACATCCAGTGCAAATAACAATGCAAGATCGCCAAAGTGTGCATGCACATGATTTGAAAGCCTACCTGTTTAATGCTATCAATTGCTTCAGTAACTTCATCCGTGTTTTTTAATGACTTGATGTATTCTAGGAAGTCAAGAATTACATCGATGTTGTTTTCCATCTCTTGCTGACTTATGCTCATTGTAGCTGGGTGCATTGTGCTGTTTCTCACCTTTCTTAGCTGTTAAAAGGTGATAATTATTGGTATGTTTTTGGAATAACAACACAGATTAAGAGGTCTTAGGAAAATATGTTCCAACAAAAAGGAGCAGAAATAGTGGCATGTAGCCAGCATAACAAGGTATACACGCACATATTTACAGCAGAAAAAAAATATCTTGTTATAAATGCGTTTTCCCCATTAATAAGCGTTTCATTTAACTACCATTAAAACTAACACGCATATGTACCAATTCAGATTCAGCTTCCTTGTTATAGCCAAATATATTATCTGCATGTGTTTATGCGTGTGATTGTGTGTTTCTAGCAAATTCATATTAAATGCCAAAACACTTTAAATAAAACGTGTGTTACTTACTGAATCGATCTTTCCTTTGTCAAAGATCTCAATCAATGGCTTGCATCGCTTAACAATGGTACAGAGGGCGGTGATATCGCATTCTTGAAAATCGTGTATGTCACGTCTCATCCAATCTTCGAGAAACAGACGGACAAATTCAAATGGCGACTTGAGCCACTGCTGGGGGTCGGTGCCTTTTATCATTTGATAAAACTTTACGGAATCTGTTGTGTGTCCCTTGATAATGTTTAAAAGTTTCTGGCAGGCGTCTACAGTCCCAGGACACAAGTGTTTGAATTCGGCCATATTGTCATCTGCTCGTATGATGTCGTCGTATGTTGCTTCTGCGCAAAGTTGTCTTCCGAAATCCGTTATAGATTGGAGCTGCAAGCTTTTCATGTTGTCTTTGACAATTGGCACAAATACGGGTTGAAGGTATTTCAAGGCTTGAGTGCTTTTATACCAATTCGTATCCCCTGTATCCATAAGAATCTGAAACGTACGTTTTACACTTATAAGCGAAAAAGGATCTATGTGTACACCATCACATACAGCTAACTACATAGTTTCTTAGTGAACGATTTCAATGTAAAGATCCACATACCTTTAGGAAACCAGGTACTACTGTCAATATTCAATAGACAAAAACGCGTTTGTGAAATTTCGCTTCGAAATATCATTTGTTTGTAATTTGATGTTATAATGATATCGAATGATTCCGCTTTCAGACTCTACTGAGGAGACTAGCTCACACTTCCACAAAGACGCATATTGTACTAAAATGTGTACGTTCTGTTCATTATTTAAGAATTATCAGTAATGCTCTATAAATTGTTACTACATGACTTTAGGGATGCACGTACTGCATTATTTATAAACTGTATAACTCATAATATTTATTAACTGATTTCCTTGTGTTGTTGAAGAATTTGTATCGTGGATGTTGAATATTTACATTTGAATTTTAATGAATAATGAAGTAATATACGTGCTTTAGTTTTGATCTGTTTATCACTTTGTGCTGTTGGTTGCCTTAATAATTCGCTCCATGTCAATCGATTAAATCCTTCCTAAAGAACTGTCATTTTACATCTTAAATATTTAACAAATAACGTGTCCAACTTACTCATGGCTTACATGATTAACAAAACTTCACATTTGTAATCATCTCTTTATTTACGCTACATCGAACAAATCTACCACTTGTAATTTGTGTGTGTGTTTAAAAGACGCAACGCGAGATGTAATTTACTAGCTTATGTCAAAACAAGTATTTCGGTCTAGCTGTCGTACTTATCTTATTACATTCTTACATAATGCAAAATGTGGACTTTTCTAAAATCTGACAATGCAAGAAAAAGTCCCGTCAATACTGGTATGTTTACTGCAAAAGACACGATCCTATATACATTTCACGTTAAATTTAAGTCATATTAATTACCAGAAAGAACAACATGCATCGATAATCAAGCAGAATAATAGATTTAAAGTTGCGTTAAGAGGGTTAAATTGTCTTGTTGATGACGGGAATGATTTAGGTGTCAACATGTTTGACCATGTAAAATTATTATTTGTGTCAGAAACTCTGCAATAGTGTGGTATTTCTGTTTCTACAGTCTCGTTGTATAAATAAACAATAATAATAACTCACGTTGATTATATTTTCACTAAAAATTCATACGTTTAAAGATAATTGCCGTTTCGGTTTTCTTTCATTCAGCTATGTAAGATAATCGGTGAAGCCGGGTTGTGGGATCGCAGTGCCTTTCACAAATGTGACACACACGCAAAGTGATTTACCGCCGTGGTTATGTTCGAGTGTGACTACCAACGTAATGTAAACATTCCACATTGTTGCCTCCGATTAACAACATCAATACATTTATATTGAAATAACAACCGTAAGTAGTTTACTGACTTATTAGATAAAATCGAATTATAATATCTATAAATTATGAATGTGTTCATGTAAATTTTTGACTCTACTAAATCAATGTTACTAAAGAAAGCCATATCGATACATGCTATCATAATATTTACTATTAAACCTTACCTGCTCCGGGTCGGTCAAAATCAGCAAGCTTATCGAGGGCATCAGTTTATAAAAAAATAATAAACAAGTCATCTCAAATAAGAAAATCATCAACATAATATAATGATTATTACACATTTGGAACTTGTTTCGAATCGTTTATTTTTTTCTGTAAACATACGTTGCTTGTATGTATGTATGTGGATATTTTTGTTCACTTTGAACGCTTGTGTCTGTTTTTAAAATGGTTGTAAAAGTGACTTTACCTGCTGGTCTTGATCAGCTGTCTTTCCTAATGAAACAAAAAGTCGACATTACAGTTATCTGTTAGAACAATGGCTTATACTAATCGTCAATGTACAGTTGAGTCACTGTAAATCATAATTAAGGTCTAAAATAGTATAAAGGCATAAGTTATTCCAGTTAAACTAACAAGCATAATTTGCCTATCCACATGCACACACTTCATTTCAATCGACTCATAGTGGAAGTTCCAAACAACTGTTCTGGTGGGTGTTGAAATTTATCGTAAATCAACTGACAACACTGGTCCAGTATGTGGGTGCGCTAAGACTGGCACAGTGTAAAGGGGAACTACTAATTTAGTCAACTGCTAAAGTTAATCAAGGCAGTATTGGGAATAAACTTTGAACATACGTTTTTGAATTATTAATATATTTTCCTTTCATTTATGTTAAGATCAGCAAGAATCCGGTGCATGCATATCTAATACAAGTGTCATCGATATTTAACTGTCCACGTACCGTGCAATGAACAAAAATGCGCAGGTACTTGAATTGACATACTTGTAGGTTACAGCATGGCGACAATTTTACTAATGTCTAATATCTGAATCATCAGCATTTGCATTAAGTATTTTAATATCAAAATAATTATCTCTATTGAATCTTCGATAAAGAAGTCGAATACGTTAGGCATGTCCACTTATCCACTTGATATACTGTATTGCACAGTACCTGTAGGCGATGATGAGTTAGGAGCATTTTGTTCATCCTCCGAGTCCTTCCCCTCCGCAGGAGCACCCTAAAGTAAAAATAAACTATAAACTTTTAAGACATAGCATGCTTCTTCCTTAAAGCATCAAGCCGTTACTGCACCTCATCATTATCATAACTAAAACTAATATCGCTCTCATGCTAGTGTGGCACAATACTAGTTAGCGTAATTAAGGTATACGAATTCATATTTTAATGTTAATTATTGTTTTAGGAGATACAATAGATGCATCAAAGGAAACATGTTTATTAAGTTGTAAAATAATCAAATCAGAATAAAATGTTGATAATCTAACATGATTCAACGTAATGCTTTACCGTTACTTGTTCCATCCTTTGAAAAATGAAGGATCGTTTTCTATAAAATCTAGAAGAGCATACACTACAGATGTTCAATACAGTCTCAGGAACTGGTGTCACATCTCAGAATGAACATACGCGGACACTGGTACTGCACGTCCAGCTGAAATGGTGTATATACAGTGAAACCTCCCTAGTCCGGCCTCCTGTCGGACCGAATTAATTATTCGGTTTATAGAGGATTCCAGATTGCAGAGATCAAACTTTTTGGCTGAATTATAAATATTATAGAAGTTACTATTTCCTTTTAAGTGACCATCTGTTATTTATTTCTTTGATGTTTAGCTGAGTTTGTATTATTTTTTATATATTTCTTTTTTTTAATATTTCTGTACCTCTGTAAGCTGAGTTCTATCTTTCTTCTTTTGCTAAAGGTATACAGGGTTTCCATATTTAATTATTAGGTTATGATTATTATTATTTTATGTTTAAGGAGAAGGGTTAAAGTAAACATATTTGGCAATCTTTTAGTTTATTTCTTTTTTTCTTAATAACAGAACGGATAACCAGTTTATGAATTAAATAGCACCCCCATTATCCATAAACAAATGGATTAATGATGCAACAGGTTCTAGCCGATCGACATCAATTAAGACCGATTACTTTACCTTCTCTGCCTAATTGATAGCTTGAATGTAAATTTCACGGGAGAGTAATTCACACGGTGCACATCATTTTTTACAGTTAGGTTGTTCACATGCTGCGCCGTTATCTTGTACACAATGACTATTCACACCTTGTCAATTAAGCCCAGATCCCCAATTAACAACATGGTGAGGGGGTCTGCAATCAGCATCGGACTGTGGGGTGTCATTTGCACTTACAATACACAAAGTGTCAGGAAAACTAGGCCGGAGTGCAGAGTGTAGAGGATTCCGGACAATAGAAGATGACTTTACAAAGATTGTATAAGGTAAACAAAGGGGACTTAGAAAAAAGGACAGACTAGAAGGGATTCCGATATGTAGAAGATCCGGTCTGGGGAGATTCCACTGTATCTTTTTTCGTCAGGTTCTTGTAAAATAAAATAAGTATATTGTTGACTACTTCCAGTTATGGTATATGATAATGAATTCATTATATCTTTTTCATTTCATGATAATTAATATATTACATTTTTAACAATATTGTGTTATATTGGGTTTTAAAAATGTGCCCTTAAAATGGAAAACAATAATTTAGTCCATTTATAAATGCTTGAATCTATCTTCAGTTCTAAAATAACTGTTGTTTTTTTCTGAAATAATGTTTCTATTGTGATGTCAAATTCTTGCAATAGAATCACGTTAACTAAAGCAAAACGATGAATAAACAAATATGACAAATGTGATGTTATAAAAAAGACATTTTCTTATGCTGTTCAATATTTTAAAAAGTCCAGTAAATGGTACTATTGACTAACCATAATTTCATATGAGCTCAGTCACAGAACACATCTGTTATTCTTCAATAAACCTTCTATTTGGATTTAAGAATATGCAATGCTTCATTCAAATTTAAAGTAAAACATCCTTTAGATAGAAGACCGGTTAATTGTTGAACACAGATTCAAGCTAAAAGGTAGATTTGGATTAGCACATTAATGTAGATTAAATTTCCTTGTGGGGTATATTTTTCTGAAGGTGACAAAATTAATAAGTAATGTATGGCTGTTTAACACAAGATGTCTGTAATTGTAATTTGTATTAAATATACTGGATTTTTTCTTCTCTAATGTTACGATATATCGCAGAAAGATTCCCGAAAACATGCAAAGGAGTTGAAAAAAATACACCAAATTTAATAATGACCGAATGTAAAATATTGTAGACAGGCTTTTAAAAACGACCGACGCGATTTAACGAATAAATTCATTGAAATGCTTACATTTATATTTAAACAATGAATTTAAGACTCAATAATGCCTCACACATCAGTTACAATGAGCTAGATTTTTTTATAAACAGGAAGATGAAAATGTGCACACACGTGCATGGACAGTATTGGACATTAATATCTTATGAAAACCTGACAGCGTGAAAGATAAACAAACGTAACGCAACAGTTATAAATACCCATATAAACAATTTTAATATACTGCTCGCTTTACCTAACACGGTTGTCCTTACTGTGTGTGTTTAGTGACCTATTGTAACATCTCATAAAAAACAATGAGTTGAACATTTAAACATGCTCATAATGTATTACACAGTCTGTGCAGGAAGAATTGTACAGATAAAAATGTTGTTAACCAACCATGCATAAATTAACACACACAGTGTCGTCACCAATCTGATTAAATATCAACATACTTTTGGACAGACACATAAATTAATTCAAAACTGAAAAATATATACTTCCAAATAGGCAAAATGGCAACCGTTTTACACATTATCACAATAATAGCTCCAAGTCTTGTGTTTACAACAAAAGCGGTTAACATATGCAGCATTTGTACAATGACATCTTACGCAATTTAAATACTTGCGAAGATGCTTAACGAAGGTACTTGGGGTATGGAAACCAACACAGAAACAGACTATGAAAGATGAAGAATGACACTTGATCTACCGGAAGTTGCTCTTGTAAAGAAATTATGTTCTAACGTACACTTGTTTTGTCGAGGTTATCAACCAATCACAATCACGTTTTCGTCGATGTTTATAGCTTATAAGTTTTCTGCACACAACAAACGATAAATTGAGCTTGGATATAATCTATTACATGTGACAAAGTTTGAATGGGAGTTAGTCGAATGTAAGCATATTAATGCAGAATTTACATGAAATACACTGTGAAAGCTACTTTTAAACTGATTTTTAGACGACCTGACCCCATTTTTGCAACAAGCGTTGTAAATCCTGAGGATATTGCGAGACAGGCTGACATTTCAAAAGAAAGAAAAACAATTGAAATATTATATAAAATAAATGTCCTTTCTCATGACGTGTACTTTAAAATAATATATCATATGAAATACTCAATGCACATGTATCTCACAGAGATGTATGCGTCTTGGCATTAATAGTACGAACAGTACACACATATAAATCCAAATATGCAAAAAGATAATGCATACTCATATAAAACAGTGTCCCAGTGGCATAATGCTTACACAGTAACCAATAATCTATCTATTTACGTCAGTACACAAGTGGATATATCAGGGAATCCACACCGCATTGGCGGATTAGTGATATTTACAGTTTGTCATGATAAAAAATATCAAACTTTTGATAAACTACGTGTCCGATATATAGGATACATTTGGATTGTACTCATTCCATTCAAAGCATATCAATGGACTTGTTGTGACTTTCCCTAGATGTTTTAGCCCAAGGAAGGGTGGGCCCAAAGTGATGGACAGAGTAACCGAGAGTGAAATGAGACGGAGAATTGAAGACTCCATGCTTAAACACGTTTCTGTTAATGAAAAGCCAAAATAATGTATACAAACTATCCTATTCAAATCGGTTGTCTTAACTATTTCCACGACTCTAATACATGCGTGGCGGATGACCATGCGTCTATTTATATGTGCACTTTATATTGTCACATACATTTTGTTGCAACTTTCCACTCGAACCGTCGATGTCATTTTAAACAGTTTCTTTAAAGCAGTTACATAAATTTCAAGTATTTCAGGTATTGTTTTATATCCATGTATAACATCATTGTTTTGTTGTTGTGTTGTTTTTATTTTCGGTATATTTGTGGCAATAACTTTATTCACGCTACCGTATTTAGAACCATTGAAACGCTGTTTGTCGTTACTTAATTGATATAAATTGTAAAATTAAAAGATTTGTTCATGCAGATTTGCCTTTATATATATTCCTTCATATATCTATGTATCTATGTATCTATCTTTGTATCTATCGATGTATCTATCTATGTATGTATCTATCTATCTGTTGGAAAGGTATGCATTATTCTAAAATTAAAAAAAATATATAATATACTTAAATATTTGTGTACCTATTGCGCCCTTAGTGATCGTCATATTTTAAGTATATAGGAAATGAAAAATTCTCGAGTTTGTTTGGATAAATACGCTTTGACCCGGCAAATGTTCTTTTCGTCATGTTCTATTATGTGTTCATTCTGAGGTAATGAAGACACATGATTGAGTCTTTTCATTAAATGTTCAATTATTTCGACGATTTTCTTGAGACAGATATTCTTTTCTTTTCTTAAATCATCTGTATCATTAGGCAAACGGAGTAAATGCAAATGCGAGGGAAAAAACACAGTAACAAGACATAACACATAAAGAAAAGCCGGCAGTTACCGCCTTTGAACGGTCATTCGGCAAAAGAACGGACTAGTGTGCTTCTACCTGGTTTGAAATTTGACAGCAATGCAAGTCATTTACTGTAAATATTATCGACTGCAGCAATGCAGTACTCCGAGGGATTACCATCGGCAATGTATTTCCTGATAAGTTTTGTAAAGAGACCAGAAAGGTTATTGAAACCCTTCACTTTCGTACTGCTATTACATTGTGAAGCAATAAAAGCATAGCTATGAAATAGTTTTGAAAAAGCAATCCTTAATTTATGAAATGGAAAGCCTTGCTGGAACAATTCTGCAGTAATAAACTTGTTTTTGGCATTAAAATATTTTACTTTTGTACATTCTCGTGCAAACCTTGTTAGCTGGGACATGTAAATACAGTTCGCGAACCGAAAGTGTTGTCACACGATATCATTTACATACGTTACAATTAGGTTCGTTGTACGAGTGATACAAAATCTTTATTATACTAACAAACGTATTTTTCGGTGCCAAAATGCTGCGATTGTTATTTGCTTATTTAGAATAATATTCGCCAAAGATTAGGATTATGTTTTTTCCCATAATTAACATTTAAATATATTGAAATCATGTACTAAGATTTCCATGGTAGTATCTCTTTAAAATAAATCGTATTTTCCGCTTAATTTGAAAAAGATAGTGCGGTCGCATCAGGAGCGGAAGAAAAGTGGATTTAAATTTCCTTATTTTCCTATCCTGCATTTCCGTTGAGCACTTAGTTTAAGCTTATTTAAATTGTGACGAAGTTGTGTAACATGTACGCGTTTACAAGTTATATCGAGGACATAAATAACAAGTGATGATTGAGCATTTCGCGATTGTCATCAAGTGGCTCCACACAGATAAGCTATCTTTACAATTAATTAACTTGTCCGAATATTAGAACAAAACAAAACTGGACTTTATTAATACTTAAGCATTACAGTTTATAGTCTATGAGCAACTCGATTACACGCGGTCGTATTTCTTATTAACAATGTACCCTTTTTACGAGCCGTATCACTCGAGCCACATATTTGAGATAAACCACTTTCAAATAGCCTTATATAGCACTTCATTATGTATTATTTAGTTTTCTAAATGTATGCTCATTCCAATTTTGTCAAAATGGCATTGTTTTTTCTATAAAGCAAGTATAAATTATAATAATCACTTTGCTAGTTTTCATGATTATTTTATATTTCCATTGTATTGAACGCGTTTATATCATGGCTTTGGCTAGAAGGAGATAACATAAATATGAACCCACGTTCAATGTAGTATAAAAACTAATTCGAATTTGATGGTGCACAGTTTGTTCCCGTGGGTATACATTGTTTTGTCGAAATATAGAGTTACTTAATTTTATTTAAATATTGTCTTTTAAAAAACCAATTTAGTCTTTATTAAGTCATGAGGAAAAGAGACTACAGCGTGGTGGTACTGTGAATTCAATGCAGTGAAGCTTTCTTCTTAGTATTTAAGCTTCATTTTGAATTTCTGCAATATGTAATGATATGATAAATAAATAAACAGAACGATAAACAGGATTATACTAAACTAGGATAGTTCAATGCAAGAAACCAGCTTCCCATTACTAAATCATTTCAACAATGCTTAAGAATTCAAAAATTAAGGAAGTTATTCTAAACAATTATTTGACTGCATTTTTAATAGTTAAATTGAAACATCAGCTTGAACGCACATATGCAAAATCTTTTTCTAAATAAAAAATGAAATCAAAGGTTTTATTAACATTACCTTTATACAAAATATGACAGACTGTGTATTGCAGATGGTTACAACCCGCGAATGCTTTGGTGTACGGCATTTCTTGCAAATGTCCTTTGGTAATCAAGAACGTGCATTGATGTTCAATGACCACAGATGAGGTCGTTATGACTTTATGGATCATGCCACTTAAAGACGTAATTTACTGGTTCAGTATTCAAGTGTTGTCTTTAATGTCCTTCATTAATCAGACAACATGGGCACTCTATATGTCCCTTAGGTGAGATTGTTCAAAAGGTATAACTTTGGATTTTGTTTTCTCCACCATGCTATTTGCATATAAAATATAATCTGGAAAGCCGGTAATGATGTCTCTTTCACATCTTGAGAGTTTATGAAATTCAAATTACATAATACACACATATTGTATAATTGTCTGGACATTTAAGATTGTGCGAGCATTGGGCGCTCTTCCCCTAAAACCCGCTACTGCGGGTGGCATCTTAGCTCTTCACTGCTTTTTGTACATGTCATTAAACAATGAACACTTGGCTTTTGATTTGATTGGCTTTTATGATTATGAGCGTAATTAAAAGGGAATGGTAAGTTCTGAACCTGGGGTGTTTTCAGTTGTGTTTTCTTTTCTTTCTGGAGGTATTCTCGTAAATTATATTTTACATTATAGTGACTTAATCTTTTTTTTTTAAATTTTTTTTTTTCGAAAAACAAAATGCAAATACAACATTCAAATAGGTTACGTGTAATTATTCCATAACTAGTTGTAATAAATGATTGTACATACGTCTGATTTTAAAAGAAAATAAATTGCCATAGCACCGGGGAATATTGCGCTGTTTCTTTCTAATATACAATTAACGATAATCAAAGATATATGTTCAAATGTTGGTAAACTTAACCTCTTTTCGAAAACAGCATACCCATACTGGCGTATGCTGACTATTAAGAAATGTCACTTAGCAGACGCATTTAATTTTGTTTTCCACGTATATGTAGTACAATGACACTTTAACAGGTTTTACCTTATATGGAGCTTCTGTTTTCCTTTTTATCCTCGAGATAACAATGCACACATTGATTCACTTTGAAACAATTGATATGCTTACACAACAATCGCTCAGTACACAGTATATGCCTATTTGAAATATACTTAAAATAAACAAAAAATGTATGCCTTCTAGTTATGTCTAGTGTCACAATGCGCACACAGTGTCTCACCACGCTCCCGTATTTACATGACTGCTGGACTTGACTTGCTTTTTATAAAAAAAGCCTTTATATCTAGATTTGAGAGCGCTGTTACTTGCTTCCGTGTTGTTTACACATGAATTCGATATGATTTATAAAGTACTATTTACAAACAGCACTATTACAAAGAAATCCTGTAGTAGAACCACGACTGCATGCCCGTTTCAAAATCGTGAATAAGCGGACTAGTAGTCCTACGAACGAAAATATACGTCAGTGTCATTTGATGTCTGGCAGGCAACTTACTCGTCACTAGTTTTCGTCTGTGTAAGAGACACGGTGCACAATCGCTGTTTTTCAATACCAACTTCCGGAAATAAAATGCAAGTCATTAAGTTAACCAATGTAGACACAATCCTTTACGCCGCACTGCAATATCCTTTTTCTATTTATCTTCTGCTGCAGAGTTGCTTTAACATTGACCAACCATGCGCAGAAATGTTTTACAGTGTTTCTTTTTTCAGATTCAGTTCATACTTTTTGGATATAGTCTTAGCTGTATAAATATGCGCAAAACAAAGTACAAGAAACATACACAAAAATAGAACAATACAAAGACAATAACAACACAACACTTTGCAACCGGATAATTGCACTTATCTCAGTGTCATATGATGCGGCAATCCCATCATAAGTACACTTAGAGAGAGGTTCTTTAAAGATGAGACATCTTACTTTATAAATACAGTAATGCATATTAAACAACGGTTCAACAATTGGTGAGTTCAACAAATTCAGGTCCTAAATCGAGAAAGAGCATGTCTACGAATGTCAAAACCACGCAATTATAGCACAGTCTTGTTCCAGTATCGCATTACTTCGTATGCGGGTTATCAAAACAATGTAACAATATCGATCAAATCGCCTCTTTAAATTGTAATATCTCTAACAGATGGGCATCGCTTGATTGTTAAGAAATGAATCTAAAAAATAATAGATACTCGTTTCTCTTAACGTTTGATTGGCTTTTGTAGATATGGCCATATAAGTCAGGGCGTATATAAGTTTAACTTTGTATGATCATAAAATATCTAATGGAATTAAGGGTTTTCTTTCGAAACTACCATAAGCCCTTCCCCCATTTGTTTCGTGTGTTCTATTACATTTTATTAGATGTTTTACTTGATACAAACTCGCGGTAAATACGATCTCGGCGGTTTATAAGAAAACTTGTGAGTTTACAGGTTTCAAAGTGGGTATCGATTATTTTGACATGTCTTACATGATCTGCTGCTTACTATCGCGCCTTAACGGTATGAGCAGATGGTCAGTACATACCTCAGTATAGCTTATACAATTGTTTACTTCTTTAGGGTGACATGCATAAGCCCTTATATTATAACTATTTGATAATTCTCTGACATTGATTCCTTTAGTGAATATGTGTAAGACGCTATAAACAATATCCTAATATTCAAAAATCTACATGGATAACTTTTATATATTTTTATCATCAATGATAAACATCTCCCTACACACTTACTTATGTTTTATATTTGTGTCATATTCGTTGACTAAGTTTCTTACCGCTATATTAATGATTGTCTATGATTACATACTTTTCTCAGTGCATACATACAGCAGAGAGGGACTTTTTTGCACTCATTTCGTTTTAGTTGGATTAAGTTGGTTTTATCCTCGCATCATTTAAAGAGTAATAATTTTCAGTACTGTTATCTCTATTTTGCCAATTTGCAATTGCTTAGTCGTTTTTTTAAACTGAAAACAGACGGGTGTGCAATTTTTTTTACGTTCAGATACCTGACTGTCTGCCTATCTTCCCGCCAACCCTACAGGTATAGGTAATTTACTCTTACAAATGAACAGGATGTAGTGGGTGTAAATTGTATTCGTAATACAGGTTGTACGTATACACTAGTCTTCATATCAGCGTTTACGGATGAATGCTAATTAAACTGGTTGCAAAATATGCCATGAAGTCCCGTCGTTTTTTTCTCAATAATACCAAAATGTATGTGAGTGTGTCTAGAAACACTATCTGTAATGTACAAAAATACATTGTTTGATCTGTATGAAACTTAAGGCTTTCCATGGCAAGAGTCATGCAACTTTGATAGGAAGACGATACAATTAACTTTTCCCCATAAATGGTGATTGAAATATAAAAGAGTACACAATGAAATGTTATTAAATTGATATTATGGTCCAGTATTAATTATGCAAATTAGCACTTTGGAATATTTATAAATTTTATGACAATCTAAACATTTACTATTTGACAAAAACTATTGATAAGATTTGTTAATTTCAGAGAAACTCACCATTTGTTTTGTTTTTAATTGCATACATACCTGTACTTATCTAACTCATGTGGGTCTAAGCGTCAAATGATTTGGTATATTATATATTTTTATGGTATGTTTTATGTCCGTCCAAATGTTACTGTTATTTGGCTAGAAGTCTGCTTATACCTTATCATAGCATATGTTTTATATCCTTGCTTTAGGGGTTGGGGCGGTTGGTTCTGAGTAAACGCATATGTGAAATTGTTTGTTTTGCAAACACAATGATAGACGTCTTAACCATATAGTCTAAGCAATATATGCATTATTATTTTATTAATTATTTATAATATTATTTAATAATATAAACAATTGAAGATAAAGTGGGTTTTAAAATGTTTCCACTTAGAAATGGAAGAACAATACTTTATTATATTTTGAAATGCTTAAATGTATGTTCATGTCTAAAATAAATGTATTTCTGCAATATTTTGTTTCGATTCTGATCCTATTCTTGCATTGTAATCAAGTGGAATAAAGCAAAGTGATCAATAGGAATAATATATAGTGATGTGATGTCCGAAATCACTTGTGAAGCATACGTGAAAATGCATTAAACGCCCCCTTCCCAACCCCTCCACAAATGAACCAGATTTTGTTCAAAAGAAAGTTATACTTCAAGCTGGATTGAAAAGAATGCATGCATTTAAACCGCGTAAAAGGTTAGATTAAGAACAATTGATGTCTTATATTGCTCGGCCCATTTATAGTTGATGGTAAGTTAAAAGTACCATTAACTGTAAATATCAAATATTGGAAAACATTAAAAAGAAGAAATAGTAAACACACATGAAAGTATTACCGAAAAGTGGTTCAACGAGTACAAGTATCTGCAATACAGACTCTTCAGTACTCAAGGCAAAACAGTGAAATTAATTGACTCAGATTTGTTATTAGCAAACTTTGTTTCATAAAAGCTTTACATATTTTCTTATTGTCAAACGCATTAACCATGAATTTATCCTACGATTTTCTGGATTATTCCACGTAACATAAAACAAGACAATTTTCTATAAACAAAACGTTTATTGGAACATGTACTGTTGACCAATCACACAAAGAAAACACAGCGTCTGAGACAATACGAGTTATTCAGGTATGAATAGTATGCTACAATTATCATAATTGGTCGCTGTGATGCATTTCTTAAAAAAAAAAATAATATAATAATAATTAAAATGATAATTATGTTAATGAGGACGACTAGAGGAGGCACAGGAGAAAATACATAATTTGAAACCACAGACATCCCCAAAAGTGGAAGAAAGGCAAATTTATTTAGAAGAGGTTACAGAAAAATAAATTCAGTTATCTTAAAGTATTGATTACACTGAGGTTGTTGGTAATAAACGCTGGTAATAAATCAGACATGTAGAATCAAATGTAAACAATCGGGAGTGGTTAAAATTGAACATCTGTGAATGTGCGTGTGTGCGCGCGTGTGTGTTTGTGTTTGTGAGTGTGCGTGTGTGTTTGTGTGTATGTGCGTGCGTGCAAGTGTGTATGTGTGTGTGTGTGTGTGTGTGCGTGTGTGTGTGTTCGTGCGTATGTAGTTGGTGTCAGACGGCGACAAATGTATGAATACACACCTACCAACCGGGGACACCCACCAAACCGTGGACGTCCCCGGATGTACTGTTGCTGAAATCCGTGCACACAGTCATTTAAAGATAACATATGTGAAATTCGCGGATATCGCTGCATGTCCCCAGTTAACCACATCGGTACGGACCACAATATAAAACATCTGATTTGGACAAGGTATTACACAGGCGTCCCTGTTTATCTTTAGCTCTTCTTAAAGACATACACTTCTAAAAGACATACACTCTTTTACCACCACGTACCCATTTATGCGCTATATATTAAACAATCACACACAGAAGCAGCATCTGTGTAGCACTATTAGTCCACTGATCAAGCACTGTTGTAATAGAGTAAAAGTAATTGCTGTTGTTGATAGATTTAGAAATACTTCATTACTGTTTAAATTAGGAATGTCAACGGTTAACCGGATAACCGGATAACAATTTGCTCTCCAGTTAACCGCATTAATTGCATATAACTCTGAAAAGAAATATTATCAATTGTACGTCTGTGCTAAATTCAAGTGTTACACAAACAATTGTTGACAGCATTAATAAAATAAATATGTCATAAAATCAAAATTGGATCAACTCAATAAATAAATCAGCTAAATGAGACTAGACAAGATAGGAACTATGACATACACCATATTATCTTTAATTACACAGAAGCAAAATATGAAAATATTTCACGCCTTCTTAAATTCGATAAACCAAAAGCAAACCAAAACTTGTTTAAAAAGCAACAGGAAGTTATTTCAAAGGGAAGTTTACATGTGTATTTGATAATGATGAAACTGAAACTTCAATTTAACTTGGAGAAGGAAGAGGGAAGTATTTACTTTCCGTCAAGATGAAGAGTGCGCTATTATTTCATTCATGACAAGAGATTGTATAACGAGGAAACAAATAGGATCCGTTTCAACTTGAGAGGATCTGCATACATTTTCATACACTACTAACAATGTTCAAGTGTGTAAAACTGATTGTGCCCAAATCCGAAGCTTATAAGTACTCAGGCTCCATTTAAAGGTGATATCCGACAATGTTTTCATTGCAAATACATGTACATGACACGACAATAAACCTCTACGTTTAGGCATTTTAGAATGAAACTTATGAAATTGATTAAGTTAAGACGATTAAGTAAAATGTCCGTAGGTATAAGGATAGTATTAATAGGCAATACAACGTAAGTCATGAAATATTTCATATGAGTTTTCATCATTGTCTTATTTATTTAAAGACGATATGTGGTATCCTTCTAAATATCCTCTCTGATCTATTTTTATGCCATATTTGAAAAACCAAAACAGGTTTTAAGTAAACATTGCTCATACGTTTTCGTTACTATAAAATTATAAAATATATACTTTACAAATGTATTTCAAAACAATATAATCTCGTCTAAATCTCGTGCGTTAAGTAGATTGATGATTTTCTTTTTTGTTGGTAGATATTTCTGCCATTGAAAGGTAGCGGGATTACATTAAATGTTGTTCCTAGCCATAGTTGTGTCCAGTGTTGTGAATAGCATTCCAAAGTACAAACTTACGGTAGTTCCTCAGCGGGTCGGCCCAGTTTCATTATAATGTGACTGTGTATGGTATGTGCGGCATAATGTCAGATGTAAGCCTGGTTGTACGGTGAAGCTATGCATCTGCTTTAATTAAACAGCGACTCAAGTTACCGGATGAATTATAAGTGGTGTGATAAACCATCACCTGACTGAAAACCAACGCGTAGGCTAAAGAAATACAGGTCGACGACACTTATCCTTTAGAGTTGAATAAATATTGAATAATGTTTATGTGTATGATTGTCCACATCTCTTTCAAATGTTTCTGACGCATGTTTTCATTAACTTTGTATTGTGAGTTGGTCAATGTGGTTCTTCGGATAAAGCGAGCGGAATTATTACAATACGAATACATACAACGGAAAATAATTTGTAATCATGGTGTATACTCAAATAAAGGAAAGCGTACCTATTAACAGCCCTCAAGACGTTTTTAAAAACATGTATTTAACCCCTGGGATTGGTTGACACCTTTTGTTAGCTACCCAAATACTCGAATAGCACGATTACGCGTGCACAATCACGAAATGGACAACCGCTTATCAAGCTCATTGCGTATAAACATAACTAAAACACAAACATGTTGTTTTTTTGTTTATATATATTTGTTTATTATTGTCTGTTCTTGTATCTGCAGAAGTGGAATCCGAGTAGTTCCATGATACGACTTCATGATCAACAACTCGAAGTTTTATAGTAATAGCGAAAATACTTCATAGAATGCACCGTTAACATGTGTATTCGTCAATAATGAGATGTGCTATCAAACTTAAATGACACCATTATTATAAATTTATATTTTGTTTAAATCGTCAAATATAAAGTGTATAAGACATAATGTAATTCATGTATGAATGTGTAGATTTAAAAGGCCTCCTAGTCATTTTATAATGAAGGTTTATATAATCCCAGTTTGAGGGGTTTGTAGTTTGCCTGCTAAAAATAAAAAAAAGAAGTAAGAGAAAAATATTAAATATCGATTTTATCGACTTACTTCTCTAAATACAATAATTGTATTTGTTTAACAATATTCTATACCAGTTTTTAAATAGCAACACCAATGTGCTTGCAAATGTGCGTTAAGCGCTAACGTATTTGTGCAATTAAGTTTGTTATTGGATTCCTCTGAAGATGAATCAAGCTGGACAACAACAGCGGTAGTAGCAGCATGTGTTGTAGTAGCAGTAGGTGAATAAGTAATAGTAGTAGTAGTAGTAGTAGTAGTAGTAGTAGTAGTAGTAGTAGAGTAGTAGCAGTTGTATTAGTAGTAGTAGTAGTAGTAGTATTAGCAGTAGTAGTAGTAGTAGTAGTAGTAGTAGTACTAATAGTAGTAGTAGTAGTAGTAGTAGTAGTAGAAGTAGTAGTAGTAGTAGTAGAAGTGGTATTAGTAGTGGCATCAGTAGTAGTAGTAGTAGTAGTGGTAGTAGTAGTAGTAGTAGTAATAGTAGTAGTAGTAGTAGTGGTAGTAGTAGTGGCATCAGTAGTAGTACTAGTTGCAGAGCAGCAGGAGTAATTTATCAACATTCAATAACATACGTGTTTATGAAGTCTTATTTAAGAAAACCGGGAATACAAAATATCATCATCTGCCTACAAAAGGTAGATAGCCAAACTTAAAATACAAATTGTAATTAAACTATTCCTAAGAAGACGACTATTAACTAAAACACATTATTGAATCTATAACATGTTCAAGTTTCTTTCATCGCCGTTCTTTTTTATATTCGTAGAGAAGTTGTTTAAATTAGTTGCACTAAAATGAGTGGTTTACACACACATACATACACAAGCCAGCGTGCACACACGCACACACACACACACACACACACACAAACAAACACACACACACATAAGGTAGAGTCTCGGATTTGAAACTCCTTTGTCTGCTTAGCCTCTCAATGATTGTATTTGAGTACCGTTCGGTATGAGACTATATGTAGAAAAGTCTTCCAGCTGACCTGCGGTGCGCCTGTGGTTCTACCCAGACATCTGTCTGGAGCTTCCTCCAGCAAAAGAGCTTGACGCCGCTTTGTTTACAGCAATTCGTCACTGCGATGTATTTCAAAAAACAAATCTCAGAAAATGCTTTACATTGTTGACTTTTGGGATATATCAATCATTTCAGTAAAGGACAGTCACTAAGGACATTTTACCGAGCAATTTCTTTAAAGTGGCTAGTGAACAGGTACCATTAACATTTGTGGTGTTAACAATTTGAACTCTTCAGTACTATTCGCATATTTCAGGTATAGTTCAAAATATGTAAAAGGCCAAAATGTCCAAGAGTTTAAATACACTCTAAACTAAGGTCTATGGTAAAATATGCCACATGACAATGGCTGCTAAAATAAAGGTAAGTATGCCTGGGTTGCCGAAAAGTGTGAACCTTAAATATACAATTGCTTATTTCTTATTGCTATCGACAATTGGACAGTGTATTGGATTCTGTATAGTGTTCATACGATTATACAGCTTCAGTACAATGGAAATTTATTTAAAGAGACATATATATCGACAATGATATATTCATCTACAAATATACCTGAACAAGATATCATCTGCTGCGTTACCTTTACAACATCGACTTTGTTTGAAATATTATACTTATGTTAGTAATAAAGCAAACAAATTATGACAAAAATGCGGAAAATTCAAATGATAATGTTATATTAAAAGTCCAAATTTAAAAGAAAATATGTCTGAGTAGCCAGTTTTTCTAGTCAAGTCATCTCAGCAGCATCTCAGTCGATTCCGCACGCGTTCAGAGGGTATGGCGCACTCGGGACTTTCCTAACTCTATATCCAAAAAGAGGTTTTTATTTGCAACTGAAAACTTACCTTTTTCCAATTTCAAGTGCGTTGTACTTGTATACGAAATAATGTTTGCCATAGTTTGCACACCTGTAACCCCTTACATGGCAAATCTTACATCTTCCAAACAGCGCTTTCAAGCACTTTGATTACTGATTTAGTGTGTATACCTGAACTTAGCTTGTCTAGTTTTCAACTTTCACATGAAACATTTCAAGCCTAGACAATGGCGTGGAAAATGGTTCTAAACAAACAGAGGAAATCAACAATACCTGATGTGTGTCGCATACAGTTGCCACGCAACTGTGCAGATACACACACAAACAAACATGTTTTCTTACATACACATTGAAAAACTCTATTTTAAATCCGATTAACTAAGTCTGCATTTTGTCCCGTTACACTTATGTTTAATTTCCCTGATTATATGCTTTAAGTCATTTACTTTCAAAGCATGCAATTCCTGTAAATCTAGAGTGATGATACGTTTCGATTTTCTATAAGCGGTATTGGGGATCTGTCGCGTATTGCCAGATTTTTCGACTTGCCTTGTGACATGAAATCTAAAAGTCACCGATTGGGAAACTGGTCTTTTCGAAACCAGCTGTGTTGTTGTGGCAGTTCATTATCTAACCCTTATCCCAGAAGTACGTGTTAATTGTTGTCTGGTACGTTAAATGCGAAATGGGGAGATGCTGCGTAATACGGCTTCAGTATAAAAAAACGTTGAGGCTTGACCATTATGTCTTATTGTTGATTTTTATGTTATTATGTATAACAGAGGAAGTTGACAATGTAATATTTTTAACAAACTAGATTGTGTACAAATCCTGAAGCTTGGAAGTCAAAATGTCCGTTTCTGGTTAAAAGAATCAGTCTATATTTTGGCTGTCTGTCTTACAAAATAATAAGGGTTTTCGTGTGGTAAAGTATAATATAATCGTAGTATGATCGTGTAAGACGTTTAATTGATTAGATTTAAATGAGTTTTGATCATTTTGTGGATTAAGCAAAGGTTTATAAGGTAACATGGATCAGAGGGTAATGACAATTTTGTTTTGTCATGTTTTGTCTTTTTATTACTGCCACATAGACTTTGCTTCTAAAATGTATTTTAGTTTTTTTTTTTTTTTTTTTTTTTTTTTTTTTTTTTTTTCGTTTAATTTAACATATCTAGAATGTACCATTTGCTTGTAGGTCTTTACAAATCGAAGCAAATTAAGTAAATTACACTAAAGTACAGGTCAGTATGGGAGTTAAAGAATATAGCGATTTTTGAACAAGATCGTTCTTAAAAAAAAGATATATGCAATCTTACATTCAGCATAAATATCTTGTTGTCTTTTATAATTTAAACTGACATGTGTCACGTTTTACATACAATCTATAAAAGAGCAATTGTTTGCTGATTTATAATGTTACTACAACAGCAATTACATAAGTAGATACGAAGTTGAATACGTTTTATTCACGCTCATTGAGTGGTGGAACTATACTACTAAAGAAGCTTTTTAAACCACAGACTTTCGATTCGTGCTTAATGTTCTGTCTCTGAGCTCTGCTACGAATGTTGCAACAAGTAACAGTTCTACGAAATTACATCCCGTGAGTAACTTTTACAAATAATTAAAACGCGTCGCGAAAGAATGAATATTAAGAAAAAAAGAGCAACAGCACATATATTATTTAGTAATCAGGTGCTACTCGATAATAAGGTCGCCGTTATAATCAGCTACTTACATCTAATTATATGATACTGTGTAAGTAGCCATTATTAGCAGATGCTAAAGTTCGCCTCTTTCCTTTTTTCCGATTTGTGAATAATGCGATTTTTATAATTATTACACCTTTGATGTTGTCTAATATTGTTTCTTTAATATCAATTGTTTTATAGTTTAGCACTTAGAATTGAAAGATGTGGTATAGTGTATATATAATGTTAATTATCAAGCTATATGCCGTGAGATGTTCTCGTACACGTTGTTAAATCAAGCGTTCATTGTTGTTTTTCGTGATAAGATTACGATAATAAATGGTATATTGCTTATTCAAAGATGTATGTGTATGTCTATCTGGAATGCTGGTATTATTAACTTGAATGAAATGGACAAGGGAAATAAGTAAGATATAGTCTTACCTAGCCCTTAGGCAGTTAACTTTCTTATTGTTAATGAGCTGGAAATAGTCCGGCAGAGTCTGTCGTGTAGTAAACGGTATATTCTTACGACTATGTTACATCTATTGCAATCTTTCACGCCTGGATGCCTACGGTCTTTATATCAGCAACACAGGACATGGATGTTGATATGTACTCAGTTAGCCAGTTATATCTCAAATTAAAATGAATGGTGTTATTCAAGTTAACGTCCTGTGTCTTTTCTTTCCTTCCACACATGCCGATGATACGGTTCAGCGTGTGTTTTATCTCATCTAATTCGTTAACTTTACCACAAGTGTTCGCCTACAACTGTATACTATTCCAAGATGTCTATATCTCATTGACTCTTCATTTATCTTCTATTTATACCTGCATTTCAGTCAGTTGTAGACATAAAAAACATACCTGTACAACCATATAAGTTAACTTAAATGATATGATACTGATTATGTATAATGTCGCAAATTAAATGGAAGTGCATTCCTTAAGTTTGTATGCTATTAAAACTAGTCATTGCTATTTATACATCATGTTTAATGCATTAACGCAATATATATTGTCCAGATACACGACATACACCATAGCCGAAATCTTAGAAATAAAGATGAGTGTGTGTGTGCATGCCCGTGACCCCATTCATAGAGGCAAGTGTGGCGCGTTTATTTGTTCCGCTACAGTACCTCTCGCTGTTGTTCGTGTTATATCATACTATCTTGTATACATGTCAATGACGTTAACCAAAAACTCCAGGGCTAACATGATACGGTTGTTAAACCCATTGTTTTCCATCACTAGCAGTCGGGAAAATAATGTGGTAAGCTACAGTTCCTTGACCTAGTTAAAATATAATCATGCTATGTTTACGTCGTACCATTGTGTACTGTCTCGATATCGTATTTAACTCAGGCGTTACCTTGCATTTTATTTCATGAACGTTAATTTTAAATAATCTTGTATCATTTTTAAACAGGGTAAGATATGACTGCCTCAGGTTATAGATTATTTGATTTAAAGTATGCGCATACATTTTGAATGAGCTATTATCTATAGGAATCTTGATCAGTTTATAGCAGTGCAGCCGAAAATAATCGACTACCTACGTAACTGGGCGAGTTAACTCGCCATTTAGAAAAGTTGTTCAAACAAATGCAGGTTATGTAGGATGCAGTCTAACCAAAATAATGGAGAGTTACGAATATTTCTTTACTATAAAACACCGAACTTACCAGAAACAACATCTTCAGGTGAATTTAAATGTATGTTATGAGTGTTGTTACTATTAAAAATGTTATTTATGCTACGCATAGGCATATGCCTATGCCATGAACACATTTAAATCAGGAAACTTAACATCAGCCTTTATGATACTGTTACTACAGAAAGCAACGTATATGCGTACTTGTTTTTTGTGTCATTTATTCGTAGTATAATTAAACGCGAGGAGGTTAAATTGCCGCTAATAGGTATTATGATAGAAGTGAGAACAATGATGCAGCTACTTCTTCTGCTAATGATAATGATGACGATTTGATGATGGTGTTGATGATAATGATAATATGATTATGATGTTGATGATGATGTTGATACCATGATGCTGATGCTAATGTTGATGATTCTGGTGATTATGATGATGATGATGGGGATGATGATGATGATGATGATGATGATGATGATGATGATGATGATGATGATGATAATGATGATGATGGGATTGGGGTTGATTACGATGATGGTGTTAATAATGATGATAATGAATATGACGATGGTGATGAGGTCGCACCCATACATGTATGGCCATATTGATGATATGCAGCAAAATTAAAATACAGGCATAAATAATACCATACACAACGGCCCTTGAGATATATATATATATATATATATATATATAGATATATATATATATATATATATATATATATATATATATATATATATATATATATATATATATATATATATATATATATATATATATATATATATATATACACATCAGATTTCCTCTCTTCCTTTCATATTTTGCGAACTTTTAGTAATCATAAAATTAAATAAATAATTACTTTTGGGCAAAAAGCTTTATTTTCCTAGACCTATTGCATAAATAGCGTTTTGCTGGCTGCATTTAAAGTTAGTACCGGGTATCGTTATCGCTTGCCGCTCTTGTGTATACTTTATCCTGGTGTGAAGGTTGATTGAGCAAATGTTGTTCATGTTGTCATTTATTGGACTGAATGCTTATGTGAGTGTTTGTCTTATAAGATATTCACATGTGTACGACTTCTATAAAGTAGGATTCATGAACAAATGCAAGTAGGATTAAGGAAATCCAGTTGTCTGTGATCTAGGCTGGATAGATTGATGTGTGTTAATAACGGGTGAGCACATTATCTCGTTTTTATCTGTTATGATGACCTTGCGTTTAATTTTCTGCAACTCACTGGTTAACAAGCACGAAATTCACACTGTTCACATTCTTGTACTTTAACTGAACATGCAATGATGGATCTCTGTTCATACATGGAAGGAATATACGTGAGTATAAATGCAAGTGAAAGGACTTGACATGTTATCAGAAGGAGATCTGTTGTCGGGAAGTCTACTACTTCATAAAACATTAACGGCTAAAATATGTTCCAATTACTTTTAAAGCTTTAAAACAGAAGCAGCCAGCTAACATTTATAGTTATGTGTTGATATCATGTTAAAGCAGATGTAGCGTGTAGTTATATAATAAATGGGTCATCGAATGTTCAGAAACTGAAATCGGCAGAATAAGGACAACATGTGTTATAATATTTATTAAACCTTACGAGACATTAGTAAGTTTTGTGTATCGATAACATGTAATGTTATCCTTGTCTAAATGTTGTATGTATTTTTGTTCTTTTCGTCTCAGTATTTTCATTTCTTCCTTCCTCTATTTGTGATGAGAGAAAACACTGTGCAAACAAAGGAAACCAGTGTTGTTATGTCAAACGTAACTTCCGTATTGTCATATAAAGGAAGAAATACCTATTGTACAAAAATGTTGTGATATTTACGAGCTGTTATAAGGGGTTTTAGAAGTCATGCCCTCCTTTTCGATAAAAACAACAACATAAGTACAAATGACCTGAAAACCCGCATTTTGATAGCAGAAAAGGGCAAACAAGGGAAACAGCCACGGACATTTTTGCAAATATCCACAACGAACTTATGTCCCTTTCGGTTTCACACATGACACATGACATGACATGAGTTCAGTTTATTATTAAGGCAAAGCCTAGCATTTATTTAACATATGTATGTGCACCCTGCATATCTCCTCACGTCTTACCTGTTTTTGCATTGCTACAATGTGAGATAAAGTGGTTATTTAACAGAACGAAACTGAATATCGCATAACTGTGTATTTCCCCCATTTAACATAATCCAGTGTCATGTACCCAGCGGAGCGAACTGATTTAATTGAAGGCTTAATATGACTAAGTTGATAGGATACAGATGCACGATGGGGTCAGCAGTGTTCATAGGCTACTCATTTATCTCATTTATAGGATGTATGGAAACATGCGTATTTTTTTTCGTCGTGTTCATGACTGAAAAATAATTGTATTTTCTTAATAAATAAAAGTACGGAACAGTAAGAGCAAATATGTTGTATTGTATAAACTAATTGCATTGCATTTAAACACATCTTGCGTATGCTATTTAAAAAAAAAAAACATGGCAGGACACCCAGGTGTAATAGTTTTTAGAAAAAGACACGTCCTATATGCAAATTATACTGACCGTTATTGATGAGTACAGATGAGCCTGCTGGATAAAGTTTATCTATTTTACTATGTACTACATATATATTGCACAATTCCTACTATCTTTAAATGGACCACTTTATACATGTTTTAGTGTTATGTTAGATAAGTAACGCGTGGAGTTAACTATCGTCAGGACAATTCCATTATAGGATGCTGATATGTTATCATGTAGCCTAGACAACTGTCTCTGATTTGATGTTTTGGATGCTTGTTTGGTCTCATTAACAGTGTTAACGTCATTAATATCTGTGCTCTGATGAAGAATACACAATATCACCTTTACTGTGATATCAGGACTTGATAAGGTAACATATTACTTTCACGAGGCATATATAATCCGGGTTCACCAATTATTATAAATACTATAGGACAAGCCATTATACAACAAGATGTAAAATGTTAACATTTAACTAACGTGTTGTTAACCTAACATTTAAAATAACACCCAAGCTTTACAGTAACAAAGGAAGACATTTATTGAGGCAAACTATATATATATACAGTCAACTCTCGTTATCTCAAAATCGGTTATCTCAAATTTCCGGTTTGTCAAACTGTGTTCTACGGTCCCGTTTTTTTCCCCCTATAGTTTCTATATAATTCGACTCCGCTTAAATCAAATTCGGATGTGTCAAATTATCGGATATATCAAACTAAATTCTTTGTCCTCACACGTATAAAACTGTTGAAATCAGTTGGTCTATCTCAAACTTCAAATTGCTATAAGATGCAAAACGGCAACAATAGTGATTTTCACACCTACCGTGAAACTCGCGAAGATTTGGATGCGAGTTTTATCTCCAATTATCGGCAATCAGGATGTCACGTAATTTAGAGAAGAGGTTAATCGATTATTATTTAATTAGCTGATTTAATGAACAACAATTTCGTTAATCAATTAACGCTGATTAAAGTGTTTCAGTTTGTACTTGTTGTTGTTACAGTTTTTGAGAACTTGTTGACACGGCCTTTTCAACTTGTAAATAAAATGAGAGGTCGCGTTAGTGATTAAGAAGAATATTAAATTACATTGTAAAAAATCTAGTTACACTTTAAACTTAGTTAACAGTGGCAGATATAACAAGGAATTTCAGTCATTACCAGTCATCGTGTAGCAGGTAAGATTTTTAAGATTTACACAATCTATCCTTAAATTCGGATAACTCAAACTTCGGATATCTCAAACTATTTTCTACGGTCCCTTGAAATTTGAGATAACGAGAGTTGACTGTATATATATCTATCTGTTTTTGCCGAGTTTACAAATATGTTTCAATTGCTTCATATATACGTTGACCACATGACTTTTCATCTCTTCAATACATATGTTTGCGTTTTTTTTAAATAAACATAACTACTAGCAGCAATAAACTTTATTATTCTAGATCTATTACATACAGATCGGTTTGCCGGCTGCATTTAAAGTTAGTATCGAGTATCGTTGTCGCTTGCCGCTCGTATGTAAAGTTTACACAGAAACTGCTTGCTAGCTTGTCGTTCGTGCATACATTATCCTGCTGTGAAGATAGTCTGAGCAAATGTTGTCATTTATTTAACTGAATGCCTACGTGAGTGGTTGTCTTATAAGAAATTCATATAAGTAGGACTTCTATAAAGTGGGATTCAGGAACAAATGCAAGTAGAATTGAGGAAGTACAGGTGTCCGTGATCTTGGCTGGTTAGATTGATGTGTGTTTATAACGGATGAGCACATTATTGCATTTTTATATGTTATAATGACCTTGTGTTAAATCTTCTGCAACTAACAGCTTAACAAGCACGAAATTCACACTGACCACCTTCATGTACACTGAACATGTAATAGTCGATTTCTGTTCTTGCTTGCAAGGAATATACGGTAGTATAAATGCAAGTGAAAGGGCGTCAAATGTTAACAGAAGGAGATCTACCGTATGGAATTGTACTAATTCATTAATCATTAACTGCTAAACATATGTTCCAATGATGTTCAATCCTTACAAGCGGAAACAGCTAGCTAACATTTATAGTATACGTAATATTGTTTTGTTGGAAGCAGATGTAGCGTGTAGTTATTTAATAAATGGGTCATCGAATTTTTCGAAAATTAAATCAGCAGAATAAGGACATTATGCAAATCTACTGTTTATTTAACCTTCCGAGACATTAGTACGTTTTGTGTATCGATAACATGTAATGTTATCCTGGTCTTAAAGGTGTATGTATCTTTTGTTCTTTACGTCTAAGTAGTTTCATTTCTGCCTTCTTCTAATTGTGATGAGAGAAAACAACGGGCAAACAAGGGAAACCAGGATTGTTATTATGCCTTATTGTAATATAAAGGACAAAATACCCTATTGTACAAAAATGTCGTGATACTTACGAGCTGTTATAAGGGATTTCAGACTGCATACCCTCAGTTTCGATAAAAACAACAACATGTGTATACACATGACCTGAAAAAGCAGTTTGATAGCAGCATAGGGCAAACGAGGAAAACAACCACGGACAGTATTGCAAATATCCATGAAAAATTTATATCACTTTCGGTTTCACAAATGCTTAACATTTATGTAACACATGCATGTTCACCCTGCATATCTCCCGACGTCTTACCTCTAATTCTATAGTCGGCATAATTATCACCGGTTGTTATTTAACAGAATGAAACTGAGCATCAGTAAAAATCTTCTTCTTCTTCTTCTGTTTCTTCTTCTTCTTCTTTTTCTTTTTCTTCTTCTTTTACTACTACTTCTTCTTCTTCGTCTTCTTCTTCTTCTTCTTCTTCTTCTTCTTCTTCTTCTTCTTCTTCTTCTTCTTCTTCTTCTTCTTCTTCTTCTTCTTCTTCTTCTTCTTCTCTTCTTTTTTCTTCTTTTTCATCATTTAATTATTATTATTATTACTATTATTATTATTATTATTATTATTATTATTATTATTATTATTATTATTATTATTATTATTATTATTATTATTATTATATTTATTATGATTATGATTAAGATTATTATTTTAATTATTATTGTTATTATTATTAGTATTATTATTTTCATTATTATTAGTATTATTATTATTATTATTATTATTATTATTATTATTATTATTATTATTATAAATTGTGTAATTGGTCTCATTTTTAGGCACCATGGATGAAGTATCAGGACGTGGAACATCCTCCAATGCAAAACCCAATAACCAGTGTGCTCAGTGTGCTGAGTCAGGCAAAGTTGTCAGTGCTACAGGTTACTGTCAGACCTGCAGTGACTACCTCTGTACAAATTGTATTGAACAACACAAGGCAATCCGAGCTTTGAGAGATCACATACTGCTAAATGGTGAAACCATTGCTGAGAAAAAGCCAGTTGAAGTGAAGAAATGTTACGTGCACTCCGATAGACCGATTGAAGTATATTGTGATGATGACGACACATTTGGATGCGCGTTGTGTTTGTTGAGACACAGGTCCTGTAGGAGCGTTGCCCTTATTTCTGATCTCTCAAGCGGTATAGTGTCTTCCGAGGAGTTCCTGGCTGTCCAGAAGGCAGCCGACAAATGTAAGACTTTGGAAGACGCGTACAAACAAAGTATACAGCGACACCTGTCAACGAATAACGAATGTCACACTAAAGTCAAAGAAGAATTCAAACAATTCCGAGAAGAGGTCCTCAGTATAGTAGATGAAATCGGGACGCAAGTATTTGCTGAGGCGGATAAATTGATGGAAGAGAATGAAAAACACCTTAATGACATTGCTGACAAAATTACTGCATATTCGGAAGAAGTAAAACAGTACATTGAGAACATTTATGATAAGAAGAATAACAAGGACCGTGAGCACATGTTCATAGCTTTGAAGAAATATGGTAGGCATGTACACGAGTCTGTTCAGCGGCTGGAGACACTTCACCAGGACATAGTACTTAAGACATTTGCTTTTCATTCAGACCCCACTATCAGAGAAAATCTTATTAAGATTAACACGCTCAAAGTGGAGAACAAAATCATTACCGGTCTCGTAACGCCACTCTCTCCAGCCATTGCCTGCTCATCAGTTTCTAAAATAAATATTAAATCACAGGAAGACACAACGAACTGTTGGGTCAGTGGTATAATGGAACTTTCAAAAACAGAACTTATCTTCTCTGATTGGGAAAACAGAAGTTTGAAATTGCTCGATATGGCTAGTAACACCATCATCAAGAGGCGGGCTCTAACAGCACAACCTAGCGATATCAGTAGCTTGCCCGAGTCCCGCCTGGCAGTCACATTGCCAAATTTGATGCAGATTCAAATATTCACGGCAGATCGGAACCTGGAGACAATCCGGAGTATAGATCTGTCTGGTCAATGTTACGGTGTACGCTGTACCGGCGACAGGCTGATTGTAACGTTCTACAATCCACCGAAGGTGCAGATACTTGATATGACCGGAAAGGTCCTCCATATTATCCACCATGATGCGTCAAAGAAAGCGTTGTTTCAGTATCCATGGTATTTGACCCTCAGTTATGACAATAAGCTGATATATGTGAGTGATCATTCCAAACACACCCTTACATGTGTAAACAACGTCGGAGTTGTTAAGTGGGTGTACCAAGACCAAGACTTTAAGTATCCACTAGGCGTGACAACTGGTGATAACGGCTGTCTCTACGTATGCTGCTGGCAAAATCACACTACCCACGTGGTGTCTTCTGACGGGAAGAAACTAGCCCTCATACCATCGAGCGAGACAGGAGTCAATGGTCCAACAGCTTTACATTACAACAGCCAACAACGGACATTGTACGTGCCAAGTGGTCAAGGTGGTCCTAAGGTACAAAACAACATAAGGATACTATCTATGCAGTAGTCGACGCGTCAATCATAGCAAATACTATTTGAAAGATCGCAGTCAAATTCTTTTTTAAAATGAAACACTTACAATGCTCACTGCTTGAATAACCCAATAACATGCATGTTAATTTAAATGAGATCTTAGTATGCATTGAGTATCCGGCGTGTTGTCATCACTACCGCCTGCAAGGAAAGGACCTACATCAGGACACTACGCTGTGACAGACAGCTCTTCACATGCAATAACGAGCTAGTAACATGATAAGACTGTATTCAAATACATGATGTGTACATCGCCATATAATGTCAGTTTATAAATATTAGCTGTACCAAATTATGTGCCTGAATATATTAACGGTAACCGATTATTTGAAAAAGAGAAATAAAAACAATCTTTGTTCGGTGCCTACTTGTATAATCATATATCGCTTATCGTTGCTGTTATATAGGAAGTGTTGAATTGAATATCGATTATAGTTATACTATGTTTTAAGCAAAAACACCACTTTAGCATAATGCTTGTTTTTTTATTATTTATTGGCAAAAGACAATGTGGTATATGACCACGACGACTTTATAATTGATACTGCGATGATGACAGGACAGCACCTCCTGCTATTGATGCTTCTACACGTCGTCGCAACCATAGACACTATTATATTTGAAAACGCCTTACGTGGTGGATTACTAATAACAACGCAATTCCAATACTTACCAAAAGCTACTAAAATACATTTAATTTAGTTAATTCATTGTTGTTTAGAGAATGCAAAGTGTATCAAACTATTTGATAAAATTATATCTTTTATGAGCATTTTCGCGAATTGTTGCTATAACTTGCCGGTGTGTTAAATTAAGCCGATCTACATATGATTATGCATAGACCGATTTAACTCCTCACATTATTGTATATTTTAGTGTTTAAATAAATAAAATAAAATATGTGTTTTAAAGAATATAACACGTAGTTTTTGTCATTCATTCATGTGTTTTAAATAATATAAAGCGTAGTTTATGTCATTTAGTCACACAGGCTGTTGTTGATAATGTGTATATTCTACAGACTCTGCTGCTGATGATGATGATAACGATTATTGTAGTTATAATAGGTATGACGTTAACGATAAGTACTCCATGATGATAATGATGAACCGGTGATGTCTTTGATGTATTACCCTGAACCAGCAAGTTATTTAATGCATTGCTCTGGATCGGTTATGTATTTATTGCATTGTCCTGAACCGGTATTGGATTTATTACATTGCCCTGAACCGGTAATGTATTTATTGCACTGCCCTGAACCGGTAATGTATTTATTGCATTGCCCTGAACCGGTAATGTATTTATTGCGCTGCCCTGAACCGGTAATGTATTAATTGCACTGCCCTGAACCGGTAATGTATTATTTGCACTGCCGTGAACCGGTAATGTATTTATTGCACTGCCCTGAACCGGTAATGTATTTATTGCATTACCCTGAACCGGTTATGTATTTATTGCACTGCTCTGAACCGGTAATTTCTTTATTGCATTGCCCTGAACCGGTAATGCATTTATTGCACTGCCGTGAACCGGTAATGTCTTTAATGCACTGCCTTGGATCGGGGATGTCATTAATGCATTGCCCTGAACCGGTAATGTATTTATTGCATTGCCCTGAACCGGTATTGTATTTATTGCATTGCCCTGAACCGGTAATGTATTTATTGCACTGTCCTGAACCGGTAATGTATTTATTGCATTGCCCTGAACCGGTAATGTATTTATTGCATTGCCCTGAACCGGTAATGTATTAATTGCATTGCCCTGAACCGGTAATGTATTATTTGCACTGCCGTGAACCGGTAATGTATTTATTGCACTGCCCTGAACCGGTAATGTATTTATTGCACTACCGTGAACCAGTAATGTATTTATTGCACTGCCCTGAACCGGTAATGTATTTATTGCATTACCCTGAACGTTTATGTATTTATTGCACTGCTCTGAACCGGTAATTTCTTTAATGCATTGCCCTGAACCGGTAATGTCTTCAATTCATTGCCCTGAACCGGTAATGTATTTATTGCACTGCCGTGAACCGGTAATGTATTTTTTGCATTGCCCTGAATAGGCGATTTCTTTAATGTATTGCTTTGAACCGGTACAATCTTTGATGCATTGCCCTGAATCGATAATATATTGAGTTAATTGATGTATCGTGTAAGCGATTTGCTAGGGACGTGACTAAAAACATGCTATGACACTTTCTTGAACGCAGTAATTTACACAGTAGCATAATTGGCAATCAATCAATCAATACTCGGTTTTATTTACCGTCGCCCTAACTATTGTTATAGGGCGAGAATTAATATAAAGAAGTTTAAAATAAAATATCACAGTCAATTTTTAGTTAATGGCGTGAGGGTTGCCTAATGTCAGGAAGATTAATAAGCTTAACACTTAAACAAAACAAAGATGATTGGTGCATGGTAATAGCTTGACAATAGGCTCCTATATAGAGTGTATGGCTGATTATAGTGTCTATGTGATATATGTATGTTTGTGATGTATATGTCGTAAAAAGTATTTTTAAAATTCTACAGTCTGCACTTCCTTTATTGTTAACATTTATTGTTTCAGTCCACCTAATTAACATAGCATAATATAACATGTTCGCCTCATTGTAGCACAATACAATATAGTGCGGAACGGTGCCTCTTCTGGGACGTATAATGGTGCTAGGAACACCTCATAAATATACATACATTTTAAAACCAAGAAAACGTTTATTTAAAATAAAAGGTAAAAGCTTGTGAATTTTTAATAATACAATTATCGTTTTTATTTTTCTTTAAAAATGTATGGACAGGCTTGCTTGTGTCCCGCAGAGGCACCATATGGCGAAAATACCTATAGCGCAGGAGAGATTTATGGTAACATTTATTTCCCCCAGGTACCTCACCCGTCTAATGAAACCCTAGCGGCGCCCCCCGTATGATCTGAGTCTGCCAATCGTAAAACTTCGGGTATTTCCGTATGGTTCGTAAAATACACCTCGTACATAGCTCTAGAATACACCAAAGTGCGTCGCCTGAGTTATGAAACAGTGTCCGTTCGCGAGAAAGTAACAAATTATATATATATCATTTAGTTGAGTATATCTTGCAATAACAACGATTTTTTTTTTTTCAATACAATCTATATGATTTACGGAAAATTGAAAAGTCAACATTAAATACCCAGTATTAAAACTAAGACACACAAAGTAGATCCAAGATGGCGCCTTATTATGTCAGAGGTCTCTTGCATAGCATAAAGGCCGAGGTGATCAGATTGCTGAGTCTGCAACATAGCAGTTCAGTTTATATAGCCTCTATACTTTAAATTAACATTGAAGTGTTAAACAATTGTATGTATCTATCTTTTTAGCAGTACGAGGTTTTTTTTGTAGTTGTTAAGTACATTACTCTTTTAATAAATATATGTTCTGTTAATGTTAGTGTACTTAACAGATTAATCGAACAGCGTTCGTATCAGAATACGGAGATTAAAACTCTTTCCTTTCTCTTTGGTTCGCCATTTGTGTGGAACCATGTGTTGTCGAGATGGATTAAAATCGGCTGTGTATTAGTGCTTGCTATTTGAATTGTGTCCTTGTGGTGGTGGGGGGGGGGGGGGATGGGTTCGCGGACTTTCTATGTTTTCACAGATATAACCGGGTGCCTTCTTGTGGATGGGACCATACGTAACGGTAAAGATGGTTTTCTGTTTACTACATGGCGACCTTCACCTTCTACGATTTGTTTTCCCACGTTGTTCAGGGAAATACAGGCCAGTATTTTAATTTATTCTATTTGAGTGAAATTTCTTCATACCTTGCCTGTTTATTATGTAAATGTAACGTAGGTCTTTAATATGACAATAGGTGCTACCTAATTCGGGGAAAGCGCAATTATTGTTTGAAAACATTAAACTTTAGTCATTGATACATGAATAATCAATGAGCACATTTGAAGCCACTCAACAGCTGACCTTTTTCAATGTGGTCATTTTCAAAAGTAATAGTTTACGAGTAAAACGAGCATCTACCAGATTTCGAATATCAGACCTACCCAATACTAAGGGGTCCTACTGAATATTTATGAGTATATGGAAACCACGGTTAAGTGCGTAAACCAATTAGGTGTTAAAAACAACACAATAACACAATGTGATTTCAATGTGTATATATTTGCATTTTTATTGCTTTATAACAAAATTTAAGGTATATCAGTTGTGATAAGGACTCGCTGCTTTTAGACATCAACTTCCTCATGAAAGTGTATTTGTCCTTTCGCGCCATGTACGCTGTTGCCAACCCCAGCGTCAGGATTTTTTTGTAAACCCGCTGGGTCCAATGGAACACGCATCCCTTTATTATTATCCACGGTAATACTGTCCGTACCGCCTGCCAGATTGCTGACAACCTGTGCTGCCATTGTTCGCATATGTCACATTGAATAGCATGCTGCCGCGTAGTCACGCAAAGTCCACATTCAATGCAATTCACCGACATGGTAGGCAGTGAAACCACTTCTGACACATTACGACTGTTCCTAAGTCTTAAATATGCTTTGTGTTTGTACTTTCTGGTATTTGTTTGTTATTATAAACATAAATTTTATGAAATAATGATGCCGCCTAAAGAAACATACGCACATATTTAAAACAGGAGTATCTAATTACGTCGGCATAATACGGTCACTTTCACACCCTGTATTGTTAGTTCATACATCTAACAAACTCAGTCAGCAATCAATAAACAAACTGTCAGTCACACGCACCATGTTTCATTTAGCACCTTTAATTGTATCATCTTAGATTAAACACGAATCCCGGGGGTGGGACGTTTATCCAGAATTCAATTAGCAAATTTAACACGACTTTAGCGTTGGTTGTGCGTAAATGATTGGTATAACTTTTTACGGATAACATAAAAAAATATTTTAAAATGATTGCATTACTATATTTACATATTGAATTGATATTTGACGTTGAGGTAGGCTTTAGTGTTAGTGACAATTTTCTGTCATTTTTGCACATATATACATATATACGCTCGTAAAATTAAAATTTTAGTACGAACGTTAATAAAAAGGTTTCCCGTACGTACACTCATTCTCGATGTTATTCAACTAAAATATTATAAATAAATAACATGTACATTAATTCTGATCGGTTAATATAATTATTACATATTTTATATACATAAACGCTTGTTATAGTGCAAGGAAGGCATGGGTTTTAAATGAGAACAAAAACTTTATTTTAAATATTTATTATAAAAGGCCATGGTGGTAAAACGACAACAAAGACAATAATAATAATGTTACATTTAATTATACAGAATTATATGGCATACAAACATCCGTCAGCTTTGATAATTCAATTACGAACTACCGGGTGGCGAAACATCTCGGACCTAGGTAGCGAAGCATCAGGTGTGAAACATCTGGGTAGCGAAACATCCGTCAACCCCTACTGAATACCGAAAGACACTTGTTTACCGAAATATACCGAAAGAGACTTTGATTACCGAAATACACTTAATACATCGAAATTAGAGCATAATTTGTTGTTTTATTTAGTAAATATTTTAAAATATTAGTATTTGAATTAAATGCCAAAGATTCGCTGTAATATAAATAAGCTTTTGAGAGTAATAAGACATTTTACAAATACCGTGAGAAGTAAACAAACGTGATAAATACCATTTAATTGATACATCGAAATTATAGCATAATTTGCTGTTTTATTGAGTAAATATGTTGAAATAAATGTATATGAATTAAATGTTAAAGATTTATTGTAACAGAAATAAGCTTTTGATAGTTATAAGCCATTTTTATAAATACCGTGAGAAGTACACAAACATGGCAAATACCATTTATTTGGTAGCATGACTGTGTTAAGTTATTATTTGGTTGTTTAACCTTATTCATTGTTTTATGGTTGTTAAAAAGAACAAAGATTCTTAACATCTACAATTTGTTCATCAGAATACAAAATTATTGTCGGCGACCTGCCGCTAGTCTAAGCGACACTCTGCAGATAAGAAGATTACAAGACATTGTAAATCTTCAATCAGAGGCCAACAGCAATTTTAGCTATTAGCATGTCGAATTTTCAGTTCTGATTAAGTAACTGTTTATCAATTTAAAGTAGGAGTGTGATAAATTGTATTGGTAATTAAAGGTGCTGTTGAGTTATGTATATTTTATGTAAATTGCGTGAACAATAAGCATTTTTTAACGATTATGAGATGATTTTTAAAGCATGGAACTATTGAAAAGATGAACATGCCACCCAGGTTTTAATTGGTGTAAAACAATTTTGATCTTGTGAATATGGATTTGAAAAAAGATTAAAAAGAGTTGTATCATTTCATTTTTATTTGCTGAACAGTACAATATGTATGCAGTAAAATGTTACAAACTACAAGGTTTTCATAAAGCTAGCTTTGCAAACCTGGATGAACCAAGTCCTTGTTGTAGTGTTTAGGATATGTTAGCTTGTTTTCAACATTCACATAACCTTCCCCCAAATGTATCTTAAGTTTGGCGTTGACACTTCTTCTTACATTATAGAACTGTTCAATGGTTAAATGTGAATTTAGGAAAGAACCAAACACCCTCTGTACTCCATTTTGCTTCAATCTTTGCTATTCTGAAAAGTCTTGAAACTATCTCTTCTACAGAACATGCAGTCATTCCTCCAACGTTCATGAAGGCATAACTGAAATAAAAAAAAAACAAAAAAAAAAAACAACCATTAATTTTGACATATTTTATGATGTGTTGCAAGTAAATATCACATACTACCGGTTGATGTATTTTCTCTTGCACATGGGCCCAACACTGTAGTATTTCAGTATTAGGCAGTTGAACACATACCTAGTATGTCTTGTAACATTTTCTGGAATTCAGGCTCAAACTTTCTGGTTGTAGACTTTCTTGACACACCGTGGAGTTATGTAGACATCCCATGTTAAAACGGTTCAGCCATAATATGTAACTGTCTCCAAAGACGGCATACATTTTGTTCGAAATGTTGAGAATTACGGACAGGTTTGAATGTTGGTTCATACTTATTCAGAATTATATTTATACATTTTGTTGACACATGAGTGATACATGTCCGCTTGGGAGTGTGATAACAAACAGTATTTACTTGTTACCCCTCGAATTACAATTAGACACGATAAGTTTATCACTAATTTATTGTATATGCAACATGACTTCGTACTACAAAATTAAAAAAAAACAAACATAAAATTATAACTTATATTTGTCATTTATTTCATAAACTAATATTTTAACATATTAACTAAATGAAACAACAAATGATGCTTTAATTACATTTTATTAAGTGTATTTCGGTAAAACAAAGTCTCTTTCGTTATATCTTTCGGTAAACAAGTGTCTTTCGGTATTCAGTAGTACCAATACTAAGGACTGAGCTAAAGCTGTATCCGTGAAACCGCTACAATCCTCCTTTCTTACACAATGAGATTATCCCTGAATGTCATTATTGTTCTATACTATAGCACTGTTGCATATCACAACACAAATAGAATACTGCAGTAGGCAATGGCACTAAATATAAAAGAGGGAAAAGTGAGCCTACCCAGGTTTCAAAACACCAGCACGATATGAATTAACTATCAGTGAAATTGCTTCTTTTATACAGTCGTTTGGGGTGTAGTGGATCACATTTTTGCTGCATACGCATTAGAAACAAGAGTTTTCAAAATGCAGAATGTGCATTTAGATTGCAAAATATGTCCTCTTTCCAAAAATGCTAACCATTTTAATCTCGAGCGTATATTTCTTTGCAAACGCTTCAGTTTTTGATATGTATCAATTTGGGTAGTGTCGGATCACTTTAGGGTTTAGCGGATCACGTGATAAACGTCACCTAGGGATCGTCTCAAAGCACCAGGAACGGTGTATTTGTCACAACAATGCATCTTAAATATGTTAATGGTATGTTTGTTTTTTTCTCTCATGAATAATGCTATCAAATAAATGAAATTGTTTTCAATGAAGCATACTCAGATCATATGGCTGCTCCCTCAAGTTGTGTCACCTGTTTCCAGCAGCTGTCTGGTCTACGTCTCTCTCGTTCACTATTTCTGTGCAACATCTGCACAAAGTATGGTAGTTTAAAATACACCAGTATCACCCAAGAAAACAGCTGCTGCACACACAGAACACACACACCACACACACACACACACACACACACACACACACCACACACACACACACACACACACACACACACACACACACACACACACACAAACACAAACACACAGAGTCAATTGGGAGGGAATATCAATATAAGACCAAATAACGTTAAGTAAAATTTAATTGAAATCAGTGATGGGCATTAGAAGATTTAACTTACAATGACTAAATCACATGCATTTTGTACTTTTTGTCAGGTCAATCATTAGTTGTCACAACAATCCTGGATTTTATTAGTATGAATTTATTGGAATTTGAAAGGCGGGTAAGACAATGGGATGTGCAAGCAGTAACACATTTGAAAAACAAACTTGCATTCACGCTAACATGACAGATCTTAATAAGAAATTTTCTGACCTATGGCTGCTTTATTTGCTTCTTCGTACGAGTTGTATGTGGAAGATAACAAGTATTTTTAATAACAAATAAGGCCAAATGCTTAAAGGGGTCTAGACACAGCTGGGTTTTTCTGTGATAAACATAATTTAAGAGCCATATATATTATTGATAGCATTTACAAATCAATTTGAAACCTTGTCCACTTAAGTATACCAGTTACATCCATACACCAGACATGAATTGGGATATTTCTGTAATTTTACTAATTTTAGGGGCAGTGTAAGACGTTAAGAGTTGTGATTGATACTGCATTTTCATTTAAAATAGTGTGTAACTCATGGGCTAATCACTATTGTTTACAGACGATGCATGCGCAGTTTAATGAAACATTAAGATCTTTTAATGGAAGGTATATTCATATATTTTTAAGGAATCTGTCATGAGATTTCAGTACAGATTGATTGTGGTTCATCAAAGATTCAGTAAAAGAGCAATAATTGAAAAAATGCTAATTAGAAAATATGTGTCCAGGCTGCTTTAAACATTATTGCAGCATAATCAATATGGAATGAAGTCTACCAAAAAATGTAAAGACAAAGGCAAATCATTAAAAGCAAACCAAAACCCCTCCTCAACAATTTCCTATGAAATGATATAAAATGAACATAAAATGCCACTGACTAGATCATATGTGAACACAATCTAACTACTTAACATTTGTAAATATTGCACAAATACAATAATAAGAATTGAACACTTAGAAAGGCCATGTATTTCCACATACATTAAAAATGTTAGTACTTTCGAGATCTATTGTTCATACCTAAAAGAGGTTGCATACCTTATGCAGTTTTAGTTGTAAACAGTTAACTTCATATATCATAAATATTTTTCATACCTAAAAGAGGTTGCATACCTTATGCAGTGTTAGATGTAAACAGTTAACTTCATATATCATGAAGCAGCATATAGAGTGTATACTTTTAATGGATTTTAAATGATAAATAAAGCAGTGAATCTGTTTGGCATAAAACATGACAGGAACCAAGTCACAAATCTGTATGTCTATGAGCAAACAAAAAGATTATTTTTTTAAACAGTTATTCCTATTCTGGCCGAGAATCTGTAAATAGAGTTGCCCTTTTTTTCTCTTCACCATCCAAGAACTGCTTATTTTTCAATAGATACATTGTCTTTCTCTATGAGCAAAATAGCTCTCCAGACAGGCACTGTCTTCCCAGGTGAAAGGAATTTCTTCTCGATGTTTTTGACATTTTTCACAGCTAGACTTCATCTCATTTCATGAAGCAGCCTTTTTATTTGGCTGTCTAAGGATTTTGTTCTGAAAAAAGATGATGATGAGGTGGAGGAGGACTATAGATATGCCAGTGTATATTGTTCAAACTCAAAACAGACATATCACCCTTCCCCACCCCACCCCCACATCCATGTGGAAGCAGTAAACATATCGAAACAGTTATTTACATCACATCAAATTCATATTTACCATACATAGATACATCATATCATCTGCATTTTAAAGGTTATCCCAGAACTGGTACACCAAGTGTAAGAATAATGAGACTGATTGTGGTATCATGTCATATATCCATGGGTTGTGGTATTATATATTACAAGATATTTCAAGTTGATACTGTCTCCATATGACTGAAAACATGTTTGTTAGATGCTTATATAATTTGTTACAATAGTGATATGATGGTGATATGATGAGAATGATGATAGTTGTAATCATGATAAGCAGCTTATACTGATGGAGTTGAACACAGCTAACATAATGCATAGAACGTCATAATGAGGATGATGAAGAGGAAGAAGAGGTGCACACCGACTAGAAATCAATGAAATAACTAAATAACATAGAATGGGTTTATAAGTTAGGATTAAACTTTGCGATATGTTTGGCAGATCGTATTCATGTTCACTAATGAGACGGCCCCCTAAATTTAATGATCCGTAATACCCTAAAATATGTGTGTTCTCTTTTCAGCTCACACATTAATAAACACACGTTCAAAGAATAAACAATTTCTTGTGGTGTTAAAGGATATACAAGGGTTGATCAGAAAGTTCGTAGAATGGTGCTATAAATTCTATATATGACGTTCTATGCGCTTCAAATTTTAAACAAATATTTTTCAATTTATTTTAAATATTATAACCAGAAATCTTTAAAATCGAACAGTTAGTTTCATTTTTATGAATATTTATAATCACCACCCAACGTTACCCCGGAGCACGCCAAATTTTAAAGCAATGTAAATATCACCTGGCACGACTTTGACCCTTGTTTTTTGCGAAATTCCGCGAAATATTTTCTGCTATTGACGTGACGTCAACTAATTTTTTTTTCACGTTGATTCTGACGTCATGCGATGTATACAACGCATTCAATGGACATTTAAATGACGCGCATCGTTCACACACAACGTCCATAATGGTACTTCCAGAAAATAAATAATCGCGAGCGGCAGTAAAATTTTGCTTCAATTTAGGATATTCAGCCACAGAAACGTATAATACTATGCAGAGGGCTCAACACACCACAAATATGAAGAAAGCTACTGTTTTCAAGTGGTTTAAACGCTTCAAGGATGGCAGATCAAACATAAGCGATGATGCACGCTCAGGGAGACCATCCGTTATTACGCCGACGTTAGTGGCGTCTGTGAAGACGTTCATTGAAGAAGTCCGTCGGCGCACTATTAGAGATGTAGTTAATGGAACGGGAATCGCCTTCGGAACCGTGTGGAATATTCTTCACAAACATTTACACATGAAACTTATCTGTGCACGCTGGGTACCTCATCTGCTGACGGATTTTGACAAAGAAAGAAGAGTTGCCACATCTAAACACTTCCTACCGAGAGTGAGACTGGAAGGGGATCCTTTCCTCAACAAGATAATTACATGCGACGAGACGTGGATCCCGTTATACGATCCTGAGACAAAGCAGGAATCTTCTCAATGGGTCGATCCCGCCACCCCGCGCCCAGTGAAAGCAAAGGTTAACCGGAGTGCAGCAAAGTAAATGTTTATAATGTTTGCGGATACCAGAGGGATGTTATTGTGTCACGCTGTACAACACGGGAAAACGGTCAACTCCGAGTATTACAGCAAGGTAATAATAATAATAATAATAATAATAATAATAATAATAATAATAATAATAATAATAATAATAATAATAATAATAATTCGTATGACAGTTAAATAATCAATTTCAATAAATATTATGACTATTTTAAGATATCAATATCATTAATATTGATATTTGATGCTACGACTTGCAGATTCACGTTTATTCTGCAGTGTCATGTTTAATTGACGCTTAGGAAAATTAACTCTTCATACGTTTTAAGTTTCAGGTGTTAAGGAGAGACCTGCAACATGCCATTCACAAGAAACGGCCGGGAACGAAGCTCAATAATTACTACCTCCATCATGCCAACGCTCCCCCGCACGTGCTCCAGGTCACCCAGCTGGAGATGTTCCTCTTGGACCTTGAAACCATCCCGCACCCTGCATATAGTCCCGACCTCGCCCCAATGGATTTCTCTATTTTTCCTGAGGTACTTAAAACACATCTATACTAGAAAATGTTGAAAATATAATTTTAAAAATGTTTCAGAAATGATAATACATTTACTGCAAACTAAACACCACAGTTAAAATAAAGAAAAATAAAAATAACATAAAATTTCAATACGAGATAATAGCAGAAATAATATTGTTGATTCATTCTATAAAAAAATAATATAAAATTTTGTATTTAAATTTTTCAAGCCAATCGTCAATATAAACTATTGATATCTCAGGTACATGGTAAAATGACTGTTATGCATTTGTCTCTGCAGGTGAAATCCAGATTGCGAGGTAAACGTTACAGCGGCCTACCGGAACTGCGACAGGCGTTGCACGAGATTATCGCCGACTTCAACAAGACTTGGTACCGGAACATGTTCTCTGCGTGGATTCACAGACATCAGAGATGTATACAGTGTGACTTTATTGAAAAGTTGTAGTAAATCCTATGACATTTGCGCTTGTTGCGGTTGTGAGACGTCGACGCGACGTCGATTTCGACGCTGTTTATGTAAGCCGGGGTGCTCCGGGTTAAGTTTATTGTATTTGCTATTTCTTATATAGATTTTGTATGTGTTATGATATTGTTATGATTTTTTCAGATTTTGTTTATGAGATATCGGGCTATATCATATTAAAATTTTAAATGTCTGCGCTTGTTAGTTGTTAAGTTATAGCACCATTCTACCACCCTCGTATACCCCCATCAATTGATGCCATTGGTTTAATCAATTACCCTATACTGCTGGAAAATTCGCTGTTGATTTGCACTTTCGTGTTTGTGTTTCTCCGTAGAAATGTTAACTTCCGGTGACCTCGGTTGGGTTACGCTATCATTTTCGGTTATCGAACACTGCGAGGCTGAAAATTTCACCGTGTGATTCTTATCGGGACATCACTTTTTCTAATGATATGCTTTTTATTTGGTTTAATCAACAAAAGTAGTAAAAATATCAAGCTCAGATTTGGCTGATCCGCAATACCCTAAGATCCGCTACACCCCAACCAACTGTACATATACTTTTAGGGCTATATCACAACTCCTGGTGGATAATAATTATGTTGTGTCACTAAAAAGCATTAAAATAAACAAAAGAACAGAAATTATATATGTTTTCATAAGTATCATGCTTTAAAAAAGCAGGCAAGACAGCGTGTTTGTAAGAATGTAAGCATGTCCTCTAAAATTACAATGGCTGGCTTTGCGACAAAAGGTTAGTTCTAAAAACATATAAACATGTTATAAATTTAATTCACACTTTTTTTAATGTTAAAGTTATCTTTTATTTATGTGTAAATATACCAGTAAGTCACAAATCACACATCTTGGCAACATCACGCATTTTAACACTGATGAAGGTTGATAAGTCATTTTTGCTCAAGTATTGAGTTGAAACTATTTGAAGTCATATTTTTCATCATTATTTAATGTTTTCTTTTGTTATAAATGTTTCTGTTTTGGATTCAATACTTCTTTGCGTAACAGTTTTTTTAAGAGAAATTGATACCATAATTTGTCCTTTTTAGTATGCTCTTTGATTTCAGCAGGATTTAAACAAAAGTTTAGGTCCAGCGAAAAGCTGTAATGATCCATTTGTTAATAAATACAAATTATTATATAAATAATTTTGTAACCTTTATTCAGTCTCAAAATGATCAGAAATAAATATCTCCTTTAATATAAGGTATTCACCAAAATTTGTTGGGTGGTGTCCGTTCTTTGTATATAAACATGATACCCCATGGGATTTGGGGTCTATGGGGGATATTTGGGAAAAATTGATTTCTGGTTGTTTCAAAGATATGAAAATAGCCCGCCTTCAGCAAAACACATTTAAAAAAAAAACAACAACATAGTACATCATTTAGATAGCAGATTTTAAGAAACATTTAATTGCACTTTATTAGCTTTCATATAAACAACTACTACTTTATATTGATTAGGAAATTTACACGCATATGCTGTATGTCAGTAGATTGATAATGTAAACATGTTTTCGATTTTTAAAATTTCTCAATAAATAGCTACGGTTGGTATAGCAAAAAAAAAAAAGGAAAAAAAAAATACACAAAAACTAATTTTGTGAATTTATATTTACACTATTCTTTAAAAATGTATTGAAAAAAATGAAAATACGGGAAACACCTCTTCCTATACGTTTTACCAGATTGAACCTTTTTCTTAATGAAAACAAACATTATCTTTCCAAAAAGTGGAAAGATGCAAAATGTCACTGAAAGCAATTTAAATGAAGAAAATTATGCTTCAGTGGTTTAAGCTAATATGCAATGTCATAAATTACTTTATAACAACACACACATTAACAATATTCTATGCATTTTAAACTAAAGCAACATCAAATTCAATTAATTAATATCATGGCACTTTAAGACAAATAAGTGAAGGCATTTAGTTTCATCTTGATGGAAAATGGGATTGTACTTGTAAATGTTCAGTTCTAATATAAATGGTCTGTACATTTTATTTAATAAAGGTGTTGTAACCCAATTTCAACACATATTTTGTTTTAAATAAAGCAAAATGGTCACAGTAAATGTTAACTATATCTTTAATCCATAGAAGAGCTGATGTCCATCTGTTAAATAAACTCTGAAAACTGGGTGCACTCAGTACCAGTGAAGACAATTCCTGGATTTTTACAATCTTTATAACAGAAGAATAGCAATATATTATTTTTGCAGTTGTGACACAAGAAAATGCAGTTAAATATTTTCAAATGGAAGAATAATGCCTTAATATTAATAAGTTAATATCTGGGAAGATATCCTTATAAAACTTAGGCAATGACCATCTACAATTAAATATTATCAACTACATAGCTAGAACTTTCTAGAAGACTTGATATTGCTCTTATGTATATAGTTTAAAAAAAAAATATATATCAAAATGTGTAAAAAGTTTAATAACAATATTCTTATGCATTCTTTTCTTTTTCAAAACAACAATTAAAATGCCCATTAATGCAACCTATATATTAAGTAAGGTTGTGTTGTAATATTAATGATTTTATTTATCTTAAGCTATACATTGAGTCCATTTCAACTTGTTTTGAAACAAATTACCATCCATAGCCTTTCTTTCTGTTCTTTTGTTAAATGTGGAGTGGCACTGTCACCTGGTTAACACAGCAAATGCCAAATACAGTATTCACGGAGACCTTCCTTCACAGACAGCTTAGCTGTGAAAATATCATCAAATCTTTCTTGGTGTAAAGCTTAAGTAGTATGCTTGTGTTTATGTTTTGGTCAAAATGATACCCAATGCCAGTGATTTTAATTCCACATACAATGTCAATGTACAACAATTGTTTTTCTTTCTTTTTTATTTAAATCATTGTGGTGGAATTTTTGCTATTGGCAAAATTGGATTGTTTACAGACAGTTTTTGTTGGAAATAATACTGTTAGAAAATTGTTATGCAAATCTTAATAAATGAATTAATACGCATTTAATTGTTCAGCATTTTAAAACTAGTTTTATTTCAGATATAATGGGGAGTGTCAATCTTATAAACTGATATTTTAATTTATTGAAAGTGCACTTTAAACAACACTTCTATGAAGGAAGAAAACACTGTCTCTTATTAGTTTACTGTATCTTCATTTTCGATATGTTATAATGGTAAATCTCTATGTCCAATTCAAATTCACCATGAATGTTGATAAACAAGTGACTGCCTAATTTGAATAGTAATGAAATGACAAAGTACACTTACAATATGTGTGTCATTAAATCAGTCTTATATCAGAAGTAAGAACACTGCAATTTCTTCTATTTGTTGAGAAATATATCCATCATACCTCTAAATAGAAACTGAAAAAATGTGTCATCCGAAATGTATTCACATTCGAAATATAGACTATTCTCATTTTCAACATTAGCTATGTCTTAAGCCATCTTTTTTTTTTTTTAAGAAACCGTGCTCTGATGTGTGATTCATTGCTTAATCATTATTAAAATAGCAAATGCTTACAAAAGCAGTAATGCAACATTCTGATTGTGATATCAATAAATTTTGATAAAATACATAATCAAAGTAAGGTCTCGCACACTTACCGCTCACATTTCATCTTCATTTAAAACCCATCTTGGTTGCTGACATCACGCATGCTGCGGCAAAAATGAAATTAAGTGTGTTTAAGGTAGTAAATCCAAATTGGATAATCGCTTTACGCTAGCTGCAGACGACGCAGTGTACGGAAATTACCGATTGGTCAATGAACTTGCCTGGTTTCCCAGTGTAAGACAAAATGCGACCTCTCGTACGAAAAAGTAGGGAACCAGTTGAAATTTCACTACTTAATTCGTACTCAAATTGATTCGAATCAACGTCACTTAAACTTTTTGTTTATTTTTATATGACCTTTATTAATATCATTAAGTTAAATCAATATTTCATCACTGTACGGTCTACTTTTATAAATTTGGTCTTCAAATAAAGAAATAATATAGAACCGTTATAGTTGTATTACTTCATACAGGGCCCGCTCAGAACCGCTCTTTACACTTTTATCAGTCAGAGGAAATAGCTGCTAAAGTTCAAATCTGATTTTTGTATTTCTGCATTAATAATCATCGCATGTGATTCCTTTCCCATTAATTAAAAAAAAAAAAAAAAAGATTTATTTCAGCGGGTTGTTTTAACTCATGGATTTTTCTATGAAGAAACTATACTCCAAAACACTTTTTGCATCAAGACTATTGTTATTGTGATCCTCACTCGCTGGTAATTTGTATGGTTACACCGAAATTCAAGATGGCCCCACACAGGGGGGAACTTTAATTTTGGTCGGACGGGTATATATTTTCATTCTTGAAATTGAGAATATCCCATTACACATACACACCATACGCATTACCTATAGGCGGTTAACGCCAGCTTTCCCCGTATCATAAATATTAGTGTAATATTCGTAATACCTTTTTATGTATATAGTCTAATTTTATTTATAAAAACGTTTCAAAGAATTCTGCTTTGTTCCTTATTCGCGTAGGAGTAATAAAATACTGTTAATGAATAGTTATTTCCATTTTGGTGGCTTATTTCTTAATTTTTACCACATCGTGGTGGAGTTCATGACCCTTACAAATAAAGTTGAACCTAAATAAAAGGATTTATAGAGATGTTGTGAAGTATGTAGTTTCCAGAATTTTTGATTATTATACATTGCCCGGGAAGAACCACCGTCATTATTGACACTTTTTTTTCTATTTTCATTTATTTTCCTTCCATTTATTTTTAGAAATAGTATAGACAGGTTAATACATGGATATTATTCTTTTATTATATCAGTATTTTTTCTTTTTTTTTTGTATCCATGTACACCTTAGAGTAGAGTAAGGAGGTTTAATAATAGATGAGACAACACGATAGAAGACAAAACCGAGCCGGGACCAAAATTTGACAATTGCATAAAGCGTTGGTAGTCGTCGGCCCTGGGAAGTAAGTTAGCCAGGAGTGTATAATTTTTAAATCATTCTACTGTGTTTCATTTTTTGGCTATTTTCTAAAGTTGTGCCATGAACTCTTACACGATGCTGTCGTTTGTTGTTAATGTAAGGCACCCGGTTGTAATCGGACGGTGAACCGAGTGCGCTTTGGGTTCCTTGAAGAGGTTATCTTATCCAGGGCCCCTATCAACCTCCCCCCATCATGCACTCTCAATTATGGATGATCCCCCCCCCCTGCGGGATGTACAATGGAATTTGATCTTTTTGTTGAAGTAAATTCGCCTTCTGCCATATTCACCATCAGGCCATACCAACTTCCACCAGCCCCGCATCCATCTACTTGTGGGTACAGGGCTGATCCGGGCAAGCCGAGCCTTAAATTGGTCTAAAAATACATAGCATCGTATGCCTATCAAACCCTACCCCCCGGCCCTATCTATGGACCATTGATCATCCACAGGGTCGGGGGTTGATCTGGGCAAGCCGGGTCACGATATGTTATTAATGTATTATCATGGTGTATATCCCGCAAGGGCGTTCCCCATATTAATCTGTGTTTTGGTATAGATGGATTTACCATTGTAGCCCTTGTTGGACGAGCCAGCTCCCCATGTTTATACTATTTAGAGAAGAAGGATGGCTCCCCGGTTCGATCCTGGGAGGGTCTGGTATTGTATCCTTTTATCCCAGACTAGGGTTTATTTATTCTATTTAAAACTAGAAAACAATAATAAAGAGGATTAACTTCTAGTATGGCTATATCATTAAATTCATTATAAGAGTTTGGTATTGTGCAATATAATAAACTTACATGTCATGTAGCTTGTACCACTAAGAGGTATGATTGAATTCCACATTGATTTGTAATATTTTGAGAAGGCATGATGGCGGGGTGGTCGGTCTTTTTTATTATTATTTTTTATTTTATATTTTGTTTTGTTTTTAGATTTTTGTTGACATCTGGGTGTTGTATCTAAATTCCCCCAGTGCCTTATATATAGTTGTTTCTAGTTGTTTTGGTGGGTAGAGGATATTTGCCTTGTTAAACACCAAATTGTCCGAAAGTAAAACATGTTCTAATTTTATCCTCTCCCCCCTGTGGTCCTCACATTGTAGCAGCAAGTATTTGTCGTCACACCGGACCCCGCACGAAGAACAATTTGGATCAAGGTTTAAGACTATTGGTATGTACTGCCAGGTAAAAGAATTGTGCCCAATCTTAATCTAGTTATACTACGTTCAATACGAAAGTTACTTGAGTAAATTTAGTGATGGTGTTTTTGACCGTCCATCATTAATTTTGTCATTAATAATTTTGCAATGTTGTTCCCATTCGTTTAATAGATTTTTCCTTGATATTGAGTAGATTTGATGCCAGTATGACGACCCACCTGCAGTGTGCTCAGACCGGCTTTGGCAGCCCCGTCAGCCCTTTCATAACCCGAGGTCCCTACATTTGCTGGACACCATGTTAGACTGACAGTGTGGCCTTTCTCCATACACTGGTTTGCTACAATTTTGATTCGATTGAGGAGGTCAGGCCTAGATCTGCTTTTGTTATTATCTATGGAATTAAGTGATCCTAAAGAGTCCGAAAGAATGACAGATCTTGTTTTTTCTTGTTTGTTTATCCAGCTCTTAGCTTGTAGGATGGCATGGACTTCCGCCATATAGATGGAAGTTGTGTCTAATATTCTTTCTGAAAAGGTTATATCTATGGAAGGAATGAAGAAAGCGGAAGCTACCCTACACTTTTGTGGGTCTTTACTTCCACCTGTATATATTTTAACCCAGTTATTGTAATTACTGTCCAAATGCTCCTGTGTTAGCGCCTTGATTTTATTAGGGCAGTCATTTTTATTGAACAGTTTTGTAAGACTAAGGTCAATCTCGTTTTTTTTCAGGGTCCACGGTTTCACTTCGGCCGGGCCGAGCGTCGCCACGCCGCTCTCTTCGACACCGCAGGCTTCTACAAGGTTTTGGATATATGCTCCAAAAGGAAGTGCTGTTATTTTTGTTTATCCCCTCCTTGGGGTTTTGTAATATTAGCCGGTGCCGAAGATTTGGTTCACAGGGTTGTCCGGTTTGGTACGGGCCCTAGCCCAATATCTAATTGACTGATTATCCCTTCGCAGACATAAGGGAGGCACCCCGGCCTCTTGTTCCAATATGCTTATGGGTGTGGATTTTAGTGCCCCTAGTGCTATCCTGAGAGCTTGATTTTGTAGGCCATCTAGCTTTTTAAGATTTGTTTTGGCTGCGATGGAGTAGATTTGACAGCCGTAGTCTATTTTTGGACGTATAAGAGACTTGTAGAGTAACAGAAGACTGTGTTTATCTGAACCAATGTCAGTCCCTTTTAACATCCTCATTAAGTTCAAGTCTCTCGGACATCTTTCAATGATGTCTTGAATATGACTCTTGAATGATAACCTCCTATCAAGAGTCATTCCCAGAAATTTCACCTTATCTTTAAAATTTACCTTTTCTCCCACTAAATATACGTCCAAATCCATCTCTGATTTAAGTCCAAAAAGAATGCCTACTGTTTTACTTTGTGAAATTTTGAATCCCCTATTTTTTTACCACTCCCAAATGGCATCCAGTCCGCTCTGGGCTTTTTTAGCGGTTTTTAAGAGAAGCCAGTTAGCCATGCGCTCAAATCATCGGCGAATTGGCTCACTACTAGTCCCGTCCCTCGACACTGCTAGGATGGTCATTTATAAGGAGCGAGAACAGTAGTGGGGAGAATATTGTGCCCTGTGGGGTACCCCTCTTTAGGGTCTCAGGTTGTGATAGTGTGTCCCCACTTTGACTTGAATTTTCCTATCATTTAAAAATGCTCTCAGGTACCTGTAGCAATTGCCTGTTATGCCACGATCTTTTAGTTTAGCGAGAACTCCTGCATGCCATGTCAGATCAACAGCGGCCTGTAGGTCAAGAAAAATGGCTGCAACATATCTTGTCCTATTCCTAGCATAGATTATGTATTGTAGCAGTCTAGCGGGCTGATCTAATGTGCTCCTACCTAAAGCCGGATTGAAAGGGATGTATAATGTTTTTTTTTATTCTAATATGTGTTCTAAACGGGACTTAACCATCCCCTCGAGCAATTTCTCGGCATGGGATGTAAGGCTTATGGGTCTATAAGATTTTGGATCATTTTCAGGTTTACTGTGTTTTAGTAAGGGTATAACTATGGCTTCTTTCCAGGTTTCGGTGTATACCCCTGTCGTCCACACCATGTTAAAGAGTTTGAGCCAGAGTTCTAGGGCTTTTTTGGGCATATCTTTAAATAACATGTACGAGATTATGTCCTTGCCCGTGGCCGAGCTACTCCTAGTTCTGATAACGTCCTCAAGTTCCGAGATTGAGAAGCTATTATTGAGAGGTATGTTATTCTCTTCTGGGAGTTCATTTTTTTTCTTTATTTTCTGACTCAAAGTTTGCCTGGATATTCAATATTTCTATAGAGATATTTGAGTCACTGGAGATATCCTTATAATGAGAGACAAGTATGTTGGCTTTCTCCATAGGGATGACTGCGGATGTCTTATTATCTTTAAGTAGTGGTATGGGGCTATATGAATTTCCTCGAATTCTGCGGATTTTTTCCCCAAAAATCAATCGAATTCGTGTTGTGATTGCACGAATTGCAGAATTCCTCCCAGGCTTGCCTCTTGGCATCTAATATAACCTTTGCTGCGCTTCTCTGAGCCTCCATGTACATATTATAGTTTTCTGGACATGGATTTCTCTTTAATTTGTTTAGTGATTTTTTTCGCCCCTTGACTGCATCGTTACAAGTTTTGTTCCACCGCGGGACAAGGCTTCTCCTATGCTTCTTTGCTTTACTGGCCGGGATACACCCCCCCCCCCACCCCCCTCCCCGCAATCGACAGAAACTTTTCGGTTAAGAGCTGACAGTGCATGTTTACATTGGTCGAGTGTATTTCATCAGGGTTAATTCCCTCTTTTTCCCCCTTTTTACTTTTTTAATCAGATGATATTGATTGGAAGTTCTGGGCCTCCCTACCAAAGGAGAGATATTTTGCCTGTCCCCAACCCCCTGCGCTCTAGTGGTGGACTGACACATTTCCCTCTTTGGGTTGTGTTTTCCACAGAGTGGAAACAAAGGTGGCACAATAAGTAACCTTGTGCAAGTGCAAATACTGTTTAGTATCTATATGGTTGATATCCACCCCTCATCATCAGTTGATCCTATCAATAGATCAAACAAATAAGAACAGAGAAAAGTACAGAATGTTATATCTGTCCAATTATGGACTATCACAGTTTTAAATATGGGTAAAATTTATCACTAATTGCTATCACAGTATTTAAAATATCACAGAGGTTCATATGTACTACTGTTTTCTTTCACGGTGTGTGTGTTTTTAAGTATATGTGGGGAGGTTATAGCTGTCAATAGTATTCCTCCGCTAGTGGGCTATAGAACTAAAGAAAAGAAGGTTGCAAAGGATGAATATACCTTCACGCTGTAAATAAGGCCAAGTATTATAATAGTAAAAATAATAAAGTGGTTGCTTGTATTTTATTATTATGATCTTTAGGACAAATTGGAATTTTGACCAAGCAAACACAATCTGAAATAAAGGAAAAGAGGGGGAAGGGTACTTAACTTTTCAAAATGTAAATAAAGGAGAAAGATGGCCGACGGCAGTAGACAGTGCAGTTTTGTAGGCAGTTGATGTAGGGTAATAATAAAATTGGCAATCGTTAGAGAGTCTCTTATACATAGTGAAAACCCTGGGTACGATCCCGAGTCGCGACATACCAAAGCCTTTAAATTGGTCGTATATTAATTTCATTCTCAACGATATATCTGTCTCAAGTTTGCAGCGTTAAAACAAATAAAGTGTTAATTGGATTATAAATCCAACAAACACATGTTCTTCTACGGTTATAATAGCTTGATCCAAAGCAGTCAGTAGAAATGTTATTCAGTTTGGTTTTGTATTGGTTTGTTTAGGTTATATGTATGCTTATCATATCTTATTGCACACCTTTCGTTCTACAATCATCAAATGTAAAATGCACGGCATTTGAGGAGCATGTATTCCAAAACGCGATCTATTGTGTGTTAATTGGTCAACTCTCATTATCTCAAATTTCAAGGGACCGTAGAAAATAGTTTGAGATATCCGAAGTTTTATATATCCGAATTTAAGGATAGTTTGTGTAAATTTGTACTTTGTCTCTTATAATTTTGTGTCTAGCTTTCTCTTAACTCCTCCTTTACCAGACACAGCAGCTGATCCAGCTATCCCCCCCCCCCCCCCCCCCCCACCGATTTGGGTCCTTCACTGGATTGCTCAGCTGCAAGAAAGTTTCATGTCGATCTGACTATCCTCCCAGTACTAAGACCGGGTCCTTCATCAGATTGCTTGACACTTTCTCGTGTCTGGTCTGTTGCCATAACCAATCTTATTTTTTTATTCAATAATCAGTACGTGTATTGTGGGTAGGTAGTGGAAAAATGATAATATATATATATATATATATATATATATATATATATATATATATATATATATATATATATATATATATATTAAGTACTAGTGTATTTTAAAATGTCATCAAGGTATAATTTAAGCGAGTGTACTCTTTGAAACCGAATTTAACATGATCTTAATATGTAACAAGTGCCGTTTTACTATCTCAACTATATTTTATGTCATATGTGTTTTGATAAAAAGCCTTTTCAGCGTACTTCTTGAAAAAAAAAAGGATTCCACCGTTACTTATTGCTGTTTCGTCACCAATGTTAACTTATTAATGGAGCTTTAATAAGAACAAAACTAAAAAGTCAGATGCATAATTTAATATCTTCGAACAGAATAGACAGAAACAATGCTTGGTCCATATACGAAACCATTGTTATGATATAATACATAAATACCCTACTGTACAAAAATGCCAGTTGATGAAGTTTAAACGTATTATTTATTATTTTTAATAAATTTTGCTGTAAGGTACATTAAACAGTTTGATCGTTATGGACTTTAAAGAGATATTTGGAAAATACGGAAACGACCGGAAACTGCCGAAGAGGTTCTAGGCCGGACGGAATAAACTGTCGATGTCTGGGGATCATAGAAGTTGAAGTGGACTGTCTTCATATAATTTCTTAATTATGCAAAATCCTCCCCAGGGAATCGATCAGACGACGCACTAAAACATATAAGAAAACATGTTGACATGTAGTGTGGTGATGACATCAGACAGGGGCGTGCCCAGAAGACTTTGGAGTGTACGCATTATTCCTAGGGGGTCATGGGGCATGCCACCTGCCACACACATCCCTATCCCAGCAGGAAAATAATTGCCTCTAGAACGCCGCATATGCATTCTGTTGGGAGTGGGGGTGATGAACACATAAAACCATCCTTTACCTATCGTGAAACAGTAAAGATCACCTGTTTTCACTTGTCTTAATAACTTTTCATGATATATTACGCGGTGAGATATTAAGAATTAGCACCGTGTCAATATAACTGAATTTATTTGCTTTAAAATTAGTAATACTGGCAAATCAAGACTTATAAAGACTTTTATTCGCTTTTGACGTTTATATTTTTTTTTTAATTTTTGGAATCAACTATACGTGCGTTCGGAAGTGCTGAAGTCCAGGCACGCCCCTGTCAGAAGAACCATAAAAATTGCAATTAAAACAAACTTCATATACAGTGTGTGTATATATATCCCAACTGAAACTTGACTCCTAACCGTCATGGCATAAATAATTTCAAAGCAACGTGTCTAGCCCCTTAACAAACGGCAGAAAAGCTCTGTGGTAAAACAGCTCACAGAAATCAAAAGTATTGGTTATCGAATGCGGTAATATCTTAATCAAAATTTAGTTATATGGAAGGTTGAATTGTTTAGACACTTACGTTGGATATTGTCCGACTTATAGCTACGTGCACGGTAACTTCGGCCAGAGTAACTGCTGCTATAATAACCATCACTACCGCTGCCAGAGTAGCCATCGCTGCCGGAGTAGCTGCCGCTGTAGTAACCATCACTGCCGCTGCCAGAGTAGCCATCGCTGCCGGAGTAGCTGCCGCTGTAGTAACCATCACTGCCGCTGCCAGAGTAGCCATCGCTGCCGGAGTAACTGCCGCTATAGTAACCATCACTTCCGCTGCCAGAGTCGCCATCGCTGCCGGAGTAGCTGCCGCTGTAGTAACCATCACTACCGCTGCCAGAGTAGCCATCGCTGCCGGAGTAACTGCCGCTATAGTAACCGTAACTGCCGCTGTCAGAGTAACCATCGCTTCCGGAGTAACTGCCGCTGTAGTAACCATCGGTTCCGCTTCCGGAATAACTGTCAGTGTAGTAACCATTAACATTGCGTTCAGAGTAACTGCCGCTGTAGTAACTATCACTAAGGCTGCCAGAGTAACCATCGATTCCGGAGTAACTGCCGCTATAGTAACCATCTGTGCCGCTTCCGTAGTTACTGTCGGTATAGTAACCGTCGGTGCCGCTTCCATAGTATGTGTTGCCATAGGAACCATCAGTGCCGCTTCCATAGTAACTGTCGGTATAGTAACCGCCGTTGCCGCTTCCATAGTATGTGTTGCCATAGTAACCATCAGTGCCGCTTCTGTAGTAACTATCGGTATAGTAACCGTCGGTGCCGCTTCCATAGTATGTGTTGCCATAGTAACCATCAGTGCCGCTTCCGTAGTAACTATCGGTATAGTAACCGTCGGTGCCGCTGACATAGTATGTGTCGCCATAGTAACCATCAGTGCCGCTTCCGTAGTAACTATCGGTATAGTAACCGTCGGTGCCGCTTCCATAGTATGTGTTGCCATAGGAACCATCAGTGCCACTTCCGTAGTAACTGTCGGTATAGTAACCGTCGGTGCCGCTTCCATAGTATGTGTTGCCATTATAACCACCAGTGCCGCTTCCGTAGTAACTGTCGGTATAGTAACCGTCGGTGCCGCTTCCATAGTATGTGTTGCCATAGGAACCATCAGTGCCGCTCCCGTAGTAACTGTCGGTATAGTAACCGTCACTGCTGCTTCCGGTATAACTGTCACCACCTGTATTGTACCCACTATCATAGTATGTGTATGTCCGCTGTTTTGACAATTTATGCACTGGTTTTATTCTACCGAATGTTTCCAGTGCGGCCTCTGTAATGACAAAAGTATAAAACAGTTTTGTTGTTGTCGTCGTCGTCGTTGTTGTTAGTGTTGTTGTTTTTATTTACAAATATAACATTATGTCAGTGATTGTTGCCTTTCCATTCGCAAAGTCTTAAATATAGTATACTGGCGAAATGGTGCAAATAAAGATATCTACGTCAGAATTTGTTGTTTGTTTAAATGTTTTGCTTGTAAGGATAGCAGATATCGCGAGGTTGTGTCCACTTGAAGCAAATACGGCCCTGTCCTCACTGCATATATTATGCCGCGGAGGCCTGGTACAAATCAAAACGCTTAAAATTTTCCTGACAATAGGCTTACTGGAGAAACTATATTTTTGCATGAGAATTAGAACGATAACTTTACCACTACCATTTAAACGATTTTGATTGTCGCGTACTCGGTACGCTTTATACCGAGGGTGGAATCTTTCGCTACCAGGCCCTTGATCTATAAAAATATAACTGGCGCTAAAATAAACTAACGTTACATGTAATGCTCGCCTTATCCACAATATATTTTTAAACATCAAAATCTTCATCAATGATTTCTGAAACTAACTATCTCCCTATGCTAGTGTTACTTTAAGATGTTATAAACTGTATCTTTTACAAATAAAAATGCACTGCAATCCGTACTTGCAGCTATATAATTGTATAATTGTTAATACGAGTATATGATAAAAAAAAGTCGTGTACCCAACACTTCAACCAGCTTCCTCTTCTCCGTGGCAGGACGACCTGAAAGGGGTTGAAATAAAATAATAAATGTGTTTGCATCTGTTTGTTGCATATTATCTGTATACAGATTGGCTGACATTTGCATTCATTGAAAACTCAAAATAATGAACTAGTTAGATGAAATAATAGGACACGAGACGATGACGGAGTTTGCATCGTTTCGTCCAAAGTGCTTATATTCAGTTTTCAATTAATTCGATTTGTTTGGATTGTATCACATTACTAATAAATCAGCTGTTTGTGTTGAGTATGAATTAGATTTGCGTCACGTCTGTACTCGATAATGAACTAGAGGATTCATAGAAATTGACCTATGGGAGTAACAAAATTAATTATCAACCAATTATTCGATATGTTATCGTTCCAATGTTCGGATTCAACTATAAAGAAAAAACGGATTGTTAGCATGCACCTATTATAAGACAATATTAGTATTTGACTGGTTTGGTTATCAATACGACTGACTGCTGGTCAATGAAACATAGAAAAGGAACGTCGCTTTATGACCATGGTTATGGAGGTGTGTTGCTACCATAACAGAACAACACTATGACCAAATACTCGACGCTTAGCTATCATTTCTTTAGATAAACATATTCTTAAAAAAGGTCGTTATTTTTATATTTAAATCCTTATGTGTAGAAAACGCTACAAACAGAGGTTATGCAGATGCTTTTGAATTGTAAACTTAACAAGAAGTGACAATAAAGGTGTTTATTATATGAACTATAAATAGACGCAACACGATTGGTCACACCCCAAAAATAGTCGAGTCAATAAATATAGACATTGACCTGCTTTCGCTGATATTAACCGGTCTATTAATAAAATGCGAAATTTTCATCAATAATATGCACGCGCATCTACAAAACTTCCTTACAATTGTACGCATTGTGGGATACTCGTCCCAGACGAACAAAATTCACGAAGTAAACAATGTAATCTATTTTCTTGCATTTAAGTTTAGATAATAATTAATGAAATAAAAACTATTTATGATTAACTATTTATAGTTCATGTAATAAAAAAGTTATTTACTTATTAGCTGGAAAATAAGCTGTTGATATTGACCTCGGCTCGGTCAATAACGATTATTTGGTCAATATCACAAAATATTTCTCAGTTAATAAGTAAATAATTGTATATCATTTTTTGACAAAAGATAATATATCACATGTGAACTACCATCATGTTATAACAATACATTCAAGCGTTACCTATAGGCATCTTTAGGTATGGGAGGCCCCGGGTTCGTTCTCTGGGCCGTGACATACCAAAGTCGTTAAACATGGTAGTGGTATAGCTCCCTTGCTAACGCTCAAGCAAATATAAGGGTAGTTCCACGACTGGTTGGTCCGGTGTCAGGATAATGTGACTGGGTATGGTATCATGCCAGGTGTTCATGGTATGCTTTACACAGTGAAGGCAGCACTATATCTGTTTCAAGTGGACACCGTCTCCAGATAACTGAAATACTGTTGGTGGGACGATAAACCCAATAAACAAACAATAAACACACCTATTGGCATAATAATTTCTTATCAGAAAATAGTCCATATATATCATGTACGACATAAAGGCCACAGTAAAAATAAATGCGATCTATACAAATAACAAGTAAAGGCGCACAGCTGGTACCAATTCGTCATAGAAAGCGAAATATTATCCGAAAAAGAAATATGGTCACGACGATAAAAACAAGTACGATAAGTTTGTTTGTTTATTGAGTTTATCGTCCCACCAACAGTATTTAACGACTGTGGTATGTCGCGGCCCTGGAACGAACCTCCCGTACCTGGAGCTGACGCTCTACCGATGGCGCTATGAAATACATATACTGATTATCACCTTGTGGCTGGTATTTATACTTTAGATAAACCATATTCTAGATTGTGTTTATGAATCGCAGAAGCACTTTAAATCAGTCTTATCTAAATCAATAAGTTACAATTATTTTAGCATGTTGCATAATCCAAAGTGTTTAAAACAGTTTACAAAGTTTAAAGATTACGTGTTTCTCTTCAGTAACTTTGGACCAAATAAATTCACGAACGGGAGGTAAATATGTAGAACTTAAATGATAAGTGTAACATCCCTTCTCTAAACTAAAGGTGGGAATTGCTACTAATGATTTTTGTTGGGAAACTTGTTAAACTAAGGGACGTTTTAAAGCAGGATAATCAATACAAATAATGCATTATAACTTACTAAAATGGTAAAAAAGTAATTAAATAAGTTATACAAATCTTAAAATCACAATTATATTACCTACTTGTTTATAAACCAGATAAAAAGATGTAGATATCGTGTATTAACTCCAGATTATGTAGAGTACAACATAAAATAAAACAGAAAACAGAACAATGTAATACATTTTATAGAATGGAACTGAGGGGAAAAAGACAAAATTGATGAAGTATTGCTGTGTGTGTGATTCGTATTAATGTTGATTGAGATAATAGCGGGGATGGTGATTGTAGTTGTTATGGTGTTGGTAGTTGTGGTCGTTGCTAGTTACATAACATAACGCGTTGAGGTTACGTAATAATAAAACAGTAGATCTACGTTATGTACAATTAAAAATACAAAAATATATTTTAATAATAGCTACTACGAGGGATGTTCAATATATAATGAGACTGTCCTCATATATTTTTATTCTGACGTGAAATATATCAAAATTTGGTATCATTATTAAATATAATTTATTCTTGATCAAAATACCGGCATTGGTAGAAAAATATAATGCGACATAGAAGTTACGATCATTCCAAAAACCATAGTTACGCGTTATCGCCCCCGTCCATGCTGCATTATACGTACATTGTAATATAAAGTAAAGTAAGAACTTATTTTTTAAATTACATAAAAATCCGCCAATAATTTGTACATATATCATTAACGTCATCTGAAAAAATTGACGTCATTTGGTCGTAAAACGTTATTATAATCAACATGTTTTTGTTCACGGTTACCCTAACACGTTGTCACGTTAAAATTATGACACAAGAACGTCTTGAAGTGCGGGCAAATATTAAGTATTGTATGAATTTAGGCAAATCGGCGACGGAAACGTTTAGAAATTTACAAGAGGCTAAGGGGAAAGACAGTGTTTGTCGTGCGTTAGTATTTAGATGGCACAAAAAGTGTTCTGCGGGACATACAGCACTTAATGACGAGCATAGGTGTGGCAGAAAGAAGTCCGTGAAAGCGTCAAGTGTCGCGTAAATTCAGTCAGCGCTCGATACGGACAGACGTTTAACGGTGCGGGAGCTTGCCGAAATTGCTGACGTGAGCGTAGGAACTGCGCATCGCATACTGTCAAAAGATTTAAGCATTAGAAAAGTAAGTAAATATTAAATAAATAATAGTATTGAATATTAAATAAATAATAGTATTGAATACTAAATAAATAATAGTATTGAATATTAAATAAATAATAGTATTGAATACTAAATAAATAATAGTATTGAATAATCCTAATTGAAGTTCAGTAATTTAAGTATATTTGTAACTAGATAAAAATCATAATGAAAAATAAGAATTCATTTATTATTGTTTTAAGACATTTATCTATCTTGCATTAACGTTTATCCGTTATTAAGAAATGCATTTAGGCTTTAAAATACTGAAAACAGAATCACATATCTGTCTTAATACTGTGTATTCATGTATTTATTTATTTTTCTATATAATAGGTGCATGCCAGATGGGTCCCTCGTCTTCTTAAAGACTATGAAATAGAGTCGCAGAAGTTTATCAGGTGAATAAGGATGGAGGGCGAAGTCTTCCTCAGATATCTTATTACTATGGACGAGACTTGGCTTCATCTCCACGACCCCGAGACACGCGCCCAGTCTGCCGTCTGGAGACGCTCTGGCTCCCCGCCCCCACTGAAGTCTCGTGTTAACCGCTCAGCCGGCAAGCAGATGTATGCTTTGTGTGCTGATGAATTTCACTATGGTTTATTTTATAATAAATTAAAAAATTAAAAGAAACAACAAAAAAATAAACAATTACACATGCGTAAATTGTTCTATCAATCACGTTTTTATAAAATAGACTTACAAAAAGACATACAATACAGTTTAATACGCATTTTGTTATAATAATATTGTTTTGTGTTTAAACATAACAGGTGCTTAGACGGGATCTACAGTGGGCACTCCGAAAGAAGCGACCGGAAATACCATTGGAAAATTTCATTCTGCACCATGACAACGCGTCTGCTCATACTGCCGTATTGTCCATTTCTCATTTCTTTTTCTTTATTTCTCTCTCTTATTCTTTCTATCCTTTTCGTCTCTTCCACTCTCTCTTTCTTGACACATTCTCTATTTCACTCACTCTCTCTACTACTCGTTATATGTTTAATTTTAACCAGGCTGTTTAGTACAAGGACATCATATTTGTATTACTATTTTACTTCTTTTCGTGTGTTATGTATTAGTTCTAAATTTTCTGCAAGAGTTGCATAAATTACTTTTCAAACTGTAGAAGAGGTGGGGCGCCTCTGTCTTAGTGGAAAAGTCGCCGACTTGTTACTCCTTTGACCGCTTAGCCGCTCATCCCGTGGGTACGAGTCCCTGGAGGGACTTAATAAAGAAATATCTTCCAGCTGACCTGCGGTGCGCCGGTGGTTCTTCCCAGACATTTATCTGTGGTTCTTCTTCAACCAAAGTGCTAGACGTCTATATATCGATGATAACTAGAGGCCGCCATGTATTTAAAAAAAACAAAGCGCCAATTTTAAATTGTTTCTCTACCGGTATTTTGAGATCAAATGTGGTACTTTATGTAAACTGACTATTTTGTGTGTTGGTCATATCAAAATTATTATTAATGTTATTATTAAACAATGTAGAAAGTAACACTTACTGTTAACACGGGCCCCATGTTGAAACTGCAATAACAAGGCGTATGCAAATAAAATGACATGTTATATACGCGTGTTTTTTGAAAACACTGATAACTTTCTTCATTTGGAAAAAAAACAATGTTTTAATTGCGAGGTCGTGATTATATGTGTCAGCATCTTCATGGGAAAATATGACTTATTTGACGTATTATCACGCAAACGTAAAATCAATTTCGATATTCACACATGTTTAATGCTGCTTGTTTCGTGCTGTTTAGCTGAGAGAGAGAGAGAAGAAGAGACAGAGTGAGAAAGGGGGAGAGAGAGAAATAAAAAAAATAAAGAAAGGAAGAAAGAAAGAAAGAAAAAAATAAAGAGAGAGAGAGTGAGTGAGGATGTAGAAGAGAAAGAGACCTACAGAATATGTCTGCGTGTGAGCTAAAGAGAGAATAAGAGAGAATGAGAGAGAATGAGAGACAGAGACAGAAACAGACAGACATAAAAAAGAAATAGGGAAGGGGACTGAGGATAGAGGTTCTTATGAATAAAAATACAATAACCAAACGGCCAAATTGACCAATGAAAGTCTTAAGTTTAACTTTACCCAACCTCGAACTACCTTGTCTGTACGTAACCTAATCAATATATTGTCTTTATTGGCCTTATTCGTAATGACAGAACATTATTTTTATTATAGCCTAGCAAACTGAGCGAATACTTTCAATAAATTTCATTCAAGCCAATAAAGAATTCGACTTTCGTTACACATACAATTAAAACAAAATTTATTGGACTTGTCAAGAATAAGTTGTATGCAAAATAAACGTGTATACTAATTATATATTAATGCTAAAATACTGTATTAATACAAATTGCTTAGAATGCTTACATCTTAAGTTAATTTATGTATGTACGTTGATATTAACTTTTTATAGGCGGCTTAAATTTTAGTCGCAATTTCAAAATAGCTGTCTATTTCAATTGGTATTACTCCTTGGTGTATTATAGAATAGAAATATTATTAGAAAACAAACAAGTATCGTAATGACAAAATAATACAATAATGACACCCAATTAATCATTTAATGAAGATCTGACTTATTAAAATACAATTTGACACACATAATTAAAACTTAAATACCGTAGCAACATCTGCAAGTAAATTTATCCCCAGTACTAACAACAGGGTCATTGACAGCTTTCCCATTTTAAGGTGGACACGAACAAGCCACTGTGTCGTCCAAAACTGTGACAAGATCCAGTAACAATATTTCAACACGTTCGAACTGTACAAGAGTGGTCAGTGCAATGCTACCCCCGTTCTGAGAGGAGGGTCGGGGTATCTCGCAGCTTAAAATAACGTTGTAACATGGGGCGGATCCAGAACATTTTGGTGGTGGTGGTGGTGGTGGTTGGGGGTATGAATCAAGATCCATTCAACTTTTTCACAGTATATACTAGATATAAATATACAGTAATGAAACCTAACTTCGACCTAAGCAGTCTTCAGAAAAAAAAAATATTTTTAAAGCTTAGTATTTTAAAGCTTACATGTAAGTGTTTTCACAACTCTACTTTTTTACCTTGTTGGTGGGGGATACGTCCCACTATCCCACCCGGATCCATCCCTGGTTCTAAATAGGGTGTCCTAAATACCCGTACATGGTTCATTGGACAGGTAACGATAGCCGATGTTGAAAAGGGGGGGGGGGCAATTCAATTCAAACCTGTGATATTGGATATATAGTCTTTGCAAGAAAATTAATTGCCTGCTCAGTTGTGGTTCTAAATGTTATGTGGTTTTAATAAAAACGATATGTCGGCAAATTGAGCAGCTATAACTATTCAACCAATACAACTGTAAGGAGAGAGGACAAACATATCATAAAATGTTAGGTTGTTGTATTTTTCGAACCTGAACTATCATAAAATGTTAGGCTGTTGTATTATTTGAACCTAAACTATCAATACATCTTAGGTTGTTGTATTATTCGAACCTGAACTTTCATAAAACGTTTGGTTGTTGTATTATTCGAACCTGAACTGTTGCATTGCAGCAAACTAGTCTTAAAACTGCGCCACTTATTCTTGGTATAAACACCATGCTTGTGTAGTGTTTTTTCATTGCGTTTGCATAATGTTTACAAACAAGCCAGTATGATATATGTTATGTTTTAAATGTGGTTTATGTAGCCAATGCTTATCATGTTATTTAGAGTAACAACAATGCCGAGTAAATCTTCATTTTATTCTGTGTCATGCGTGTATACTAATTTGTTTGAATTGCGTTTTGTACCCAGGAAAGGGTCCGGGTGGGGGATGCATCCCCCACAACCCCAAAACCAGGTAAAAGAGTAGAGTAGTGAAAACATATACATGTAAACTTAATAAAATACAAAGCTTTTAAAGAAAAAAAATGTCTGTTGACAGCTTTGATCAAATTAAAGGTCCATTACAGAGTATATACATGTAGTATTTACTGCGATAAAGTTGAATGGATCTAGATTCATACACATCCCCCGACGAAAGCTCCCCCCCCCACACACACACATACACATACACACCTCCGCCAAAATTTTCTGGATCCGCCTTTGTTTGTTGCAATGACATTGTTAAACCGTAGAATGTTTGTCTTTACCGGGGCAATTTAATGTAAGCAAAATGTGTTTTTTTTATTCTCAGAAGGACATTGTAAAGTGGAATACTGCCTTTAAATGAGATGCTACAGGTAGCTTAACAATTACATTTAACAATTATCTTTGGGCGAACTAAAAACTAGGTTTAGACTAGTAGATTATTTACACGACGACTATTCTGCGAGACATGCAAGTATGACATTTAGCTTTAACTATTTTGATTGCGGTTTAGAAAGCTATTGTTGGGGGTTTATAGTTATACTATTTAATTTATCAATATTTAATCTGGCACTCGCTGGTTGTCTTACACATAAGTGTATTTAAAAGCAATCGGGAGATATTGCAGTGTTCCTTTGCTTTACTAGAAATTAGCGCTCAATGAAAATGGGAGAATACAGTCTAGTGATCACATGTCAAATGGAATTAATAATAGTTCTTGAAAACCAATAACCAGAATCAGATAAAGATTGTATTATTATTATTATCATTATTATTATTATTATTATTATTATTATTATTATTATTATTATTATCATCATTATTATTATTATTATTATTATTATTATTGTTGTTGTTGTTGTTGTTGTTGTTGTTGTTGTTGTTGTTGTGTGGGGATATGAATCAAAGGCCACTCACCTTCATCGCAGTAAATACTTTATATACACCCACAATTAGGGACCCTAACTTCGACCACAGCAGTCAACAGATCAAATTTAGAAGTTTAGTACCTTTTTAGCTTACATGATCATTTGCAGGCTGTGGCCGATAAAAATCGACAATCATAAGCACCGCTAGAAATTAGCGCTGATGATCTGAGAATATGGTCTAGTGATCACATATAAAATAAATTTAATACAATTCTAGAAAACCAATAACTAGAATAGGATCCAGTTTTTGTTGTTGGTGTTGTTCTTTTGTGTGTGTGTTTGGGGTGGGGAAGGTTTGTGTGTGTGTGGGGGGGGGGGGGTGCGGATGAGGGGGGTGGTGAGAGGGATATGAATCAAAATCCATTCAACTTTATCGCAGTAAATACTTTATATATACCCACAGTTATGGACCCTAATTTCAAGCTAAGCAGTCAACAGACACACTTTACTTTTAAACTTAAGTATTTTTAAGCTTACGTGTATGCATTGTAACAACTCTACTCTTTTACCTGGTTGGTAGGGGGTGCATCCCCTATCACTCCACACCTGGATTCATCCCTTCCAATAACCGCTGGTTAGAGTATTTCAAAATGTACTCTTTCATAAATTATTTGGATAATATATTTTCATGCAAAACAAATATTTATTTTTTCTTCAATTATACTTATTCTATGATATTTCTTGACAATTTATTGGAAGTGTAATGTGTTTTGTAAATGCATTACAAACATTTAGTTGCAACTCGATGCTTACACAAAAGAGATCAACATGACAAAAAAAAAAATCACCATCATGTGTAAAAATAAGACACAGATGGCAAAGAGTGTTTTACAATTTTTTTTGTTAATTCGCAAATGTTACAAATTTAATAACTCATCCGCGATTTGATAAGAAGTCATCAATCTTCAAACTGCTGGCTGTCAGGTAAAAATAGTGACAATCTCTTCACAAAATGTCGACAACGTGATTTGAACACGTAGTTCTTATGAAACTGTAAAAGTTTATAATAGCGTGTATAGACATGTTTAATACAATGCAGCAATGATAGACGTATTTAAAGTGTACCACTGTAGATAAACCTGTAGAAAAATACTGGTGAAAATATTTGTTCGACTTGAAAACATATAATTATATGAACCCATGGCCGTATGTGAACGTTGGCGTAATAATTGTTTGGTGGCAACGAACTAATTCAATTGTAGCCACAGCTACTGTTAGATATGACGTCAGCGGGTAACTGTTTTGTTTATAAACACGCGTTAGAACAGTCAGAACGACACCCAAGAAGAGCACTTAGCTTAAACTATTTTGATTGCGATTTAGGAAACTATTTGTTTTTTTTATATTTATTGTTTAATTTATATAAATATAAAGCTGAGACTCGCTGGTCAGGCAAAATCTAATTACCACACCATTCAAGTTGAAACGGTTTAACATTGATTAAACTTATACACGTCTGGATTTTATTCGTTCTTATTTTGGGTTAAGTTCCTCGTATGTCCGCATTTTACCTGTTATTCATTAGAAAAGAACTGGACATGTTGAAAAATATTACTTCAAAGGTTATTTCCCTTGTAATTGTGCGGAACTTCAAAAACGTCCCAGATACGCGCCTGCTTGTTGTCTTATACATGTTTTGAAACGCCTTGGGGGAGATATCGCTGTATTCCTTTGTGGAACGTTGGGAGAATTAATTGTTTGAAAGCAAGAAACTACTTCAATTGTAAGCCATAATACCATAAATCAACATAAAACGGCGGCTGTTTTGTGTTGATAGTGTTATATAATGCCATTAATTGTACACCATTTTACCATCCAATTAAGACGATAAACATCTATTGAATAACTCTGTTCCTATTTACTGGGATTTTAAGGCCAGAGGGTTGTATCTTACGACTTTTTGGGACTTACCTATTAGTAAGAAGTCTGCATTAAAATACCCTAAACTAAATTCTCATTTATGTTCCAGCAACTAATATGTCGATATGCAATGTGTGTGTGAGTGTGTAAGCGCGAGCCTGCGTGCGCGTGGATATGTACGTGCGAGAGTTTGTGTGTGCGCGTGTGTGTATGAGTGCGTGCATGTGAGTGTGAGAGTGTGTAAGTGTGTAGGCATGTGCGTATACGTGTGCGATTTTTTCCGGTAAAATAAATTTAATTTGCTGGTTGAGATTTTTGCTGAACACGCAACTAAGACTTACACAAGAATATCAATAAAACACATATTTTGCTTGAGAACCACGACTGTTTACTTTTTTAAGGGGCAATGATTGTATTTAAATTCTCTATTTACAACAAAATAAATGAAACGCAATAAAAAGTGTATGTCTGCCTGCCTGCATGCACGCCTGCCTGTTCGTCTGCCTGTCTGCCCGACTGTCTGTATTTCGGAATGTCTGCCTAGCTGCTGTCTGTCTGTTTGTCTGTATGTATGTCTGTATGTCTGCCTGTATGTCCACATGTCTGTCTTTCGGTATGCCTGCCTGCCTGTTTTCTGTATGTCTGCCTGTCTGCCCGCCTAACTGCCTTTCGGTATGTTTGCTGCTTGCCTGCCTGCTGTATGTATGTCTGTATGTTTGTCTGTATTTCTGTCTGCCTGCCTGCCTATATGTTTGTCTGTCTGCCTGTCTGCCCGACGGTTTGTCATTCGGTATGCCTCCCTATCTGCTGTCTGTCTGTCTGTCTGTCCGACTGTCTGTCTGTCTGTCTTTCTTTCTATCTGTATGTCTGCCTGTCTGTCCGCATGTCTGTCTTTCAGTGTGACTGTCTGTCTGCCTGTTTGATGTCTGCCTGTTGTCTGTATGTCGGTATGTTTGTATGTCTGCCTGTCTGCCTGCCTGTCTGTCTGTTGTATGTCTGTGCACCTGTCTCTCTCTCTGTCTGTCCGACTGCCTGCCTGCCTGTCTATCTGTATGTATGTCTTTCTGTCTGCCTGTTGTATATCGGTATGTCTGTCTGTATGTCTGTCTGTATGTCTGTCTCATTTCTGAACTGTTATGTACGGTTATCATGATCACTCATTGTATCGTCTACTTCAAAATATTGTATCACACTTAAGCAAGGGCAGTCATATGTAATTTCTTGCGTCCTTCACTGTTTACTGTTAGGGATTGTGTTTGTAAAACTATATCAACTCATTACAGCAAAATTAATTGATTCTCATGAAACCGATCCAGGTAAAGCATACAAAGAAAATTATGTTTGTCTTTTTCTGGGTTTTTGTTCGTCTTTCATAGTCTAGTAGCTCTCACTGAGAATATCTGATAGGGATCGAATTTTAAAAAGATAAGAAATTCAATATGATTAATTACTGCTTACAATGGACCGTTTTTTGGGGTGGTAAGCGTAAACGTGCAAAGGAAGGCCATGACATTATTCTTTTTATTTTAAGGTAGATTATTCTGTTTTGTGGTTGACTTTGTTGTATTGAAGATAATCTCATGCATGTGTGTGTTAGAACAAAGCTGAAACATGGTAAAATTAAGAAATGCAAAATAACTGAACGCATATGCTCAATAAATCCATTTAGACCGTAACTAATTAGTTCATCGTAAATGTGCGAGTATAGTATGCAAAGATCAGGGTGTATGTTTTCAGGGGAGGATAACCGTCTTCGCCAAGCATGTATTTTCTTCGCAGGGGCTCTGTTATTAGATAATACATTGGTCTTTCTCACAATGTATAATTTGGGGTTCCCAAATGAATTGTTTTCTGTTAAATTGCTTACAAAGCTGTGACATTAACGGTAGAGTAAAGAACAAATTCATTTAGTGTCGTGTAACCTTTCATCCCAGTTGCTTTGAACCAATCAGAAAGCAGCAATTTAGTTTCCCCTTAAATTCAACTCACAAGAAGGAAACTATAAAACACAAACTCCGTGATGTAGTTTATATTTATGCGTTATAAGTCAAATTCATTATATTCATAATCATAAAAACAAAATTAATGGTAATATGTATTATTGAAAAATATATCCTTTTATATCGGGAGAAAAATACTTACAGCTCTGTGCTCGGGTGTATAGTGGAACGTGTGTTTCTATTCAACGACATCTAGGTGCGGATCGGTGTTTCTTGACAATGGATTTAAAGGGACATAACTCTAGATTACGTTGTCTCGTTAAATTGGAGTTGTTTCCCTTATGTTTTGTTATTTCATATTTAGCTTACCATGTTTTTTTCTTTCTTTCATCGCCGACACAGTTATGGTTTATTATTATAGGAACAAAAACCCTAGACATTTGTCTGAGTAGAACCACTGATGTCCCGCCGATCTGCTGGAGGACCTCAAAGCATAAATGTTCTCGACCCGGAACGGGACTCAACGAGTGGAAATGTAAAATACTGATTAGTTGACATTTTTTTACAATATTTGGACGTGAACTCCTCGAAAAACGAAACCGCTCGTACTAAAATTAATGTCATGGTCATAGAAATGGAATCGGGACTGTTGACGCGACCTGGTCGGAGTTTTGTGTGGGTACATGTCAAATAGTAAACACGGTACTGTTTCAACATAGTAATTATACTTTAGATGCAAAATCTTATTCGTATAAAGTTTAGGTTTAGTCTTTCTAATATAATAAACCTACCTACAAAAAGTAGTTATACTGATAGAAATCATTTGATTGCTAATAACTAAATGCCACCTTATCTCATTTTTATCTAAGACCTTACGGAATGTTCCACATTTTGTTAAACTTATATAATTATAATGTTACAAAACTTGTGTCATATTTAAGTTTGAAAGTTGAATGATGTTTTGCTCCTCTGTTAATTGTCGCATTTAAGTCAAAAATATATTTACCAACACTCACTAATATTTAATGTAAAATGGCCCGGGCCTTCATTATAAGAGCCTTGCAGGGAAGAACTCGACCACACAGATCATTTCTTCTTAACTGCCACATCTTAACACAACGATGACGTCCGCCCAGTACTATTACAAAATAATATAATTTTGAATAAGCTGATTGGCAGTTATTAATTGTGCATCGTGTTTAATAGTTTGATAAATAACAATAAAAGATAACGCCCCAAAGGGCCAATAAACTACATATACAAGGTAAAAATAATGCTTATGTGCGTATTTCGAAAAGGTTATCATGTGTGTACCTGTTTAATTTTGAATTATGATATTTTCGGGAACAAATAACGCTTCATCCGTCAACAAAATTACATCTTAACAAACATGTTACAGTCGAACGTGAACTAGAAAAGAGTTAACATAACTTGTCGCGAGATAAGAAAAGAAGTATTGAGTCTTGAGATAAGCATTTGTGTTAGAGTTTGTTGAGCGGTCTTGCTGCAGCTGCAGTGTCTGATTAATAATTCATCCTAAAATCCTGCCGAAACAATAGGGGGGGGAGGTTGTGTGTTGTTGTTGTTGTTGTTCTTGTGGTTGTTCTTGTGGTTGTGGTGGTGGTGTGTGGGGTGGTGCTGGTGGTGGTGTGTGAGGGTGGTGGGGTGGTACTGGTGGTGGTGTGGGGGTGGTGCTGCTGGTGGTGTGTGGGGGTGCTAGTGGTGCTGGTGGTGTGTGGGGGTGGTGCTGGTGGTGGTGGTGGTAGTGGTGTGT
>CM017564.1:4476038-4642078 GCA_007844125.1 Sinonovacula constricta
CACTTCATCCAACCAAACTCATCCAACCCAACCCATATAGACCTAAGAAGGTTAATATTATAAATAACTACATACATAAATAGCATAACTAAATATATGAAACATACACTGGATGTATGGGGAATATCATATCAAGAATTTTGAAAATCGAACATGATTAGTTTTATATATGGTTCTGTATACACATTTTCAACAACGTGGACACTTATTATTTTAATTTTTAAGCGATAACCCTTACCGACAATTAAAGTGTACACGTTTATTGCCTGTGCATAATTGTAAATAATCTCATTGGCAAGCTTGTATAAATATGTGTCCTCATATGTTTGATAATATTGGCAATGGAACCTGAACACATTTCTGTCGTACGTTCTTTTTGCGGCGACGACATATTCTGGATCAAATACAAGTGTAGAAATCCTTGTCCTATGTGCTTAATGTGTAACTATGAATTACAAATATCCCTATGCATATTATTTAGTTTCAACTGCGTCTTTTCCTTTCGTAATCGATTAGTTTTTAGGTGTAAAGACATTTACTTTGTGGTTCACAGCAATCATTTTTGGTAATATGCGATTACCTTCTGATAACATTCCTCTGATAATACTTCAAACACAGCCAAGAGGTTATTCCGTTAAGTTAATGTGTCATGTGGTCTTATATTGTATATTTGAACTTGAAACGACAGTATCCGCGAAAAGTATTCAATGGGAGCCAACTTATCGTTTAAGTACCTTTCTTTCAAAATGTAACGCAAACGTTGTTTTTTTCACCCGACCTATTATTAAAGTTGAACATTAAACCAATGAAAATAACTATGTCAAATGGACCACGATCGCAGTTGTCAGGGAGCTAACAACTGTTTATTAGTCATATGCTTGCTTGGGTAGGTGTTAGAGAATATCGGTACAATTCATGTGTTCGCAAATAGAACACTAACACTATGCATTACAAACCATAACAACACAGATTGTAACATTAACGTCATAAGTAATACTTAAATCTCAACCAGTCCTTTTACATTAACAATTAAACATTTAGTCAATAACAATAAATACAAATGAGGCCATGTTAGCATTACAAGTGTGTTATACTTTACTGCTGAAAACAAATAAGAACATTCATACAAGTTTTAAACGTTAAACTCAGAGGTACAGAATTATGTGTTTTGCAAATATAATCACCGTATAACCCTGTTCTATATATATATGAAGTGATATTTTTTTTTTCCGTTGATGTATTGTAGTTATATATATATATATATATATATATATATATATATATATATATATATATATATATATATATATATATATATATATATATATATATATATATATATATATATATATATATATAAATATATACTCGTTTATGTGTAGGAGAAGAGCCGAGTGGGATAAAAACAACACATCACGAGGCTCATAGTATGTACCACAGTCAGGTAGCCACTAATTTTGCAAAAAAAATAATCCATTCTGTCAGGGTGTAAACACTGGTACCTAGTGTTATTCGGGTCGCAAATATCACTACCCATGTGTCCGAGGCGATAGTACGGGACTGCCAAATACATCAAATGACCAGTAGCGTGGTATAACCCTTTTATATTGTCAATGTGAATTACACACATTAAGTAATTTTGGCAAGGATATGTACCTATCTAATTCTGGAGGCTTAATGTCTGTATAAAGAAAGCGGGGATGGATATGCCATTACATGCAAACAACGTTTCCTTATGTATCATATGTGTTTGATATGAAGTGATATTTTTTTTCCGTTGATGTATTGTAGTTAATGGCAAATTATATTGTAGTTATAGGTTGGGCAATTGTATTTTAATATTTAAGTGTTGTCTTTTTCTGGTGAATTCAACAAACGTTGTTAAATATGACAAGTATGTTATTTTCTTGAACATGTAAGTTTGCAAGGTCGTTTTTAGGAAATCGCGCTCTACATAAGTTGCAGACTCCATTCGATTTTGTCTCAATTGACATGCGTAATGTGTTTTTGTGTACCGCCACCTCCAATTACTTCTACTGGCCAGTATTTAGTACGAAATTTTGCCTCGGCATAATAGGCAGATAAAACCCAAGCTGGGGCAGGTAAAACTGGGGAATGTTCTCTAAAATATACATGGTTAATTGATTCAATGAGTTAAAGAGGTTATACGTAGAACGAACACTGTTTGAATTATCCATTTAAAGTTTATAAACATAAGAATAACATGGAATAAATGTGTACATATGATAACTATTAAACGTTGAAACAAATGCGCCGTTATGTTACACAGCGGTAATTTACCTACACTTTATGAAATGGACAAATACAGGCACTATATATGAATTATGCCAAACAAACATAATATCTGCGAACATATAAATACATTCTTATCAAAACGTATTGTAGGTTTCAACCTTGGAGGAAGGTTTCTATTTTAATACTGTAACTGTCAAAGTTAAATGGATGATTTCTTTTTTTTCTGCAGTTGTATTTCTTAAAAATAAACATTGCATAATACGTTTCTAGATATTTTGCCAAGTGAAATAAGAGAACAACCCTGGACATTTTAGGTAACGGATCATCAAGTTTGTGTTAATTTCTAATTCCTGTCTGTATATCTACTAGCGAACATTTCTAACAATACCATCAACACTGATTGCAACGGTCTGATAATTATAACTAATAAATTAAGATAATTGTTAAAAATTATAGTTTATACAATGGTAAAACTGTGTTAAATAACAAAATCAACACGGATACATTTAGTTATAATGCCCGAAGCACAATTTAAACAATATGGCGTTTCTTTCGCCTCAGCAAATCCTAAAGATATATGTGTCTTCTGTAATCATTGCATGAATTATTGCATCGTTATGTTCAAGTATTGTACACATTAATGAATACTATGTATGGATAGTGGTTCCAATGGCACATCTCGCTTAGAATAAATCTTATTATTTACATCTAAACTGGAACAAACACCATTGTATTCATACTTAGTTAATTGTGTATTTGTCTCCATCAAACATGGCATAATACTAGTTATGTGGATATTTTCAGCTTAAATAAAAGCAAATATGTGTTTTAAGAAAACACTATATATTTTCAATTACACTGAGAAGTTTGTTTCACGATACACAAGTTGACAATGCTTTAATATTGTTATTGTTCAATAAAATATAAGATTATAGTATACAAATGTCATCACCGATGATCTTACTCTACATATACTGGTCACGTGATGGCTGCAAAAACATTTTTTTCATTACACATTTAGGTATAAGTTTGTTTATTGGGTTTATCGTCCCACTAACAGTATTTCAGTTATCTGGAGACGGTTTAGGTATAAGTTATTCAGAGTATATAGATATGTTTGTATAATAATTGCTTGTATTAGTATTCCATCTACGGGCTTCAACCTTAATCTACGAGGTAAGGAGATATGTAGTTGAGGAAATTATGATCGTATTGTAAAACTGTCTAAACTTTATAAACAGGTTCACACCGTCATATTTGTAAGCATTATTGTCAATGTGTTATTTAATGCCACCAACTTAAACTGAAATTTAAGTACGCTATTCACTTTAGACATAAAAGACAACTTACCATGTTTTTGCCACCAAACTCGTATCGATGCAAAACATTCTATGAGTGAACGGTGCTGCAGGTTCGATATTAATTACCACTGGTATCTATTTTGCGAATGAAACTTTTCACGTTATTATTTTACGAATATTTTTTGTGTAAAATAACAAGACGTCCTCTAGTCAAAATTATTTCAGCAATACATTTCGGCACAGTTTGTAATGCTATCAAAACGGAAACAGAAGTAAGGAATTTAACCATAACTTATTTCTTCCTGCTATTGGCCGTGCTCTGCAGATAGAAGACTAAGTGTGCGCATGGTTGTAATGGAGTGGTGCTTTAAATATTAACCAATTTAAGGAGTGTGTAGCTTTGTATATATAAGTAGGCTAAAGTACTATTTCCTGGGAGAATCGGAAAATCTCTGCAATGTACCCAATGCGATTTTCTATATCAGTTCCACGCTTGGTTGGAATAATAAATGCCTAGTCCTTCTAATATAAATAATTCAAAGCGCTCAAAAGCACTGTTTCGGCGGTGCTAGCGATTATATGTGTACAGAAAATGGTAAAACTATTCCGTAGTAAATGTACAATACAATGGAAATTGGAAAAATGACAAGTCTTCAGCGCAAAAAAAAACACACCTGTCTAAAATATAGATTATACATTCTGACTAATGTTACGTCAGTGTCTCTAACACCTAATAATAAACGTCGTTTTATTAAACACGCAATACTTTCTATATGATTTTACAATTTATCTGAAGATAGGTTTAAAATAATTGGTCATACAAGACACCGGATTCGACTAAAAGAACCTACTTTGAAAAGCAATAGTTGCCTTTTAAACGCTTACAACCTGCATCTATAAGGTTCGTCTTTTCTCTTAGAATGTGTGCGGTAGCTTTAGACCTATATACTGAGATAAAACTAACGGCATTTTCTACCCTAGTTCAGATACGAAGGAAGTCGTTAAGTCCCGAGCGGGATATAACAAATAGTTCAGCATAGAAGACAATGCTTAGTCAGTGGAACACTCGTTCTAATAACAGTTCATTCCCTATATCGACCATTCCTCTAGTCAATAAGTGATACGCAGCTTTGTTTATTAATCAGTTTGCATTTCATTTACATATGAATAACAAAATAATAAACCAGTTTAAACAGATGGCATTTAAAATATGCCTGTACACAATAGTCGCGTCTAGTCTAGTATATATATACATATATATTTGTTCTGTACACGAGCGACTTATTTCCAAGGCAAGATTACATGGCCGCGAGTAGTCAAGGTCATGAAGTGTCGATATTGTGATCTTTAAAATCCAGCTTTCTTATAACTCTGGACGTTTTCGCATGCGACACAGGCGGAACGCTATTTTGGGGAGTAGGACTAATGAAGAGGCTTCGTTAATCTGCACACTTGATTGATGATTTTGGAAAAAAGTAGCATTTATTTTGCTGCACTACATATGTAGAATAAACATATTTATTATAGAGTTAATGATTGCTAAAACAAGGTTTGTCCACTATAATTTCCGATATGTGTTTATTGATTACATTGAATTTCCTTTCAAAGTCAATGTCATATAAGCTTACTAACGTTTCGGCAATTGACCTAATCCTAAATAAAAATATTATTCGTTTCTATTTTTAATACCAGCTTTAGCTGAAACATGTAATTAATATCCAAATTATTTGAGAATGTGAGCGAATAAAGATGTGATTTTAACATGGATAGTTCATTGTAATGCTTAAGTAACAAAATGTGTATCATAATCCTTTGAATAAAGGACAACATAGTAAGTCATCTAACCTTTGTAAGCTGATTTAAAAATATTACAAATAAATAGTATGACAAGTGATGGCCGAAATGTGATATAAAAATAGTACGTTTAATATCAGAAATACTGTGACAGACATTAGACCTTAACACTAAACAGTGCACAGGTCATATGATATAGACAAATGGAGTATGCGTTGTACAACAGAATACATTTACGTCATACGGTACTCGCATACACGTAACTGTGTTCTGTAAACCAACTCCCCCCTCTCTTGGTGAAGGCTATTTGTGTATCTCGTCTGCTGACCAGGCATTTTAAGTGAATAAGGCCCGACGTCGTGATTATTTACCGCCATTAGTCGATATTTATCCGACACATACGGATCCGTTATGATGTATTGGTATAAAATCATAGGTTCTGCATCGTAAAAAATCCAATGCCGTTGAGTTTTTAACAAGCTATTGCTGATGAAAGTTTATGATGTAACGTACATTCCATATTTATGAACTACCAACTGACAAAGTCACCGGCTAATGAACAATTTAAATATAACGATGACACTTAATTACACGCATAGAGCAAACACAAATACCTACTAAATTGAAGCGGTCAATTGAATTAAGACAGATGGTGTCCTTACTCTTGCTTCAAATAGAGATATTTAGCAGGATATTATTTCGAGCGAAGTAAATGGCATTAACAATAACACTATCGCCGAGATAGCGTAATGCTGAACAGAACTCCGCTGTAATTCGTATAGAAGATGATAATCTACCTACACAAACAATTTCATGAACATGGTAGTTTTGTGTAAGGTTGTCCATTGTATGAAGCGTATAATTATAATGCTATTAAAGTCAGGCCTATAGATATGCTTTTTGAAATTGCCAATGTTAAAGTTCATTTGGTTTACCTCTTGCAGAGAATGCACGATAGAAAGTCTTTTGTAATACACTGTCAAGCCGTTTTTATATGGTGCGGCGTTTGAAAATACAAGTTGACTCAACGTTACTTTAATGACTCGTTAATAGTATTTTTTTAAAGGTAGAACGGGTCTCTAATACTTGTGAAGTTTGCCTTAAAGTTTAGTAATAGACATGTTTACATTCAGCTAGAACCCATGGTGGCTTGTGTGCCCTGTGTTGTTAACCATGTATCTTATTGAATAGACTTTGGAATTCATTACCGATATGCAATATTCTGAATTAGACGATTACTTAAAATACCTTAACAGCGCGTGCATTGTTAGACATTTTATTTCAGATAACAACTATTTCGGAATATAAGGGAAGAGTAAGTATTAATGTAATAATTGGCTTCCTTTTTAATCCTAACATGTGGACATTATACCTTTTCATGTCTGCCACAAGCCATATGAGTCTGTGGTGAACATGGATACATTAGAGCTTTACATGTCCTTCTCAAGTCATATGAATTTGTAGTGAACATGTATACAGTATAGTTTTCCATGTCCAGCTGAAGCCATATGAGTCTGTGGTGAACGTGAATACAGTATAGCTCTTCATATCCGCCTCAAGCAATATGAATCTGATGTGAACATGTATACAATGTTTAAACAACTGTCACATGTTGGTGTTATTGTTAAAGGCCACCATAAATCCATTAATGATCAAGCAATTCCACAAAGGAAAACGGGAACAACACATATCTATCTAGCAATGGACGTTTTCTGCGCCTGGGATTGAACTCCAACGATTATAAGGCCAAAACAATACCCATTGAGATAATATACAGACTTCAGACAGTAAGTGTAATGTATGATGCTTGTGGTAAATAAAACGCTCCATTTATATTTATTTAGACATATTTATTCTTTTAAATTCAACCGTAGTCGAAAAGGTTCACGAAGCCTCCCGTTGCACATCAGGGCAACCAAATTTCAAGTATAGTACAGCAGTCGTAACTGTTTGTTTCACATGGGCATAGGGAAATTTCATTTTACAAAACAGAGATTACACAGTCAACCTCATGTCTGCTTGCGTATTTCTAGTATTTTAATGCTGTGCTTAATCGTTTGTTAGTTGAATCGACTGTAGAAAAAAAACATACCTAAAGACAATAAACGTATTAAGAGCGATGTTTCAACGTTCACAAAACATTAAGTCAAACTAATTGTACTCATACTGTACATGATGAAATATACACAGTTAAGACTCAACGCCAAATTAAGAGAATTTAAAAATTACAATCTAGCTGACAATTGCAAGAGTATATACAGTCAACTCTCGTTTTTTTTCAAAATCGTTTTTTTTTTTCAAATTTCCGGTTATGTCAAACTGTTTCCTACGGTCCCGTTTTTTCCCTATAGTTTCTATATACTTCGACTCCGCTTGACTCAAATTCGGATGTGTCAAATTATCGGATATATAAAACTAAATTCTTTGTCCCCACACGTATAAAACTGTTGAAATCAGTTGGTTTATCTCAAACTTCAAATTGCTATAAGATGCAAAACTGCAACAATTGTGATTTTCACACCTACCGTAAAACTCGCGAAGATTTGGGCGCGAGTTTTATCGCCAATTATCGGCAATCAGGATGTCACGTAATTTAGAGAAGAGGTTAATCGATTATTATTTAATTACCTGATTTAAAGAACAACAATTTCGTTAATCAATTAACGCTGATTAAAGTGTTTCAGTTTGTACTTGTTGTTGTAACAGTTTTCGAGAACTTGTTGACACGGCCTTCTCAATTTGTAAGTAAAATAAGAGGTCGCGTTAGTGATTTTATCATTTATTATCAAACCAACGTGCAAGTATCAGCTTCAGGTGTACACAATTAGGCCATGCACTTACGACGACGCAACAACCTACGATAAAAAGAAGAATATTATATTACATTGTACAAAATCGAATAACACTTTAATTATGCAAAACCGCACAAACTTGCAGAAAGTTAGTTTACAGTGGCAGTTATAACACGGAATTTCAGTCATTACCAGTCATCGTGTAACAGGTAAGATTTTTAAGATTTACACAAACTATCCTTAAATTCGGATAACTCAAACTTCGGATATATCAAACTATTTTCTACGGTCCCTTGAAATATGAAATAACGAGAGTTGACTGTATGTAAAATATATGGAACATATTCTCACTCTTTAGATTAAGGTTCAATGTGCACACATAGACTGGTGGCCCTAGTCCTGGTCTATTTCACAAATATAATCCTGTTTATTGCAATGTATATTATAAAGATATGTACTTGTTTTTTCTCAGCTTTTCTCAGCAATGTCTGGACTAGGCCTTTAACATGTTGGATTTATTTATTTAGTTGGGGATTGTTTTCCCATCGATTTTTTGTCATTTTGTGTCTGTGTGTTCTTTGCATACTTAAACGTCATATTTGCATTGACTCCACATTTTTAACAAAATGTTAAGGCATCTGGCGTATACCATATTATATAACCGATTCACCTGTTGATTAAGAATAAGAACAAAAACGCCTGCATGAACATTTAAATTGAAGTTAAAAACAAACCAATGACAACAAGAATGAAATAATAAATATTTAAACAAATTAATCAAGCTGATGAAACATAATCATATGTTAATAGTGAAGAAAGGACTGCTGCAGCTCGTAGAATTTCATCACTGTTCTATTTGCTGTAGGGATTGAAAAGAACGAAATTCTATCGATATACTGCTTTTGTAGCAAAACAAAACACGCTGTCAATAAAATGAATGCGATCCTGAGGACAGTCTATTGACACAAAATCAAAGGCATTCATTGTTCTTGGGTACGTTCAGTGAAATATTGGGTAAATTATTCAAATACAATGCTGAAACATGAACTGGTGTATATAAATGGACATACGTGTTTTTAAAATATACAAAAGTTATTTCGGTATAATACCTTTGCTATTTACCAGAGTCTACAGTTACATTCATTCGCTAAAATGACATGCAGCTCCAAACTGGGATTGTTATGTTGGAAAATATCTTTCTGTTTAAACAAATACATTTCCACTCTGTGCATAAAGTAGATGGATAACGCATTAACAATTATATTGTATTTGTTAAATAAACATACAAACCCTCAAACAGCTTAACGTATTTTTTTTTCAAATAGTGTTTTAGTTTCTTTTGTCTTGATCTAATACTGACACACGAATGGATTTCAGAAATCGGCCTGCTGGCGCAAAGTCATACCAACCAACAGACCAACAACTGCAACATATTTGTAATATGAATCTATTGTATATGTCGAGCAAAGCTTGCGCGGGGCCTTACATTAGGGGCTTCACAATTGTCCAGCTGATCCCCTCTGTAGCGGGGTAAGAATCCTCCAACGATAGCCCATCTCTTTGTCGTGGGGAGGGGGGGGGGGCAGAGTCTCACTGTCTCACTTAATCGTCGTGGTTGAGGTTAGTGGAACGTGTTAGTAATTTCAACAGGGAGTCGGTTTAACCGCCTTGATTTTAAGTTACTTCTCTTTACCTTTTGTACATAATTTCTTTGTTGCCCATAGTTTCCATTGTGATGTCTAGTTGTTATATTTGTATATAACTTGTTAGACACACACAATATTCCTCAAAACAAACTTTTTATATTCAAATCAACAACTAACCACACGGGTCTATCTCTTATCAGCTACTTGTGTGTGTTTCACGTCACGGTATAGCAACTGATATCAACTTGGGAAGTAGGACACACACTACATCTTATTAGTTTCGGTACGGATGTTGACCCAAAATGGCGATTAAAATAGAAAAAAAAAACGAGCATGTCTCAAAAAGATTCCGCATTTTGTCCGCAAGAGACTCTGACAGAGACATAACTAGCAGTGCCCCGGTTCCTTCTCATACAATGTTTCGAAAACACTCATATCAAACGTAGCAAAGTTCGTCATTGGAAAAACTAGAAAAAACAATAAATAAATAACTGAATAAATAAAAATAATAAATAAATAAATAAATAAATAATTATGTCATCAACAATACACGTTGGTTCTTACAATCCACCTATACATTCCAAGTCCGTTACCTTGCTTTGATTCTCAATAATTTGGTCCCATCCCTCCACTTTTACACCCACTATCATGTAAATCTGTTCATTTGCAGGAGCAAGGGTGATCAGAAGTGTCCAAATTGCTTTTGATCAAACAAAAGTAGGATCAGACTATGACCAAATTGGAAATAAATATGCGTAATATTAAATACAATCTTCATATCCCATTATCATCGTATACGCTTAAATCAGAATAAGAAAACCTGACACCTGTTTTCTTTTTCTATAACAGCTTTATATACGGTTTGTCATTATATTACAACTCAGTATGACACGCAAACCGGGGATCAAGTCTCTGACAAAGTAAAGTTTAAAAAAATACAAACTTTTAAAATTAAAATGATACCCATGATCAGTATGTAAAGTAAAACAAACTATTAGCCACTATATTTCACCAGAACCACGCATTCTACATACCCTTCTCAAGCTACAGCCTGTGTTAAAGCATCATACAAAGGCAGAGACGTCTTCAAAAGAAGGTCCTTCCAGTCAATATCCGGAACACAAAAGGTGACCGGTCTTACCCGTGGTTTTGGACAGATTCTCCACCAGACAAAGCCAACGGGTCAATGTCGCCTGTTTAGACATAATCCAAGTAAGAAGAGAGCTCAATTTATTTTGGAATGTTCGAGGTTTTATGGCTATCTTTAACGAAATTACAATTGTATAGCCTACCCTAAAGTAAGCAGTGTTTTGTCTTCAGGAGACATTTCTAACGAAGACCAATGCGTTTTTAAATGTTTCTGTTAACAATCGCACCCATACAACATGTGATAGGGCATTTTGGGGATGAACGATACTTGCCAACCCAAAACTGTCACAATTAAAATTAACTTTAATACTGACTTACAGGCTGTAGTCCTAACAGCCCATGACTCCACCACGTTAGTTCTGTTCATCCACCACCTAATCCAGGAATCTCAAGACCAGTATAAAATGATTTCTTAAGTTAAATGTCCTCCTCCTTATTTATTGTAGGGGACTTAAAGTGAAAAGAATATGTGGATGATCTGATTTCAAGAATATTGGTATAACTTTAGCGGAGTTGATTGCCTTTACTTATACATGCATTACAAATATGTGAAAGACGTCTAACGTACATGTTGCAACAGGAACATATTCACATTTAGAACTGTTTATGTCATTCTTCTATATATCTTGATTATAATTGGGATGTGCATGAAGATGTATGTGGCAATGTAAACATTCCAATATAATTAAACAGACAATATATACACTTAAATTCTACTTAGTGGAGAGAGATCATGTTGGAATTTGGAATTGTGCTCAATATTTGAGGCAGTAGATGAAACGTAATAAAATGCCGTATCAATGCACCAATAAGGATGTCTTTAATGTGTTGTATAGGTTCATTGTGTACGAGACAATGTCATTTTGTAATCGTGGTTTTCTCAACCAAGACGCCGCCTGGATACAAGAACGGTAATAAGATAAAGAAATGTTATTTGTGTATTATTGTGAGTTTGTGTCCACTCGGGCGATAAATTGAACAATGAATCAAATTGGAAAAAAGAAAACAAACTTAACGACTAACAGTTACCATGCAGCTGTTGCAGACCATTATGTTTGGGATATAAATGGCCGAATTGTGGCAGTTTTTAAAAAGGTTTTCAGAGAAGTGATAGTCGGCTTATATAAACTCATTATATACACCAGTTCAGTTGTATGACATGCTTTGGATAATAAATTGTATCACATAACCTACCGCGCGAGCGTGAGGTAACACTCATGCGCTATTATTGGTAACTCACTAATTATTTATCGAAGTGTGACGTCATTAATGCTGTGTTGTGTATATATCGTTTCCTCATCACTTTGTTGTCGCTGTCTTATGGATTTTGTTGGACAAGTTCATTTTAACAACAACATTTTAGTCATGCTGTAAACGAATCTGTTCTCTGTTTATGAATAATGGCCGAGTAAATAGTGGAACTATTTTTTGTGCGGATTCTCCCAAACCGAATTACACATGTCAAGGCCGACTGTTTATACTATAAAAGGATGATGCATTGTAAACAAAAGAAAACTGGTGTTTTGGTTATGTAGAGCTCGTTTCGTATCATGTCATTCAACTTCTTTAATATTTTCAGTACCTAATGACCACTCGTATCAGATCTTCTATATATGACGCGTGTATGAAATCCAAATGTACAGGTCAGAAGAAAACAATGATAATAATGACAATCACCAATATTAAGTAGCATTAACATTGAATAAGTGTTAAATGTGGTTTCGTAACAGACAATTCAAAGCTTTCTTTCGTGTGAGTAAGAGGATGTGAACGCTAGTGTTTTACCATGCCCCACGGGAATGCATTAAAGTCCGTAGCTTAGTCTCAGTCACAGTTTCCCTTGAGTTTATTATCTGATAACCTTAAACTACTTTGACTTCATATCAACAAAATATTGATTGAAATTAATTAATGGTGTAATTTCAAATAGTTTTTACACTAGTATTAAGGCAAACCCTGGTGCATTTGACATGCGATACAATACTCTGTAAGTAAACAGTTACGAAATAAATATTATTTTGAAATAGCACATCATCGTATTGTGCATTTGGCACGATTCTGGTGAAAATGCGGCCTTACTTCTTTAACGTTTAACCTTGCCCAAAGTTCTAAGAACACTGAATACCATCTTGTTTCGTTTTTCCGTTGAAAACATACACCATAAATGACAGTCAGAAGGTGAAGGAAAGTGGAACATTACCAAACTCATTTGTACAAATGACACTGTTTTCATATAGCAAGGGCCAAAGCAGTCGTCAACATTTTAGATAGTCCGAGAAATGCGGCTTTACGTATACATCTAATGTTTAAAAGTTCTTTTGATGAATGAAATAACATTGATTGTGAGGTTAAGCTGAAGTATACACAGAAAAATCCTATAGTCCTTTCAGAAACTACTTCCCCAAATGTAACCTTGTATTTACAACACCAATGTACAGCATTGTTTAGTCATTTAGGTACACACAATTACAGTTCCACATATTAATCTACTACTTTTGTAAACATGTTCGATGTTTGCGTTCCAGACAGGTACATACAATAAGATATATTACGGTGAGTGTGACCCCAAAACAAATTTCAAGAAGATACTGCAAAACATAATCAGCGCAATACTGGCTTTCTAACGTGTCGTCATGTCTAATGAAACATTGAAAATACCATAATTCTAGATGAAGGTTGTTTTATATTTGAAAAATGTCCAGTTATGGTGCATTTTTTTTTTACGGTAATTTTCTTGTTCCTGTTACTGTTAACCATACAATGAGCGCACTCATAACGACATAGTATTATAAAGGTACGGCATATAAAAAAGGTGAATATTTGCGTTCTTTCATCACATGTTGTCATATGGAAATCTACAGCGTCGTTTTGCTATGCATGTAGTATGTTGTGACTGGGTGGTTATATAGAATTAACATTAACTTGTACATTTTATACGGCCTTCCTTGTTTATTAAAAGTATGTAACGTTTGTGTTTGTATTTTTTTTTTTTACATTTCAGTGTACTAGATCAATGTATCAAACCATGCACCATGAACGTGTCTCTAATATTTTTTAACACATAACAAAAAATTCACCTTTGTGTGTAAAATGTGCTTAATGAAATACAGAACATGTATTGCATTCTAAATGAATTTAAATATTTGAGTACATTTTAATTAAAGTCGTAACATACATAAATGTTCCTGCATTCGCCTATAAGTTATATGTGTCGAGTAATCGTAAGTGTATGATAAGTATATTTCCAAGATTCGTCTCCCCTTGTTAAAATATAAACCTTTACGTAAATAAGGATGCACGAATCCAGTAATGCATAATACTTGTCGGCAATGATTGTTCAAGAACAATGCCCCTGTAGCTGTCGAATTCAACTTTTGACGCTAGTGTACCTGACCTTTTGTCGACTTGCAAACGGCGAGCAACCGGCGTCAAGGGTAAATGTTACTTTTATTCTAATGTGGAGACAAGTTAGGATTGATGCCTTTGATAGGGGACGTTTGATGAACTTTGCAAAACGAATAAGAGTGATGATGCTAAAACAACACCCACACTACCGTCTTTGGCAGAAAGTAAAACTTACAATATAGACAATTTAAAATTTGACATATTAATAAACATGTATGTGTTGTCTCTATATTGTGACACTATTTCCATTTACTCTTTTTGCATTCGTCTAGCGTAGTATAAATTTTGATATTTGTCAGTAATAATACTTTTTTTTTCAAACTTTAATTAAGGATTTAAAATTCTCACAGTTTTTAGTATTAACACGTCGTTTATTTCAAGAATTAATATATCACTCATGTCAATTTCTTTATAATGATGTAGTTTTACATCCAATGCGAACAGTTAAGTTAAACAGTTAATGATTTGAGTTCAACACGACACCCGCGCTAATTATAGCATTCCTATATTATTGTCGCAACCAAGCAGAAGTGACTATACTTCAAAAAGCATCCGAAAAATAATTGCTAGGATATATGTCAATTTGGCCGCCTGTAATTTTGAAAATAAGTGATAAGCGCCAGACTAAAGCCATTAGGACTTTAACACGTCTGTTTTGTTTTAATGTGTTCCAAAATGTTCAAAGGATGCCGCTCGCGAGGACACTAAGCTCACATATAGGACAAATACAGTACCGAATGCTGAAACTACAAGGTTGACAACTTACCAATCACTATATCATTTTCCTGATTGTGAAAAAAGTTGTAATACATATACATATACTGGCTACATAATATCATCGTCCAGCTCTTGTCGTTGAGAAGTGATCCAAAACAATGTCTGCGGAGAAGAGACGAAGAACAAGTCGCCTAGATTATACAAAAACACGAATGCCTTCCCTTCCTCTTGGACTCGAAAACGTATATTGTTACTTGGACAAATGCAAAGTGGTCTGCATTAAAATTACAATATTCGATCTATTATCATGTCGTGTTTCGTAACGTTTAATTATTCAGGTATTTAAATGATTGCCAAGTTACTTTTTAAACTAATGAGACGTTGATGTTGTGCAAGTGGTGACATCACAAACAGGTCGATGATGACATTTTAAGATGATACCATAAAGTTAGAAAACGTCATGATGCGGTACAAACGAGAAAGAAGATTACATTCATTTAAAGAACGGTTAAATAAATTTAGTTCAAAATAAGCGAAATATTTTAATTCATACAATATCCTTAAAGCTTATCGCTAAAATGTACACAATGTTATGATTAAAGTGATACCTGTGTTCAGTATGGAAATAGTTTGTTGTATTTATTAAAAGGCGTCAAAATAGCCCACATTTAGCACCGGAACTGGAAGGCCTAGGAGAAAAAGTTTTCATTGCCAGATTCTGCCACATATGCATTAGATCCGTGCCAAATGTCACCTCACGTGGCAAAAGTGGGGCCAAATTGTCGCACACTTAGGCCTATGCGTAACCCGTACAAAAGCTTTCCACAGACCATTTGCCGGCATCTAGCACCGGAATCGAACAGCTTAGGACGAAACGGTTTTAGGTGCCAGGTTCAAGCAGCTCTGCCCTAGATTATAACGACGTTTCAGTTCCATGCGCTTCCAAAAGGGGCCATCATTGCGCACATTTTTGCCTATACGTAATCCCATACAGATTCAGATAGAACATTCGGGTAGGTCTTGCACTCGAAGCGGAAGATCTAGAACAAAACAGTCAGGGGTGCATGGTTCTGCCAACTGGGCCATAGATGCGTGTCAAGATCGTGCGAAAGGAGAGAACACACTGGCGCTCATATTAGCATTGCAGCACATACAAAATTGAAAAGACACAGAATCAAGGTATTCGCATACACGCCAAATGTAAAAGTGACAACAAATCTGTGATAAGTCATTTAACAATGAGAGCCGATCCGACAGTTTCCGCATTGGAACGGATGGTCGGCAATATGGACCGACTGGGTGCTTAAACCGGTTTTACAGAGCTCTAACCTCGCACTTCCTGATGGGTTTCTCGAATGCACGCAATGAAAAGGAAACCGATCAATTTGAATAAGTGTTCAAGCGCTGATGTTTTGACAAGTTAAGACGAAAGTAGTGACGTCATTAAAAATAATGTTCATATAGTGTTTAGAAAAACGCTGGGCCCTAGAACCGTTCCAAGTCTTACCTTCCTGGATCCTCTAAAGGGCCAACATAGCGCATATCTTAGGTCTATCCGTTACCTAACGTAGGTTCCCTATAGAGATTTTCGGCGTCTAGGACCGGAACCGGATGACAAACCGGTTTTCTGAGCCAGATTTTGCCACCTAGCCCTTAGATTCGTGCCACGTTTCAGCTCCCGGGATGCCAATAAGGGGCCACTATGGGGCAACATTTTGCTTATGCTCAATCCCATATTTAGGATTCCTATAGATCCTTCTGCCGCTTCAGTTTGGGATGAGATTTGTCGTCATTGTTTGCCAGTAATGTGCAGCGACATTTCCATCGATAAACTGAACACGTCAGCAAGTACCATAACTGTATTGATGTTTAAACATACTATTTACAAACTAGCAGTACAACATTTGCTATTTGCTGAAGGTTGCATTATCCGTTGTTCTTTTTTTTAATTTGGAAAGTAATATACATTACAGTCGTGCACAGTATTCCCGTTTATGATTTGTATCCTTTAGACGTAAACCGCGTTCGTTATAAAGGGCACTGACTTAAACCATCTTATATTTGGTCTCGTTCGTCTTACCTCCCTTGAAACTCATATGACAACTTTGCTCCGTTTAAATGGTATTTGGACTTTGAAGATACAAACATTAAATATTAGAGCTGCTGTTTTGCCTAGTACTATATTGTATGAATATATCTGTATGCGTTTTATTGTTATACAATTCCTATTTAAAGCACAATCATCTAACCAAAGTAACCTAAGAATAAATTAAAATATTATTTATTAACATACATTCTTGAAGACGCAACGTTTAGATAAACAAGAAATACACAAAAAGGGACTCGCATTACCATGAATTTTCATTGTTTTTAAATCTGTATTTACAATATCATCAGTGCAATTTTACATTTGCAAAGTGTCCATTTTTACAGTAGCATCTTCAAACACTATTTGGACTTACAATTGATTTTATTAAATTTTTGTTGTAAGCTATTCCCTTTATTAATCCAAGTTGTTTATACGAGCATATGGATTTTCAGGTTAACACGTTAAGACGTTAAAACACACGATGTAGAAGAGAACATATTTTCGGAAGTCATACCAAGTATAACAATACAACTTACTATGTACACGCACCTGCTTGAAAATATGTTGTTTGTTATGTAAAACTATGAATTATATTGCCATTTTCTCGGCTTACAATTCCAGTATTGTTTTACTAATATGTATGCACATGACTCGTGTCATTGTTTCATTGTCACTTTTACATTAACAAGTTAGGAGTAAAGCAAAGGTCCTAATCATCATGTTCGTAACAATATACACTAACGTTAGTTTAAACGTTGCAATGACACCTAATGACAACCATGTTGTTGCTCGTGTCGTCTCCCTTGTCTTGGTGGACAATTCATAAAAGGACTTTAAGATATGGAAGAATAAATGTAGTAAACAACCAACTATAGCGTGTCAACTATCGACCTATTAAAATTGTAGAACAATGTGTACATAATAATTTTAATTAGTATACAAATCACCAGTAAGAATATTGTTAACAAATAACAAGCCAATACTGCCATTTTTGCAATACTGCATCTAAATGAAATTCTGTATGAAAATTGTACATACAAATAGATACATATTCAGACGATAACGTCTTTTTGCAATACTGCTTTTCAGCAATTCCGCATACGTTATATTAGTACGTTTTGTGTATATCATGTGTAATCATCAAAACTATGTTCTGCGACTCCGCATCAATCAAATCATTTCAATCCTGAACACTTATAATTTCCACCTTATATACACGCAATCTGGTCAGATTATCTAGTCATATTATTGACAATTGGTATTTAACAAAGGGAGACAACCTTCCAAAAATAGCAAATCTCTTTTACAAGTTTATTTCCCTTGACTATTATTCAATATATTTTGCTAAAATTGGTAACTTCAAATTTGTATTACCAAACATCCCCTATCCGTTTTTATACTTGTTCTAAAATTTCCGCTCGGTAGGTAAAATCAGTAAACAAGTTGGTTAACGAGCACTCCGTTAGGACATAAAAATATGTGGCAAACCACATCTTGTTCGTCCTTTTTCATAGATCCAGTAATCTCTGTAGATATAACACCCTGGCTATATGCCATGTCATCCTTTGATGCTTTACAATGTGAACAAACGACAATAGCACTCTATATACTGCAACTGATTATCGCCAGGTAGATGACTTTAGGCTAACTTCCACTTGACCAAGTATCTTGCGAAACTCCGTAAACCGTACCCACTTGATACCCTCCGAAACCCACTGAGCCAGGGTCCGAATACACTACTTTAGTGCATACATTTTATTCAACAAAGGCTAGTTTCCATTAAAAAACAACAACTGTTGCATGCTTTAATACACTCAAGATAATGCATGAATCCCAATAGCGAACATTAAAAAAATCAGCTCTTAAATTATTTGAGAAATATTACCAATAACCACCAAAATGGAAAATAATTGACCAACTGCTCTGGCAACTTTTCTAATAGAAACACGTATTGTGTCCTTTACTGAGTCAATCAACTCATTAAATGTAGACAATGCTTTACATAATCTATGATCTGGTATCATTCTAAAGTATCGACCTTTACTCAACCATAAAACTCCAAATTCTGAACAGGTACCCATATACAGTTCGTTGAGTTGAGAATAAAACCAGGGTTCAGTATATCCGTCTTAATTAGGGACTCTAATATCGATGCACTGTTATAGGAACCTGAACAATCAAGCCAATCAACTAAAAACATTGTGACCGATAAGCGCTCTGAACACCATGCTCATCAAAATGTCGACACAATGCGACATTTTCAACAATTTCTTTTTGTACATCTGTCATCCTGTATCGATAAGTGACCGATAACAATCGATTTTTTATTTAATTTGGATTTCTTTCGAAAAATCAGTCAGCTCGGCCATATTATTGACACATTCTTACCGTTCTGTGCGATTAAACTGCTCAACAAGACGTAATGGTAATGCTCTAAGTATTCTGGAAGGAACGATCATATAACGATGTGTCTACTTTTACTTATTTTTCATTCGAATAAATTTGAGTTTCAATGCAATATTTGTTGTTTTGTTGTTGTTTTTTTTTAAATCCAGAAATGAAACCTTTCAAGTCAATGCCCAAAATCTAGTTTAAAACTCTTATTGAAAGGAATACCGCAAAGGCAAATCGAGTTTGCCGCATTTCCCGTATAGAATGAACTTTGTTGACAGCAGACAATTAAGAACCGGTATGTTCATTGTATATTGCAGTACTGTTTTGACTTCACCCAGTATTCTAATGTACAGGTATAGCGGCATACGGAGACAGCCCTAATAATATCAATATTGAATACTGATGTTTTACCGATAAAGACGTATTTCTCGTGCATATTCACCGGATGCACCTCATGAAGATTACAATAAAATAGGTAATGAATTTTATGGCGAATATGATATTTAAAAAAAAGTTTAGCATAAGGACAATTGGTAAAAAGGGCATATACCAATAAGCTGTTGCAATTTAGAACCTTGTTAACATCGTTTAAGGGAAGCGTGTCGTGTTAATCTTAGCTAGAACCTTATGTAATGTTCCAATAGTTAAACAGCATTGCCAAAATGTTTTGCTAGTCTAGTATTGACAGCACAGATACATCGTTTTGTCTGTCCAAATGTTTACCTTAATGCTACAAGTTTGAGCTTGTTTTTGTTAAGTACAAGGACATTATTTAAAGATGCTGCCCTTACCGCTTAAAAGGGTTCTTACTGTCATAAGACAACTGACATTTACATTGTTATTATAATACTATTCATTAACTTCAATTGTTAACATGGACAGACCAAATAATCAAAGTTTAAACTTATATTAAACATTAAGGCAAGCAATACATTATTAATCGGAAACGCTCGTGTTAGTTTTGTTTCGGTCAGCTTCAATTATCACCGGATTTGAACGAACATTTTCGATACAAAGTCTCTAACAAAAATGCATAGATGATAAATATTTGAAATGGGGACAAATCTAAATAAATTATTTGAGTAATAACGCGACGTTAGATAACTGTTTTTTTTTGTGGTAGAAACTTTTCCAGTATATGAGGTGTTCTTCAAAATGGCGTCCATCGGCCTTGACAAACGCGGTCGATTCACTTCAGAAAAAAAAACGATCTATTAGCAAAACTCACGTGATGATCGATCACAATTTCGTTGTGGGACATACTTGTGATTTACCACAGTGTTTATCGGAGGCGTGCCCGCTTCCAAACAAACCGGCAAGAATGTCAACCTTGACAGTTGGAAGACTAGACAAAGAATCATAGAATTAGAAGTTATTTTTTGGTCATGTGTGTATTTAAAAAAATGAATGTTACATCGACCTAATGTACACAAGTCGAAAAAGTATTTTACATTCTTCATTTGTAGTTTGCGGCATTTCTGATGATTATTTAATAATTTTAAAACTTTATGAAATCAGCACAAGCTGAAACAAGGTGCGCTTAAAAATAAACAATTTATATCGTAATTAACTATTTACTTTTTTTTTTTAGCAATGATTGATAGTCTCCGTCGTCGAGATAAAGTCAATAACTTCCTGTCGACTATGAATATCAGGCCTATCAACCCCATAAATTTAAAGATACTTTTTCATAGTGTGTATCATTAATATTGGTTTCAAACACTAATTACATATTGCTTATTTTAAAATGGTTCTTGGTATACAAAATTAAGTACCATTTCATGTTGTTATTATTGTTTTATATGTTAACAACACACATTTGCCTTTTTTACTTTTTCACCTGTCCATATCGATGTATTATACATCAAATTATACGTGATGGAGCGCAGGGCCGTAAGTTACGTGGAGTCCGTGGCTGCTGCATCGACACTGAATGCTGCATATAATTCATTCTCCATGGAAATGCAGTTGAAGAACATCGAGTCGTTGAGTGTTCTCCTGTACAATGAAGTGATAAAGGCACCTACTGCAGAAAAGGTGGCGGGATCTGGTCTAAATCTAGCCTGTCTTCGGACAAAATTCCCGTGGTATGGTAAAGATGGACTGTTTAATACCTTCAAATGTAAAAATAAGGAAGGCCAGCCCTGTGTCACCAGTTGTAAACAGAGACAGTGATTCTAAAGCAGGTGGATTTCTTTTAACATCGGCAGTGATGTGTATCAACTCGTATTGTGAACACGCATTTTTAATTATAGCCACATTTGGCATTGATTGTTTCAGTTCTATGTGGACTTGTCATGTTGTCTTACATTGTATCATTATTTTGGAATAATTAGGATTTTCAATTTGAAATGTGTTTTTTATAACTTCTTTTGGTAGCATATTGAGTTCAGTGAAACTAAACACCTGAAATATTCATAGTGAAATAATTAGGTGTGTTTGTGAGATTTGCCGCATTATGTGAATGCTTATTTTTGAACTTATGTTCATGTTAGTGCAAGTTTATATAATTAATGCAATGTGTTTTAAACCATCTGTATATATTAAGAAACATGTTTTCCCTCTACATGTTTTTTTATGTAAAAACTTGCATTGTAATTAGCAAAATAAGAATAAAAAAGCAATTTTGCGATTTTTTGCTTAGTGGATGTGGGGTGGGGTGGTGGTGTTTTTTTTACCATTTTACCATTTCTGAAATAAATATATGGTAAACAGTTTTTAATTTATTGTTTTATGATTCTATATACATTCCATGTAACAATCAGTGCTTGTGAACATACACAAATGACAAAAAAACAACAAAAAAAAAAAAACAATAAAAAACAACATAGATTGATAGCACTTATTTGCTGTTCTGGCTGAAAATCTTATGTTCCATAAGCCTATGTGTGATAAGTATAATGCTCATCAAGGTGTATTTTGTTAACTTAATCTGATACTATAATCTATGAGACACAAAATAAAACCAAAACAATATGTGTATTTGCATTTTTTCTTGATTTTATAAGCAAAACTGTAGCATAAGTACTTTAGCTGTACATTACCATTCTAGATATAGGGGGTTGGCAAAGTCAAACGTCATTTTTTTCTAAAAGTTGATGGTGATTTTTTTTAAATTTTTGAATTAAGATCACAGATACATAACTCTTAATGAAAATAACACATTAATTGGATTTCTGAATATTGCAAATAATGGATGGCTTACCTTAATTTTAGTATTAGAAATATACCCTTATAGAGGTATCGACTGGCAAAACAATGCAATGAATAAACAATTGCACGCCTTGTTAACCGTGGCACATAGTTATTGTTTAATTGGTAAAGGCACATTTTTACATAAGACCTACTGACCGAATTTGAACAATGTAAGCGTTGCACTTGAAGGATATTTGTTTAGCTTGGTTTGGTTTTCATTACGTCCAACGCAGTATGTTGCAGTTCGTTCTATTATCGTCAAGTCACGCAAAATATTTTTGAAGCATTTGACAGTATCGAATATTATCGCAATCCAGGTTTGCAAATGCAGTTAATGTCATGTGAACTCAAATGTCAACCAAGGTCAAATCTGAATGATTACCCAGCAGTTTGCGGATAGTTTTGCTCTCTTAAACTTTTGGTATCGACACGAACATATGCTGCCTCATTTATTATTCAACGAAAATATGCAATTACCCAGGGCAAATGATTTTTTTTTTCTAAAATTTAGTTTTAGCTATCCTAAGTGTATATTTTATTCTCCAATTTATAACTTTTTCTTTCACCATAGTTTTATGCCTTTTATTTAAAACACGCCCTGTTTTTAACAAATTAAATGTCACAAATTGTTGGGCTTACATGAAAGAGAAACAAAAAAAAAACAACAATAATAAGAATTGTTTGCACACATTTAATAATTAACGACTATCCATGATTAAGTCTAAATGAGTATAACATTACATTGTCGCTTTTGAATTAAAAGTAGAAATCAGTTCGCGGTTTCATGCACTTACATTGCAGGTTTTTTTTTTCTATTTAGTGGAAGAACTAACCATAGACATATTAAGCTATATGTTTTATTAAATATTTTCAATGCAGTAAAATTGTTTGTCTGATAACAAGTATATTTAATACAACAACAACAACAACAACAACAACAACAACAATAACAACAACAAAGAAAGAAAAAGGAATACATGCAATTAATAACGAAATTATTGATGAACGTTCAAATAAATTCGAGCAAATGACCTAAACGATACCAAAATAATATGTTGTATTTTAATTATAATCCAATTCTGTGAACATGTGACGACTTATTTTTTAGTATATTATATGTTGTTGATACTTTCGGGACAAAACAAAAACCGGTATCTACTTGGGTTCTTCATATGGCGGACATGATTGGGTACTGCATGCAAGTACCACGAACTTGTTTTAATTGTTTGCTTTGGCTGATTCATTAGTATGAGAGTCACTTATGACATTTCTATTTGATGTATTTACAATCAAATAGGTAGCCCCCGTTGCCGAGCTCAAAGAGTCACAGATAGTTCAACCCTAGAGTTCGATTCCTGGTCAAAGCGAAAACATTCATGTCTGGAGGTATTCATGTTAGCCTAAAGTCCGCCAGTGTATATACACTTGTATCGTCCCCCACCAGTAACATTGCAAATACGACACTAATTGCATTGGTGCGCGATATCTGTGCACACACACACACACACACACACACACACACACACACACACACACACGCACACACACACACACACAAAGACAGACACAGACACACACACACAACAACAACAACACAAACAAAAACAACATAACAAACAACAACAGACAAAACAAAAACAAAACAAAACAGGGGACGCCCATTGTCTAATGGTCTAAACGTTAGAATCGATGACTGGCTATGCCTCTGACTCCATAATTCGTCACCGCGTCGGGATAAAAACTGTTATGTGGTCATGTTTTCCAGCTGATCTGCTGCGCGCAACTGATTCTATAAAGACCTTTTCCGTGATGTTTCTCCACCAGTAATAGCTGGATGTATGATGACAATACTTGTGTCACCGCACTGTATTTAACAAAACAAACAAAACGAATAAGAATGTAGATGTAGAATTAAAGCTAATAATCATACATAAATAACAATGTAAATATGTTAAACGAGAGTTTATTTCTTATTTCAGGCCAGGCCCGTTATCTTGTGGATTATAGTTTTGCCCACTTTAAAGAACCGAGAAAATGACTGCGAGCTTGTTAAGGAGCAATATGACATTGTGGAGCGATCATGTCAACTCGCTCGTTTTGTATCCCAGATGGTCTGGAGAGGTTGGAATGGTTTCTTTGGGCAACACTTGACAAGACCTTGCCAGGAATACGGTATGGCGATGTTATATGCCGTAAACAATATGAAACAATGTCAGCATTTTAGTATATATAGATTATGTTTGAAACAAACTGGTTTATATAAAAGAGCTACTCGTGGACTCATAAAACATCAACCGTGATAATTCCTGGGATGCGCAGTTAGTTTCACTTCGCAAACATTTATCTACGGGTTTCGTCCGCCAAAATTGTTGGACGGCAAATCACGCAAAACATTGATATAATCAGATTTGTATTTGTGGCGACACGTAGACCATTAGATTTTAAAATAATATTGATTGAAATTGCATTTTTAGACAATATCAACACTCCTATTACACGTCTGAAAAAAGCTGGCATTATCATCTTGTGGACCAGTTTAGATGTTGACCAGAAAAAGTGTATGCAACTTAAGGATCCCCAGCAAAAGTTAAGGAGTACTGAAATGCCATTAGTGTTTCAATCTGGCGGGTTGACACACCAGCCCAAACAATACCTCGAGTACACTATCCGGCCATTTGTGTCAGCCAGAATTCATTTGATATGTTTGATGTTATAATTATAACCGGTTACTTTACACACTTTAACAATCCACACACACACACACACACACACACACACACACACACACACACACACACACATACACACACACACACACACACACACACACACACACACACACACACACATACACACACACACACACATATTTGCAGTAAAAAACAAACTAACGCAAACCGTATTAGCTTAAATCTTAATTCATTAGACAAAGTATCTTACTCATACAAAAATTTTGACGTCAATAATTTGACGTCATATTTAAGAAAGCTACCTTTAGTATGTGTCATTACAATTCTTATTATTTCTTATTTATTTAAGGTATGTCTTGAGAAATGAGCAATTACAATAAACACAAACACAAACACACAAAAGTATATTATCCAATTATATAGACCAATCCAGACCAAAAATAAATAATTAAACTTCAACACATTGTTGGGGAAATTTTGCACCTTCTATTTTCATCATGCCCACGTAAAATATCAGGAGATATTTCCCCTTTTAACAATATATTTGACATAGATATAATTACCAACATTATTTGTAAGCACTGGGAGGTTACATTACCCGGTCTAACCCCCCGATGTGGGGTTTTGCCCCCCCCCCCCCACCTTTTTGGGCCGGGCATACCAGCTAGCCCTACTTTTTTGTGCCGAGCGGGACAACCATACCAGACGCATCGGGCCCGAGGAGGTATCATTACCCGATCTACTCCCCACCCCCAACCCATGGCGGGCGTTCTGCCCCACCTTGCTATTCTGTAGGGCCCGCCCCACCCCCTTCCGCAACCCGAAAAAATAGACAGAGTACAGCCCACCACCCTCACCGGCCCAGAGGATCTGTGCAGTCCAAAGCCAAACCCAACAGCCTCGTGGTTGTCAGTCCTCGGCTTTCTAATAATTAGGTCACCAGAATAAGTGTGGCGACTGGGGTAATGATCTGGAACAGATCTACGATTGTAGGGGGACACATTCTGGCAGATATATATAAGAGCCATCCAAGCCTTTAATACATACACACAACGTATGACGTTTTTGATTAAACCCGTTGCGGAAGGTAGATACGCGTAAGAGATCGTCATAAAAAGTACGGTTACCATTTTGCATCGCATCTCGCGTGATTATGGATTGCACAATCAAAAGCGTAGATTTAAGTATGCTAAAAAGTAGTATGCAGCTATCCCAAGAGGAACACGGGCGGTAATTAGAGCTCACTATGACGTCATTATACTGTTCTTATAATATATTAGCGCTTGTACTGCTTTATTTTATTTGTAACTACTCTCTCGTTTGGAACTTTTATGTTGCTGAGGCTTTTATCTACTGTACATACTGTACACATGTTGTTACATATTTTATTACTAGTTATTATGTTTTTACATATGTTTATTATATCTGTTTTAACTCCCCATGCAGGTGCTTACTGTTAGTTGTTTTACTTTAACGGGATATTTTTATTTACATTGTTTGTTTGATAGAAAACCCTTCAGGAAGTGCGAGGTTGAAGCGCTCCACAAACCAGGTTTAAGCACCCCAGTCGGCCATTTTGCTGATTGATCGTCCCAAGGCGGTAACTGATGTGTTTTCTTAATGTGTGTTATGCCTCGTCTCTGTATTGTTTGCCACATTTACATTTACCTTGGTTGCCTTTGTCTACTGGTAGATACAATTTAAATATATGTGGAAATTCTGATAGGACCTTTTCTTATTTACCTATTGAGAAAAGGCGACATTATTCGACGTTGTTAAGATTTTACAATTGACGTGGCCCGCTACATGCGTAGTGTACGAATGTCTTGTTCGTTTAAGTATTCCTGTTATCTTATGTACAAGATGATTTAAGCATGAATCGTGTATATACATTTAGAAACATCTTCGTGTTTATCTCATATCACTGTATTTTACAGAAAAAAGTTAAAATATAAAACTACGTAATTATGTCGCGATGTCAGTTAAACTGTCCCGCAACGTCGGGGATGTTTTGTTCCCGACATAAGAAGCACATGGGCTTGAACTTTATCGTGGCATCATGTTAACGAGTCAATTTCAATTAGAATTGTGATTGTTCAGGACGTTCAGTTTAGTAAATCGCTTCATGACAAAAAAAATAAATACAAAAAGAACAAACAACAACAAACAACATAAAACCCGTATCAATCGTTGTGCACGTACACATATTTGGATAATCATATTTGGTCAGTGCGTATGAACGGCTGTTATATTTAGTTCACTGCATGTTGTTTTCACTTTTGTTCAGATACTACGCATGCATTTGTTCTACACATATGGTAATAGTTTAAACAAAAATACACGTGTTGGTGGATAGCTCATATGTTTATACATACAAGTTTTAAAAGACAGTAATTTATGACTTCCTCCCCCAACGTAACACCCTTCCCCTCCCCCATCACCACCACCAACCAATACGAGTGTATACTTGAACACAAAACAGTCATAATTTATTGTACTTTACCATTTACAATTGTAGTTCGTGTTCATCTATCAATGCCTTCATCGATCGCCTCTCATAACAGGACCTTCGCCGGCCTTGCATGGCAAAACAATTGTTGTTTGTGCTTGTCTTTCTAAAAATAGTACCACTGCACTCGTAAAATACGTACCACGTGTAATTAATATATATAATCTCTAGCGCTGTCCGCTCATAGATTGGCTGGCATTGACGCTTAATGGTTCGTGACAAGAAGACTGTAAGTTGACTTATTTACGTATCTTAAGTGATGATTGCAATTGACATGTTTGCTAAATAAGGAAAATAGAAACTGCAAATGTCTGGCCAATGAAACCGAAAGTTAAAGGCATGATTTAGTATTGTTTTTATTCACAATTCAACTTGACTTATTCAGACAATTTTACAATCAGGTCATGATTTTGTACTTGTTAGTACGATCAATACTTTGATTGATGTACTTTAATAACTCATGATTAATAGTGTGCTGTTTATATGTTGTATTCACCTATTTTGAAGCCAGCACATTTTGAGTATGTAAAGTAAATCCGAGACTACTGTATAAGAAATGCAAATGTATACCCAATAATAAATGAATGTTAATAATAACCAGTTTTGTTTAAACGCAACGTTTGTAGTTTGAATCTGAAAGGTTGATAAACTATAACATGTATTTCACTTATTATACACTAGATTAGTGTTTTACAAATCAATGAATATCATTGTTAAATGCGTTATTTTAAACTAAAGCACTTAAGAAACTTAGACGTTACTAGTGATTTCATTGAGGGCACACTATGTTTTATTGAAGACGACATTTAACAAAGTATGTGTTGTTATCGTAAACAACAAAACATTGTGTTTGAAGAACGATTTATATTGTTTGCGGTTGCAATTTTAACTTAAAGAACATTCACATCGATGTAAACACTACTCCGCAAATTGCTCTGTATACATTGAACAATATAAGTTATTCGACATTTTATACATTCCAACTTCTTGCACGTTCGCATGTTTGACCTCCTATTAGAACCCTATCAATTCACCATCCGCGATAAGGACATGCCAAGTGTTTGGTAATTTCCAGTTCACCATTCCAATTGAGCTCGGGTTTCGTTATTAAAACGGCTTATCGGTAATAAATTGTCTGTCGTGTAGACGCAACGTTGTTACAGTAAATTATCTGGATGCAGGCTTCTTCATGAATAGATGTAATGCAACGTTAAAGTGGGGATTAGAACATGCTCAGCGTCACATATATTGGAGAATGAAAATTCAGTGAACCAATGCTTGATAAAGGTACATCCTTGATTGTTTAATATAGGACTATTTTTATATTTCGCATCATTAATAAGACAATAGATTAGATAGAAAGGCAACTGTGATGTTGACCTACATCTTTTGCTCCTGAAAGAACAACTTCCACATTATGTAGGCAGAAGTATTGTAATATAATACACGAACACAAGTGAAGACTTATATTACACGTTTCTTCGAGTTACGTAATCAAGTATTTGTAAATTATAGCATAAAGAGATCAGACCCTAGAGCTAAATGAATTCCAGATAGGCAAGACGACAGTATGACAGTTTGTGACCCCCATAGCGATTTGTAGAACCAATGCATTTTAGAATTATGATAAGACCGTCATTTTTTTGTGCTGGCTGCAACGTTGTTGAAAGTACACTCCGTCGGTGTTATTGCTTCTCTTGAAAGAAGTGTTCTTATCGGCACTGCCCTAGTTGGCGTTGCGCTTCTTTGTACGACTTGGTAGTACTGTCCCTAATGATGCTGCTCTTGTTGTTCCTTCTCTTGATTGTTTTGTTATTGTTGCTGATGATTTTGTTGGTACCCCTTATGCTGTTCTTGTTATTACTGTGCCTGTTGTTGCTGATCTTGTTGCTGAGGATACTGTTAGTACCATTCGAGCTGCTCTTGTTGGTACTGCTCTTGTTGGTATTTGCTCTAGTTAGTACTGCTGCTGTTAGCCTTTACTTACATAGACTGTATGTTCACAATCTTCATTTGATTATTGTCTACCATTGGCTTTCATTAGATGATTAAGTGGTTACACAGGAGTTTGGTTACAGAAAGGATCACGCGACCGTTTCACATTATTCTTTATTGCGCAATTACTTTGTATTCAGTCTTTTAGCTTTTTATTTTCAGTTAACAATAAGTACAATAAGCTACTGAAAACTTGAAAATGCACCATAACCGAATATGCCCCTAATAAAATAGTATGGTAGGCAAACAACCACTTGTGTTTACTTAGGGTAAATATTGCCTTGCTCTCGGCCATTACATCCATTTGCATGTAAGCATCTTAAAACATAAACCTCTTCTCCCACCCCTTCCGGTATCAGCCAAACACGTGCTTCGAGTTACATAAAAGCGTTCGCCTATGCACACGCTTACTTTTGCTTTAGAAACAGAGACAATACTCCTGCTCATTGAATGTATGCCACTGGCGTCAACACGATTATTTCCACCAAACCATCTAACCGAATTTAAATATGTATGCCATTCAATTATTTCAGTTCGCTTTCAAAAACTGGATTGTCTTTTCCAAGAGGGAAAGCATTCTGATTGTCTCTTTTTTTGTTGTTTTCAGTCACCGAAACTCCAATAAACATTCCCTGCCTAGTAACTGTGTGTCTTGAACACGGTACATATTTAGATATTTAGTCTTATTGTCTAGTTGCTTTATGATTTCTTTTGAAAATATATCGGAGCGACCAACTATGAACGTCCTGCCATGTTCGTGAAGGAAAACCCCAAACCAATAACATACTAGAACCACCTTCGCACCGCCGGTCTGCTGAAAGACTGCTTCGCCCTGTTGGAGACTCGAACCCATGCGGTGAGAGGCTACACGGTCATAGAAGTAACAATGCCGCGACTCTTCTACTACTCAAAGGGCGCAACCGTTTTCCTAAATGTACGTCTGATGCAGTGTAAACAATGGGATGATTTCTTCGCAGAATGCGTGTCAACTTAAGGAGTGTGGAGCTTGCTAAGAACGCGTCTCCCAAACAGAAAAAAATGCATCATACTTCGAAAGTTTGTATAATCCCGATCCAGTATCATGCTCATTGATTTGTCTTTTCCACAAACCTGCAGCCTCACACCAATGTGATTTCTATTGACTAAACAATGCCGCTGTGCAATCCTTACTGCCATGAACATCTAAATAATGCACGTAGCCACAACACTGCTATTTCGCATATTACAACGTATTTGCTGATCTCAGGAATATTGTTGGTTCTGCTACAGTGTCTTTTCTGGTGGTCCTTATTTTGCGACTTTTGATTTTTTAGTTTCTTATCCTCTAATTGAGTTCTATTCTGTAAAAAACATATTTGGACAAATTTAAGCACAATTAAACAATATTTTGAGGTAGCTCAATGACATTAAAATTTTATTTATTTATTTATTTTTTTTTTTAGTTTACAAACAATCAGGATATTATTATGTGAAACTTCGGTGGTTTAGATTTTGTTTAAATTACAATCTGCTTGCAGAATTGACATTTCCTACAACTTGAATAAAACACATTGTTATTATTCCATTATGGTTTGACGACAGACAATGATAGATATTAAGTTACAAACCCCACCAGTTCCAGTTATGACTCAGAACAGAATAGCAACAGAGCACTGAAAACAAAGATTATACATGAGCTATCTTCAATCAGCAATAAATATAAAAACATTTATCAGTGTGAACAAATTAAAAATGATTTAAATTTATGGCACAATTAAGTGTCAATAAAATATTCAGAATTAAGAACTTTTATCTGTAATGGACATTACTTTCACATATAAACAATGGCAAAGGCAACAAGATCCAAAACTAAGTTGTATCTTTATGGAGAACCAGCAACCGTTTTAACAGGCAGCAAGCTACCATTATTTCGAATGACTCTTGGACTTTTTTCTACATCATCACATTGAACTAATACAGACAATTCGACAATCATCAGCAGTTAATATTACAGAAATAGCAAGTTTTGGTTGAAAGCTAGACTTCCAATAAAGGATCAGCAGAACTGTCAAACTAAGCTTGAGAAAGTGTTTGAAGAGTGGAAACTTTTGAAGAAAAACAAATGTCGAACCAATTAACCAACTCAACTTGCAAAAGAGGCAGACTTTGTTTCCAAGCTTGATGATCTTTTTGATGTTGCTCATGGCAACGCTCTTACCAGTCCATCAGTATCACAAGGAGATAAGGATTTTTTGCTAGCCCAGCGTGTAAAATGGAGAAGAGGATCCATGGTTGGAGTAGATCAAGCGCTAGCTGATAAGGAGAAGAGGGCAACACAAAGAAAAAAGGAATGCCGACAAGAAGACGCAAAAATGGAATATAGTCAGCAACCAAGTTGTTCAACAGTTGAGCTTATTTCTTCAAGTTCTGATACAACAGATACCAGCTCAGCAGAAGACGATGACAAATTGGATGAAAAATGTGAAGGGGCGTTTGGGGGTGATGCTACTCGTGGAGTTAAAAGTAAACGAGAGCGAAAAAAGTGCAATTACACAAGAACTTGCAATAACTCTAGATCGTTTTAAAGTATCAGACCGACAGGTACAATAGTCATTACCACAACAGCAGAAAGCTTGGGCCAAAATGTTAATGAACTTGCTATTAACAGATCCACAATAAAAAGAAACAGATCGGAATTCCGACAAAAAAGAGCTGCAGTAATAAATGCAAATTTTCAGAGTAATGTTCCTCTTGTAGTTCACTGGGATGGAAAGCATATACACGATTTGACTGGAAAGGAAAATGTTGACCACCTCCAAGTGTTAGTGATAGAAAAAAAATGTTTCACAACTACGACAGTTGCTAAGCTTGAATCTGGGACTGGTGCAGCCCAGGCTACTGCTGTATTTGAGGCAATTTAAGACTGGGAAATTGGCAAGAGGGTTCTAGCCATGTGTTTCGACACCACTAGCTCCAACACTGGTAGACTTGCTGGTGCTTGTGTTCTTCTATAACAAAAACTTGGGAAAGAGCTTGTATCGCTGGCGTGTAGGCATCACATTATGGAACTTATCATAAGAGCAGTGTCCAAGTGTGCATGGGGAGCTCATCTTCGCCGGAAGTTCCTCTTTTCAAACGCTTCCAGGAACACTGGACATCTGTTTCACTGGCATTCCAAATTCGGATGTGGCAAGTATTGTGAAAGACATACAATAAAGCACCATACATTATGCCAGCACGTATCTTGAACAGAATCTGCCAAGGGACGACTATAAAGAATTCCTGGAACTTGTGATCTTGTTTCTGGGTTCAGCTCCTGCACGTTGGATGTGCAAGGTTATACACAGTCTCAAAATCTGGATGTTCAAGGCTCATTTCAAGCTTACCCCTGCAGAAGAACGAGGATTGCGTGACGTGTGTGTGTTTGTAGTTCGTGTCTACTTAAAAGCGTGGTTCTCATCACGTCAGGCGGAATGCGCACCTTCTAATGAATTACAATTATTGAAGTCACTTCTTGAGAACAAATCAGTTCAGGAAAACATCTCGAAGGCAACAGCACGGAAATCATTTAATCACTTATGGTACCTGTCTCTAGAACTTTTCGGCCTGGCCTTTTTTTACTGTGATGTCAGCATCCGCAACAAAACGAAGTATGCTAGAGGCGTTGAAGATGGACGATGACCAAGATGAACAACATGACTATATCAAGAAAGCATCAGTTGATCTTAAATCACTCCAAGGCAACAACCTACAGGGCTTTGTTACAGCAAAGTATATGAAACCGTTTCAAATGATGGATATTCTGCATGAATTTCTCGATGTTGATCCAGATGCGTGGCATGATAGAGACGATAACAAACAAGGAAGAGAACCACTGGAGTCTCTAAGAGTTGTAAATGATCAAACTGAGCGTGGTGTTACTCTGATTCAGGAGTATAGTGGACTATTAACCAAAAGTGAAACTCAACTGTAGTTCCTACTGCAAGTGGTTGAGGAATACCGGAGATTATATTAGAATAGCAGGAAACAAACACTTACTTAAGTGCCCTAAAACTCTGTACAGTTTCGGTGGAAACTATTAGACTCAAGTAGTGTAAACTGTATACACAAAAAGTGATGTACAGTTGAAAATAAATTATATAAATTAAATATAGACATTTTGTTGATGTTTTAACTATTTTTCTGATGTTCAAGGTCAGTGAGTTACCTCTAAATATTAAAATATATTGTTTAAACTTTCCAAAAAGTGTTTTAGCATCAAATGGAACACATTTGAGGGGTAAGACTTTTAAATATATTGATTTTTGAAAAATCACCATTTTAAGAGCCATCCTACCGGATATCGCTGTAAATGATTAAGTATAACCACACTGAACATAAATACGCACTTTGGATGATATTAATGAAAAAGGGCGATTCATGGAAAGGGCGATTCTTACAAGGCGAGCTTATGCATGAAGTGTAAAGGAGTAGTGCAGTTTACGAGTTGGTAATTTATTCACATTAACTTTATCTTACTGATTATATACACAAGAAACATGTATAAAATGGAAATTGATTGTTATGACTTGTAAATGTAAAATCCATAGACATTAAAGCCATTGACAATTGAAAATTGTTTATAATACACAATTGTGTTTAATTAGGAATGCAATGCTTTGACTCCTGTTCCTGTTTCACAGTACATACAGCCTTGTGAATAAAGTAGTAAGCATAATCAAATTTGATAAATTTGTATATTTTGATAACAACTAATATAAGTCATCACTAACTTTAGCAGTTTAAATGAATTAATTACGTTTTATTTGATTTTTATAATAATTTCCCTAACATTTTGAAATCAATATTTTGTATTGGCCGCACATATTACAATATAAATACTTACTAGACATATGCACATTGACGTTATTGCAAATGTAACAGAATACTAAGACAATGCATCTCTAGACAGTAACACAAGACGTACCGTCGTGGAACGCCATTGAATCTGTAAGAAGAAGGACTGAATAACTTAAACTTGGTCTAAACCAAACTAACAATGTGTTTCTGCACCAGGAGAGGTAGATAAAGAAATAGGGAGAAAGCAACAAAATAGCATGATATTTTAAGCCTTGTATTCAAATTTACATTCAGAAAAGCTGAAAAATCTCGGAAATGGAGACAGCAGAAGCACTATTATGGAGCGTAAAGATAGCAAACAACATTTTTCTATTTGTAAAGTTGAAGAATGATGTACAGCAAAACAGACAATTTACAATTAGAACCGTACACTTTAAAGATGACTATGGTTTGTATCCGATGGACATTACGTGTGAATAAAATTATATATGTATTTTAATGCACAGGTATTTCATTTCTTTTTTATTGAATTTGAAATTACATAGACTCTATATAGACGTAATTGGTGTTTATACTCTTTCATTATACATGCAACGTGTTAAAAATAATAGTGGTGCAAGTGAAATGACTGCAGGGAAACGTTTGAATAATACTGAATATATATATAATGCAATATAAGTAAAAGGACAATCTCATCTTACCCTTTTGTCTGAGTATACATGTATAAGGTTAAATGTTGTCTGGTCAAAGTCAAAAGGTCACGGCCGTAAAGACTAACTGTATGCACTGGCCACGTCTATTACTAAGACCAACACAAATGGATCATTAAATATTACATCTAATTCATTTCTCGATAATTCAATTTTCTAAAGTCAGGTTTCAGAGAAATCACGAACAACCCACATTAACAGAAATTAGGCACACGGTTCCCTGACAGTTACAGGTATCTTTAAGCTTAAAAATATACAGAACACGTAATATATTTAAAATTATCCTAATGCGCCAAGCAAACGTATAACAAACGTTGTCACGTATTGGTCCTATGACAAACACGTAACAAACCTGCACTGATGTCTAGGTAATTTGTTTATACGTAAACTATTTTTATCTATGTTATGCTGATTTTACACATCCATATCTGCACCGATTGTTTTAATCTAGTTCTGTCTGTGAATAGTGTTGACTGTGTGTGTCTGGGTGCAAGCCGTGAGAAAAGTTCATGCTGAAAGAGATATGGACCTAGAACATTTTAGAATACACATTTTAACATGAGTTGATAGACACGTGACAACAACAACATACACGTACCACGCCTTGCAAATGTGAAACGACTGGCTTATCATATGTGTAATATTACTAGCAATAGGGTAAATACAATGACCCCGTTCATCAATTATTCGCATTTCGTTTGATCTCTTATATGATCTTAGCACACATTACACCACACGAATGTATATCAAGTCGTGTTATATTAAAAATGGCTCTTTAGTACAAACGTGGTACACATCTTTCTGTCAATGGTAGTGTCATCGGTAATTTAACACGCTTGCGTAGAAAGGAAATAATCCATATCCCAGATGGTTGATTTGTCTCACTTCTGCACACAACCATTTGCATGAACTTTAGAAATGTGCATTTTAGTGTTGATATCGGGACTAGTGCTATCGCATCAATAACTGAAACGTTTCATTTCGGCATATGCATTGATGTAATTTAGTGTAGTGTGCATGTTGCATGATACTTCGTTTGCATTCTTACAGCAACCTCTGCATTGCTTCATTAAGCAAGTCAACAGATTTTTACCAGTTTGAGAACATAACAAATTTACTATTATCGAATAATTTACATATGACACACTGTGATCAAAGATAAATTATACATAGTCCTGTCATACCCTTTCCTATTAAGCGTATATTTGAAATTAAAATGCCTCTGTTATTGTATGTGGTATAAGCCCAGAACAAAATATGCGCATGGCTCTGAATTGTAATATGCTAAAGCAGTGTTCTCGTAAGCAATGGTTATAAGAAATAAAACTGATAAATTAATACCGACAAATGATATCTATTAGATAAATATTCTTTTCTATGCACATATTTTCGATCCTACATATCCACTTGATAAAACTTCGAATCCGGTTGACCAACGTAATAGTGAGGGTGCTTTTGTGTTATAGTTTTGCAGGCATTTTAAAATGTAATCATTTAAATGCCGGAACCAAGGCCTGACCTATCATATACATATACGCCAGTGCATTCAGTTAGCTAAGCCGATATTTATGCGTCTACCGGATGACAGTTTAATGGTTGCAAACCACTATTTGGGGGTTTTAATTGACGGATAAATGTATGTTTAAGACATGTCATATTGCAGTGGTTTATTGACACAGTATTATTAAATACCGATAGTTATATGTGGCCTTGTGTACAGAGCGTACATGCCTTGCACAATGTGACTTCTTTATCATAAAAGCAACCATGTGTATATAATATAGCTTCAAAGTTTAACAATCAACTGGAAGCACCTTCACCGGGAATAATGCAATACACAATCGTAACAATTGTCGCATATTATCAGAAATTATATGTACAGTGGGTACATGAGTTACAAGACTCGGTAAATATACACTTACTTTTGAAGAAGAAAACATGAATAAAAAAAATAAGTAAATAAATAGCACAAGTCCTTGTTTATAGTAAGAAACCTTTTTGATATTTTTGATGGACATTATCCAATGATGAAATTTCTGTTTAATAGTCTATCGCAACAGATGTGTCATATAATTATTTAAACGGTTCTGTTAAGGGACCACTACTTTTGGTTACCACTTTTGATTGAGTTTAAAAAAAAAAATATACAAAATCGTATGACGATTATGAATCATACAATCAATCGTTTCATATTGAACGTTCCATTACCTTCTAGTGTCGTGTTTTACTTACTTTCGTTCAAATGTGTTAAACAATGAAAAACATCAATTTTACACGATTTTTCCATAGTCGAGACTACTAAAATATTATTCTTTGCTTCGGTTGTCTCCCTTAAAACACAATGTTTATAGCATGACAAGATGACATGTCTCCTTTAAACTCCCCTTTTACGTCATGACATTATACAATTTAGAAAAATACTTTTTTTTAATAAAATGTATGTAAAACAAGACTGCGAGCAGGCGCGTTTTGTTATATGCGATTAATTGAGAAAATGCTATGATATCATTATATTTTTAACTGTTTGTTCTGGAACCTGTGGTCATTATTTACATTCTTGTTAAAATGACGACCTTTATAGACAGACAAAAACTGTAAAGTATACGAAATGATGATACATATTGTTCTGATATATCTCCCATGTATCTGTATAATTCCAACTTTGACTACATTTGACTAAAAATTGTATCGACTTGCGAGCTTCGAATTACCTGTGTCACGGTAAACCGCTATCCATTTTACAATGGCGCAATTTGTCGTTGGACTACTATAAGATTGATTAGGCTAAAAGTCACCGAAACTGCTGTCATTGGTGCAGGATACAACTTGCACTATGATATGAGACATCAGGAGAACAAAGGAACCAAAGCCCTTTGCAGATTTATGCAACATTCAACCCGCACACCCACGGAAGGGATACTTAATTTCAAAGCCAATAGTTGTTGCGTAGAAATTTAGATTATTTATACAAACAAGAAGCATGCTTGAATCCTGTTTTTAATTGCAAATGACGCATTTGCGGGAATAAAACACGCACACAAACACACATATACACAAACACGCATATTAAGTGTAAGGATATTAGTGTTTTAACTAAAACAAATATAAAACGAATATATGCAAATACGCTCGTATGGGTATAAACAGTATGCAAAATAAACATCATATTACACATAGTTTTTCACGATAAAGAATGTATCAAATCGTCGGTTAAAAGCCAAAAGGGCTCAACAGTATTTTTCACATTATGGAGAAAAACAGGTTTAAAGGTTAGCTGCATCTTAAAAATCCAATTTTGGTGATAATGAATTTATATTTTGCACATATCAGTAGTAATTCATTATATGTTTATTCACACAAAGCAAAATATAAGAAACACACAAACATTGCCAAAAATGGGCATTTTGTTGATGAGTCCTTTTGGCAGAAATAAATATTTAACTTTCAGAGAGAAATTTAATAAAGACAAAAGGTCTCATCAGATCTAAATCGCTCAGAAGATAAATGTGTTAAGTCCATTATTACAGTAAGATGTTCATAACTGCTGTTGTTAAGGTACATGCCAGTTTCGAAGTCTTTTTGAAACCATTTGTAACCATCTTCAATGTTTTTGGCCTTGTCTAATCGCCCACAGAGCTGTCTGAGTCTGCATCATTAATGTCTGGTAGTGCTTACTGGTCTTTAGCAGATTTGCTTGTTTGTAAGAATTCATAAACTCCTCTGTATATCGCAGGAATGACTAACGAATCACAAAGATCTAACAAGTCCTTCTTTTCTTCGAAAATCGGTAATTTCCCATCATACGTTCGTGGAAGGTCACCGGCAATAGCAGACAGGCGTGCTCGTACTGATCTGGTCACATTTATTTTCTGAACTCTTCGTCATACTCGTATTTAATTTGAATCTCTTCAGGACATTCCTTCGTTACTTTCAGCACTTTAACCTTCAGCCATTTAACCCTGTCCTTTGTATGTCAGTTTTGATTTTTTTGTAATTACTTTATGTGTGTGTATTTAGGTCAAGAAATATGTTCTGCTGTTATGTTTGTAAGTTTTGGTATTGTACCTATTGTACCTATTGCTAGTTGGGCGGACATCAATATGCTGGCATATGAAGTCTCTGTCCTTCATAAGTCATGTTTCCGTCATAATATGTGTAAAATATTGCTTGTCTCACCCCCTCTGTAAATTTGACTTTGGAGAAATATAACTCTTTCACATTGTTTTATTTCTTTTCGATATATTCTTTTTCCACATAGTTACATTTAGCGTCCCTTTTCGCGATAGTTTTGTCTTCTTGGAGAGAGAAAAAAAAAAAACACCTGCTTCGGAGTAGAGGTTTTGTCATCATTTGTATTTGATGAAGGTTGCGGTTCGGATAATGTCCTTCTGATCATCATAATCTTCATATGCACTGCAAGGTATGTTAGCCTGACTTTTCTGGCACAGTCATCTTCAATATATATCTGGGATAATCTCAATGACTGGATGGTTTAATCAACTAGCGTAGATTGTAATGTTGACGTTGAAACAATTTGCAGTAGCCAGCGGAAGAAAATCTGCAAATGAACATTCCAAATCCCTTTCTTTCTAATACCTTTTACTTTGCTGTCATACATATTCGAGAATTCATCACAACTCATGCCTTTCCTGTGTTGTACAAAAGCCTTGTAGTGTTTTGTTTCAATATATGACTACTAGTTTATTTCTGAGTTCCTGAACTATGTAGTCTGTGCTTAGTTGTATCGGAACAGCATTGAAGTAGCAGTCTCTATCTGCATTTACTGATACTTGTTTGAAAGAGTTACTTGTTAGTAAATTGGACAATCTCGCCTCGCCACTCCTTTTAGGATTGTCTGTAGCGTGTGATGAGCCTTGCTCTGTTTCATAGCTTTCTCCAAATGCTGATTGTATTGTTGTTTAAATTATGTAGTTTTCTTAGATGTTAGAAGTTTTCCCTACATATTTTCAAAAATTTTGATTTATCTGACATACTTTCAAAATCATTTATTGTCTCTTGTGATGTGAAGAAGTCAGAATCAGACCATTCTTCTTCTGGAACAATAATATGCGCCTAAAATATAATGGACCGTCATGAATACTTATGCGAAATTCATTTTTGATCCATGCCAGAAGGGCTCATCAGCAATTTAAAATGAATCTAAATACTTTTCAATAACTTTAAGTGCATTGTAATGCAATAAGTTATGTAATCTAAGTATTAAACCTGTGACAAAAATTATAGATTTATTTTAGACAGTATAAATTTAATAAAAAGTAAACAATTTTATTATAGGAACCAAAAGGGCTCAAAAGATGAATTCAGTATCCTCGCTTATTGTACTTAATTTTGTAACTTAATAACTTAAGAAATCTATTTAAGTTTTAACTGTATTATTATATTCAAGATATAGAAAACATAAAAGGCACTTACCTGATTCTATTTGCATACAAATATTCAAAACTATGCACACTAATAAGACTAAAATCTTCAACACTCCAATACAAAATCTTGCTATAAATGAATATTTATCTGCTTCTGGACCCCACTAATTGCTGTAATATTAACACTTTCACACCACAGTATCTGCCTTATGGGTTTACAAACAAACATTATCACAATAATCCAAGAAATCCAAGAAGGGCTTATCAGCACTGATGAGCCCTTTTGGCAGAAGAAAAGTGTTGATGAGTCCTTTTGGCAGTACACAAAAGTGTACTTTGCCTATGTCAAATATAATTATGTAAAAATATCTAACCTCTGTGTGGGGTATTTAGGCAAAATGTCTGCAGAAAAGAAAAATCTTACTTTAGTCTACGCTTAAAGGATTATAAACCGTATCTTCATTTTTAGGGCAGTAAAACTTATTAATCAATTCTAATATCTTCATTCTTTTCAAATCTATAAATAAGAACAATTAGAGTTCCTGCTAAAAAATCGACAACGACGTCAGAGCAGATGACGTGGATGAGCTTAAACATGAATGGTTACATGCTTTCCTAGTTTAAAAAAAAAACAGTTAACTATGCAGCGCGGCTCAGATATGAATTGCATATTTAAATAATGATTGTGGCTGTATTTTCACTTTTCACGTATGTTTGTGACATTGATAAACTAAAATTATGAGATCTGTTCAGGTAGCAACGATTTATTTTGTTGTTTAGTGAAAATAAGTTTGTTCCAATCTGTCGGATACCACCTTTAAACGGGTATATTAACTACGTACTTCGTGCCTACTAAGGGCCCAATTTAGAGCATTTTTCAGGCAAATACCTTTTAAGCCATTGATGGGCAACACTGTTCCAAGGCGGTAACTGTCGGGTTTGCTCTTTTAGTTTAATGACTCATCACAAATTTGTTCTTACTTTTCGATTGGCTTGCATGTGAAATACCTTTGTTCTGTGCCTTTTCGGAGTTTGGTATATGTTGCAATGCTCAAAGGACTTTGTCATATATTCTTTTTAAAAGGAGTCTTGTTCAGCAGCAATGTTCTAAATGCTATTTTTAAGGTTCAGAACTGTTCTAATCATGCCGTGATGATGATTTGAGGATATTTGACCGGCACCAAAAGAAGCGATATTAGTGATTTTATTTGCTTATTGAAAAGAAAACACTCCATGCATTCGAAGTAAGCATATGCTTCCATCTCTTTACTTTTACCTATATTTAAACCAGGAACTAAGATGTACTCGGTAGTATCGCACCAAAGTAGTTGTAAAATGTATTTCGCACCAAATTTGAAATCAGCCAGTTCGGACTTGTCATAGGATTATTTTAAAGTCGTACTAGTTAAGCGGATGTTTTAAAGTGAAAAAGTACGAGAAAAGTGTGCAAGAAGTTAAGTTTGTGTTGGTAATTCATTCAGTTTAATATATAATATATTCTACATACTTTAGTAGAGAATTAAATGTGTTTAATGTATTTAATATTTTCTAGGTATTTAAATATTGTATTTTTATTAAATTTGCGCTGGTACAAAAAGCAAAGACATTGTATCTACCGAAACTAGTCGTGTGTGAATAATAGAGGTCTTTGTAGCTAAGCTATTGCTATTGTGTTCTGCCTTGATCAAACCAGCATGAGTTAAAGGATTTCTCTAGGTCACATTAGGAACAGTTCTTAGGGGTAAACTTGCATTCTTTGCATTCCAAGGTAGCTTGCTCTTAGTCTTAATAACATGTAACAAATATATTAAACTAACTATATTGTGGCAGCAAATTGTGACCTTAGAGTCCTACCGCCAGCTCTCAATTTATGCATTAATTTCTACTCCGTAAAATAATTTACTGCGCTCTTTTTGTAATGTGCTTTGGTGAAAATATAGCTCTTTCTACATGGATTGGTATCCACACTAGTTTTAAAAAGGTATTGAGATATTTTTATAGTTGTATTTAAGCGGTATAGTTCTTGGATCATCTGCATTGATAGACTGTACAGATTTTAAGGCATTTAAAAATATGCTTTCAGATAAATTTTGGCGAATTAATTTTTTCTTACCCGTCATAAAGCATTGTTACTTAGGGTAAATTCTCATGTGCAAATATAGTGTATGCTAACTTGCTCGATTTTGCAATGATTAAATATTATATCATTTTTATTGTTTCCGCATGCGTATTATTTTCAGTATCTATACTGCCGGCAAGGTACATGCTAATGTGTGCTAGTGATTTGTATTATGTAATTTTAGGAGAGTATGTAAATGGCTTCATTATCCTGAAAAGACTTACTAAGGACCATTTCGTTATTAGAATAAATTAATTTAAGAACAGAACAATTAACACCTCAGGTCAATACGCTATACGTAGAGATCAAACCAATCAACATAAGAACGGCTAAAATCATACTTTCTTTAAGATTAGTGGTGTCATAAAAATGTCACCAATTAATTGGAACTAAAATAAGTGCACCTGATTGGCTGGGCAGGAAAATGTACGGAAGTTGCGAGAGCATGATGTCAGATATTCACTGCTATTAATGATACAAGCACATTATTTTGGCAAACACATTCACGCCTTAAACGGTTGATCACATCACTGGTAGAAGAATAGTGGCTTTATATTGGTTTGTTTTCTACACGTGTCAGCGTTCTTTTTATGGAATTTCCATCGAGAGCTAAATTGCTTTTAAGTTTCTTCAGATTCACATAAATGTGTATAAAGTTTACGCCTTTAAAATAATTGGGCGAACAGACTAGATCAGTATTGATTGTGCCCAGTGATGACATAGGTAAGCTAACGTTACAATTAACTAAATTGTCGGAACATTAGAGATGATTCCACACGGTCCATTTATTTATTTACAATGTACATTGTATATTAGCCGTATAATTCAAATCCCATATTAGAAACAAACCTCTTGTCCATTACCTAGCATAACGATTGTGCTATAGCTAGTTTTTTTCCAGCTGTATGTTTATTGCAATTACATCTAACTGCTCTTAATGTTCCATAAAAGCGTGTGTAAATAACCAGAATCAGTTCCCTAGTTTTCATGATTATTTTCGTAAACGTCCATTCGTATCCAATCTATGCATCTTTCATTGAAGTAATAAGTACGAAAACTTCAAAAGTGTGCAATGTTAATTTGCGTGTACAAATATGCTCACCGATAGTATGCATGTACCGGAAATGTAATATATAAGTTAGTTTATGTTTACAACCATAAACGTGTTTGTATTTATATAGCATTTATTATGGCCTTTAGATTTCCGATGAACTATTGTGTGAGCATGATACTGTTTTTTTTTAAATGTTACAATATATTTTTATACGTATCAAAGTATTATGTGACGGCGCAGTACAATCTTCCTTATGTTACGTTACCATTACTTACGTTCCGTTACGCTACAACGGTAAAGTCAAAAGCGTTACGCTTCTTTTCGGTACGATGCACCATTTACGATGCGGTTAGTTACGTTACTTTACGATAAGCATATTACCTTACACAATATGATTCGTTACCATACGATTCCTTTACGATAACCGATGTTTTGGACAACAGGTACTATTGGTAGTATTGAAAATAATAACTTTACATTACTATATGTATTTAACATGTTTAGGGAGGAACAAACAAAAGTAACAAAAAAAACTATTTTATTTTTATTACACTGCCTTTTCTCGGGTTGGCTTAAGAATGACTACTAATTTGTACTGCACAAGAAATAGCATGCATGCAAAAAATAGTGTCGACAATTTGAAGTATCTGGACATTGAGAAATGTCGTAACCATGATATGTCCGATTTAAAAAAAAAAGGCTCAGATTATATACTAAAAATAAAAACATATAGAACACCTTTTTTGAAATGAAGTTAACATATCATATGCATTTTTAAAGTTAATAACATATTCATAATGAAGCTACATGTTTTCTTGTAGCATAATGAAAATATAAAAACCGAAGGCAAACCATTATTCAGAAGAAATTATTTTATTTGGGCATATATACCATTAATGATATCATAATTAAGGAAGGTAGGCTGTTAAGATATCAAGCGTTTTATAAAACCAATGATAACAATTTTCATTTTTAGAATACACTTCTCTTGCATCAGCAGTTAAAATAATCTTAAATATTAAATATTAATTTACACCCCTCTTTAATACACCCATTTATCCCTTTCCTATTGCTTTATTAAGCACAGAAAATGTAGAAACATATGTGACATACTAATACATACACGTTCTTACCCTACATATGTAGAAAAAATGGCATAAGACTTTGAATTGTTATTAAGTAAGGACAATATAATTAAACAATTTAAGATCCCATCAATTTGCTGTAAAGAATCAGATCTCCGGTGGATTTAATTTCGTATTCACCACAAAATTATAGGTACAAAGTATTTACTGAAAATATGAGTATAAAACAATGTAATAAATGCTCTTTCTGCAAGCATGAACTAAAAACAATTATACATTTATTCTATAATTGCCCTAGTGTGCACAACTTTTGGAGAGATTTTGATTAAATGTTAACAGAAAACTGCTCTGACATAAATTTTGAACTCAAAATTTTTGGGAAAATGTTTACTTTTTTTTCATAAAATTATAAATATTGTTCTTATTATGTTCTTTATTATGGCATCACAGATACATGCCTTAGACAAAATCTGCCATTCCTTAAACGTATAATTTAAACAAAACGTTTACAAAAATGATGAATATAATATAATTCAAACGTGAAAAAACGTGAACATACATCGACTAAAAAATATGAAACACTGACCATTAAAGATTATGTGTTTCTTTACAAAATGTTAAATTGTTATCGGCACCGTATGACCTATCAAGTCTCTGTGTGCCGTGAAACCAAAAAAAAACACACAAAACAACTAAAATTGTTAAATGTCGAATCCAATTTGATTACATACCTCTACCACCGAAACCAATGTGTTCATGTAAAATTGTGTAATTTCAGTGCGCTAGAAGTGCAAACCTACTGAAGTTAAGCTTGAACTTTAACCTGTTTGCTTTTTCTATTTTTATTGTTTTTTATTGTTTTTATTCTGTGTTTGTGTGTTAGGCTGTATTTGTTTGTTGTGTGTTTTTTTGGTCATCTTTTGTCCTGTATAAAGTAACGATTTTGTAATACGTTAGTGAAGATAGTAATAAAAATGTTTAACAACTAACAAATCCATAATTTATTTGGTACCGATTATTTAAATAGAATAAAAACACACTTTAAAGAAAGGCTATTTAATACCACGGGTTAAAGAACTCATTGAAATAGCAAAACTAGATGAAGTGTCTGTGTTAATATTCCTTGATATTATTCAAGCCAGATTTTAAGTAATGAATTACAGTTGTTTCAGTTATGTGTTTGTTATATTTTATTACGTAATTGGTAACATTCTAAATACATTCTTTGTAAAACCGTACAATTTATGAACATCTAGACTAGAAAGGTTTACTAATGAAATTGCTAGAATCAGTGTTGTAACAATAATCCTTTAATTCTAATGTTTTGGAATCGATCTTTAAATATTTTCAAAAATAATCCGTAAAATTTTACCTGAAAACTATATAAAAATGTACTGTAAAACTTGTAAATGTAGGTAAAATAATATACGGGTTGCATTAGCAATTAAAAAAAGAAATACTATAAAATAGGCACATCACTTTGCCGTGAAGAAAATGACAAGCATAACAGTTCAGTATTTAAAAGCATACTTAAATTAACCCTAGGAGGAATATTATCTAAACGCATACTTATTGTCCCACTCATTGCAACTGTTTCAGCTTCCGTTGAAGATCAGTGACTTGATGTTGTAGCCTTGAAATGCGTTCATGTCGCCGACGTATTTCATCATTGATCCTGCTAAGTGATTCATCACATGCTTTAAGTGTTGAGACGTCTGACATATATGAAACACAATAGATCATACTATAAGAACAACAAAACAATCAGTAAAATTATATTGACTATAAATGTGCATGTTAGAAAATAAATGAAGTGTGTTTTGAATCATGTCGTGTATTGTTATGCTTTGGTAAAACACACGTCTGGTTACTCATCCAGATAAACTGGTAAACTGTCACTGGTCAGCTGTAGTTATTTATGGAGGAGGTTTCATTGTTGTGGTCATACTAGATTGAGAATCAGGTGGGGTTGGTTGTTGGGCTACAGTCAGGGGAGGTGGAAGTCAATAGATGTGCGTTAGATGGCCATCGACTGTGAGTAGTATTTTAATTAGATGTTTGTTTCTTGTATTTAGAATTGAGTATATTGCAGTTATATTTCTGTAATAGGTTACACATGTTTATTTACATAATGATGTGATCACATAGGTATTAAGTAGATTTTAATTTCATTTTAGGTAGCCAAATGGCAAGACCGAATAATTTACCTTCCACTTTAAGGAAGGCACTGTTACTGATCATGCTGCGTGCAGCCGACTACGTTCCGTGATATTGTATGTGCCTTTACGTGTTTGTCCTAATAGTTAGGCTTTGTGCCGGTAAATTGAAAAGGGATGTTTGTTTCAATTTGGCTGTGTGCCTGTGCGAAATTCTTGGTGATGTTTGTTTTAGGCTGTGCGCCTATGAAGTGATAATTGACATTTGTTTTAGTTGGCTGTGTGCTTGGTAGACGATAAGTAAAGTATGATTTGAATAGACTGTCTGCCTGTGTGAAATTGGTAGTGAAGTTTTTTAGACTGTCTGCCTATGAAGTGATAATTTGAATTTGTTTTAGTTAGGCTTAGTGCTTAAAATAATAATTGACTTTTGTTGTGCATCTGAAGTTATAAGTGAGGTGTGTTTAAGTAAGGCTGTGTAAACTCCTAAACAATGTTTTGTAATATTCTAACACTGGTCCGTCGACGTGTTTGCAACAGTAGGGGTGTATCAACTGACTAAGAGAAAAACTGTTCCACATGTTCACATACATGCTAAGCAATATGGACTGGGTAAAACATTGCCATTGAAGAGTTTTGTTTGTATATCTATATATGTACTTAAATAAGTATTTACATATGTGGTATAGGTTTGTTTTGGTGATGTGATTGATTCATGAATTAAACAGAAATAAGAATTCACACAGCGCACTTAAACTGTTTACTGTATTATGGAAAATGACTTATTTGTTTAAATAAATACACTTTAATTATGAACAATCTTGTACACGATTGCTTTGCTTTCTGTAAGAGGAGGGTCGGTTTTGGTAAAACTGTATTTGTTCGCTCCATTCGATTTGTATAATGTATCAATTTCCATATTAATGGTAGTTTAGTTAATATATATCTCAATCCATACGTACCGAATTCCAGTGAACCTTCAACTAATACATACAGCCCGGCTGTGACCGCGATCATAACCACTGTCCCTACTAACCACGTGAAATGTCGTAATGAAGATACGTTAAATCGTTCACGCTTGATTTTTTCTATCTCATCCTGTCTAGTTTTCAGGTTAGCAATTTCTCCTTCTAAGAACATAATTTGCATTTCTAGGTCCCTTATCTGAAAAAAAACACACACACCATTTCAGGCACAGTTATCTGTGCAGTGTGACGGTTGTAAAGTACACGCATGTGATATATGTTGTTATTCAATTCAAAATTTCACCTAGAGCCTAACAGGACAGGATAGACATTTACACTTCTTCTACACTTGATTTAAATATTTAATTATACAATTTCCATTTTATGTGCATTTCTAATTGAAACAATACATCGGTCCTAACCTAAATACAGCATGGGCATGTTTTCTTACGAAACGTGTTCTTATTAATGACGTCATTACTTTAGTGAAAGAAATTGCCATCAAATTTACAGTTTTGTTTAAAAATAATAATATAAAGAATATTTGGCTTTACATCGATATACGGCTATTACACACATACACACACACACGCACGCACGCACACAAACACATTCAATCTCTTTCTCTCTCTCTCTCTCTCTCTCTCTCTCTCTCTCTCTCTCTCTCTCTCTCTCTCTCTCTCTCTCACACAAACACAAAACCTCTAACCAAATCTTACTATAACCAAATAATAAGCTATGCGCAATGTGCAAAGGATATAAAAGCATCGACCATTTAAACGTTCCAGGCGACAGAGTGGTTTGAAAAAAGAAACAGATCCAAGCGGTGAGCTATTATAATTAAAAAAACGTCATTAGTAAGAATAACACTATAAAAACAACACAGCTACAACAACAAAGGAAACAATCAAAATTTACAAAACAATAACAAAAAATTAAAAAAACAACAACAGACCTTATTTAAATAAAACAGCATCAACAATTAGTAACGAAATCCAATAATTATATTCTGAAATGTCGTGAATTAATTTGCAATTGCCATCTTGTATTACCGAGGCAAACAGAACCCAGAAATTAAACCTACTGTGCAGTTCCACGTAAAGACTATGGGCATTGCTCAAGTTGTCTCAGCTATATAGGACTAGACTTTTGAGTTGAGGTGAGTGAATTTCCAGTTAATGTTTTATCACAACATTCATGTTGTCTCACCAACCTTTTCGGTTGTAGTGTAATTTAAAAGCAATGCAAGTTATTACAAGGAACTAAAATAACGGGGATGTTACCGTTAACAATATATTTGGTAACAAGTTTTGAAAAAAGATCAACATTTCTAATATGATGTTGTTTATCGTATTTAAACACTTCCAAACGACGCAGGCGTATTTTGCTTACATGTTATTACATTTTAAAGAAATAAATTCATTGCGGTGAAATAATTATGAAAAGACTCCCCCACTCCCCCATAACCCCATAACTTGTGAAATTAAATGCCTTCATGTAACGAAATGTGAAGTGAAACGTGTTTCAAGCATTGGAGTCTTTTCCTTGAGTACACACCTGTGAAGACCTTAAATACCTAGAGTATAGTAACATATATTTACACCATCAATAATAGAGCTACAATAACAATTAAAAAAAAGGATACACTATACAATTCCCTTTTAGTGCAGAAGCTTAAAGAAGTTAACTATTAGCTTTGTCAGTTATTCAACGTTTCATGTAAGATGATGTTCTTATTAATAGTATAATGTTAAGGATTGAATACAATATTGTGCATTACCTCGTGGTATGAAAATACTTTGCCTACCATATAACTTGCATAGGAAATGCAATTAAGTTACAACTGGTTATGTAGTTTCCAAAGTTAGGATTGATCATATTGGCAATATATTCAAGGTTCTAATCCGGTGTTTAACTGTGTTGTTTTGGTTCGGTAAGATCACACATCCTTCTTTAGCATTCGTTTTGTTGATGATGGTCGCATACATGTATTTTGTCACATAAACAGAGGCGTAATGTGTAGACGAGTGTTTGGGAAAGGGGTTTTGCAATACGGGTCGGAATTTCGACGATACGTTGACAATGATTCATGAGTATTGATCAGTTTATTATTTTAACTCCAAACGACCACACATCATCCGACAAAGAAGATAATGTGATGATTCCATTTTCAACCATGTAAATATGTAGCTCAACCAAAATGAGTGTATTTATGAAGCCCACACACAACGACTTACATCACAGTATTAGTATCAATCACCACTTAACATACAATATAAATTGTTATGACAATTGTGCACAGAGCACATTCCTAGTTACAGCAAATAAGGATAAGAAAAATCAGGACAATGAATACTTGTACACAGGTCTGCTTGCAAACATCCAACCAAAATGAATTTCCCGGCCGACCCAAAACAATCCCAAGTAGAAAGCGGTTAGAAAAAGACCAAAAAAGAATATCATATGTATCTATCATATTACGTTGTATTTTAGAGGTTCTTGCACGGGCATTAAGTGACAAGACGTTAACATATAACAGTATCCGTTCAATTTAAACAGGGGTATGGTTTCCATGTTAAAACAAAGAAGTATGTGTAGTTTTACACTAGAACCAGTGTGAACATTGCACAATTGTAACGCCTGACAAACTGACAGAACTGTGGAAACGATGTTAACGAACAACGAAATGCACCAAATTAGCCATGTTTCAACGGTGCCTAAGGCAAAACTTCACCTATGTATCAATCTAAATATTGATTCCTTCACTGTATCTGTAATCTGTAAGTCTAGCTGCATAGCCACATCAATTATCATCAACAAACAATTACAACTATATGCTGATGTTTAAATTAACATAATCTGCCAAGTTGTCGTTGTGCAGTTTGTCCGTCCTGGCCGCCTGCATTATTACATACCTTATTTCATCTGTCCATTCAATACGTCCGTCATTCATTTAAAGCACACAGACATATTCATCCACTGACCTAAACGTCCATGTATTTCAGTCATGTATGTCTGTCAACTAAGAATTTTATATTTTAAATTATGATATGCCTAATGATGTTATGCACTTAATTTTACATTTGATTGGTGTTTTTAAAATAATGTATTATCTGAACGAAAAACATATGTATTCATTTGTGTTATGATTACAACATAATCTAAATTACCTTGCGTTCAATTTCCCTTTTATCTTTTTATTTCCTTTTCCTGAAGATGAAGTGGCATTTGAAAGCTAAACTCGTATTAACATAAATGTCTTTTTTTTTCTTTACAACGGAAATTAATCGTTTGTTTTGTCACATTATTAAGTGATTGGTTATGGTATTGAACATATGTAGATGCTTGCCTTGCCTGAAAGAATTATAACTTTGGGAATTAGTAAATAAGATGATTTCTGACTGTTAGTATTCGACCGATCGCTAAAAGTAGATACTTTATTTGTGGACTTTCTTTTTGAACCTAAACTCTCCTCACGTTGGCTTTTGGCATATTCATGAACAAGTTAATGTGAGGAGGTATGTCAACTTTGCGATGAGCCTGTGGTTATACTCAACATAGGTCCGCGGCCTTGCCTCATTACAATTTCTGCTCGGCATTAGAAATATAAAACTTTAAAAAATGGTGAAAAGAAATAGCGTGTCTGATTGATCCATTTTATATAAAAGAATACGAATTATATGTTTAATTTGAATTCCTACCTGTTTCTGTATCTCTTCCTCTGGTCCTGTTTAAAAAGAAAATCGCTGATTATGACAGCACATGCTAATAAGCAACAAGGTAGATGTAAAAGTCAATGTGAAGTTATCAACTGTTCACCAATTAAAAAGTCTGTATATTTCTGCGATCGTTTAAATCTTATCTTGTGAAACATGGAAAAAGGTCCCACTGTCGTCATATCCACATACTTTCTCATTAAATGTACTAAATAAAACATTAAAGTTGATGCAAGTTACGTTATTGTGAATTAAGATGTTACTTACCGAGGAAATTACAGTAGAAACAAATGTAAAGTCTTTGTCTGTGATATGATCACTTACTTATCTTTTTATTTTCGATAGTCTCCTGTTCTGCATTTCTGTTCCCAAATGATACATATAGTGACTTCGACGCCTGTAACGTAAAAAACGAATATTGACACAAAATAACTCCTACTATTAATGTCATTAACGTTTATTATTATCACACATGTTGACGATTGACATTAATATAATACCCTCAAATCTACCATACTGATATTCTTACAGTTTCTATAATTATTCAGCTCATAATATAACGGTGATGCAAGATTGTTCTGATTTAATTGTCAGAATCTGCAAATAAATTCTGTACAAACAGACACTAAGTTTCCAGACGAACTGTCCAGCGAATGATAGTCAAGGACGGAACAAATCGAAGAAAATACCTTAACAACTTGGATTTATTTGGGTAAAGGTGTGTATCCCTGTATTAGGGTTGGATACATAACAGCCGGACTCCACGTATCATCCTGGTGGGGGAGGTGTGTGTAGGGGGGGGGGTCAAGCCCTTTTCTCACTGATTCTTATTAAACACGGTGCATGCATGGTTTGGTTGTTTGGTTGCAATCATTTACCCGATGCTTCTTCGTTTTTACTTCAATTAGAAAAAAATACTACCGAGATATGAACGCCTGTTGATTCACAAGATGTTGTTACATTTAAAACTAGGTTAATGAATTAAATCAAATTATTTATTCAGAACAAAAACAACGTTTTAGTACCATCTTAAATGAAAAACAAATATGAACAAATATGTGTCTTAATTGCAAACACCACAAATATTCAATAACACTGACGAGTCTTTTTCTCGTACATTGTTTTATAAAACAGACTAGTATGGTATAATACAATCGTCACGTATTGTTTGGCATTACATAATGCGTTGTATAAATTATAACTGGTAACAACAAATGGGTTTATGTCACGTGCAAAGACCGGTGAATGTCCTGTTATCTTTGGATAACTGTATTGATTGTTGGAAAGTCCTTCAATCGAGGGGTTTACTGCAGACTAAGTTAGACATTAGTGTTGAACCGATTTAAAATATAACTGTCGTGACTTCATTTAAGTTTTTTTCTTGTAATGTCATTAAGTTATAAAGTCGATTTGATATGGAAACTGGTACAGTATTGTTACTTCACCGAGCGGTCAGAAAAAGAGACATGAGTCGTTTTAGTTTATTTGTTGGTTTTGTTGTTGTTTTTGTGGCTGTTTATTTTGTTTGTTTTTGTTGAATTTGCCTTGGGAATGTTATTTATTCATGTCCTTGAGTTTATAAACCATCAGCATAAGTATGACGCAACACGGCTATGTGTATGCCTTAGTTTTAGCATTCAGTTATCCTAGTTATGTTGAACTCTCGACGATATACTGGTCACATTGCAATCAAAGTTTAACACATCAATCACGCTGAAACTGTTAGTTTTATCTATTCTGTAGTAGAGTAACTTCGCTTCTTTTCAATATTGAAATAAAGCTTAATCAATATGAAATTAGTGTCATATTTTTTGACTGTCATTTGTATAATATCGAAAATCATTTAGCATGGAATCAATTATTTGGTACGGTTTCTGCCTGAAACGTACCTCCGTGAGCTCCCAGTGTTTAGCTGTTACAAGATTTCGTAGTGTTCATTTAGATGCCACTTGGACATTCGTTTCACTTACATCACTAACACCGTCATAATTTATATAAGAAAACTTCAGCGCTTGTCATTTATTCTAAGAGATCACTTGTCATTGCTTGCATTTAAGAAACACGCCCGGAATTGCGATGTTAGAGCTCTATACAATGGTTTATACACCCCAGTATGTCCCTTTTGCCGACTGGCAGTCAACAGTTGTTCTTGCTTTATTTCTTTAATGACTCATCGCAGATGTGTTCTTACATTTACATTTGGCTTACACGTTTGTAACATTGTGATCTGTCTTTTCATGTTTTGTATATTTGACAATGCTGATGAAGTGTGCCATATTGTCTTATCAATGCAATCGTTTGAATTACAACAATAAATTAATTTCAAGAACAAACACGGTGCTATATTGTAGTAAGTAAGTATTAAGTATATTTCCGTATGGTCAAGGTCATCAAACCGTGTTGGTTAAAATGTATGATAATGCATGTAGGATAATTCTGATAATTTGTCAGTTTTTTAATAATTTTGATATACCGCTGATTCACACGACGGTCAACCGTTGATAGAATAAATTCGCTATTTGACAATCGTGAGCATATACATAAATGTATAAAAATAATTTGCAACGGAGTAAGTAAATGCCGGCTTTGGATGAACAATAAAACATGAGCATTAAATGCCAAAGGGGATTCAGTCACACATATAGATCTATTAATAAGATCAGTTATATGAAACAGGTTAATTATTTATACATTGCCGGTCTGGTGTATAAGCATAAGGCGTTTCTTATTTCACTGTTGTGTCGGTATTCATGCACTGGAGAGAAAACGTTATTTACATGACCAACAGCACGTTGAAGACTAGTGAACTTCCAGGACAGGCATAGTTCAAGGTAAACGTGACTTGTTACCTCCAGAGAAAGATTTATGTTTTATTTCGTTTCGATAGAAGTAAACAGCCGACCCAATTGCTGACATAATCAATCATTCACCGTATAAGGAATGGATATGCAAGATCTTGACAACGACAGTAATGAGTTAAGCAACCACCATGTATTTAATATATCGTTATGTCAATAATTGGTTTGCCAAACACAGATAGGAAAAATAGAGGTAATGGTCATGGAACATTGGCTACCTTAAAGTAGACATAGACTCTACAACAACAAAATCAAAGCGCAGAAATCAGCTGTTTGGGCAGTGTAAGTTTAACTTTGTATCCGATTAAATGTATGTACTTAATTTCCGTTGTTTTGATTAATTTGGTCAGCAATATAACCCGTTGATCTAAATCTGTTTTTCCCAATCGGATAAATTGCATAGTGACTCAGAAGGCAATTTTGCCCCGGGTTGTATTTCGCAAATATCACGAACAAGTATTTAAATCAAATGCAAACTTGACAGTATGCATAGCCGAAATAAAGTTAAAGATGTCATTACCTAGAACATGATATCAATATAACTGGGTGAGAAGAAGGAACAAAGATGAGGGAGGCTAATAAATAAATGATTGAAAAGAACAATCAATCGATCAGCAAATGCCATGTCCATGTTAAAGCTTAACACTTTTACTCTTTGAACCCGTACAAATTACGACCTCAAAACAATTTGCTCTTTTTAATGACATTGTAAAAACGAGCATGCATGATATAGTGTAAAATTTGATTCATACATCTGTGACGTTGCGGAAAAGAAGGAACAACTAACCTCATAGACTAGAAAAGTTGATTTAGTGAAATTAAACGCCGTGCTGCATGTCGTGTCAAATGATGTGCCAGCAACATATTCAAATTTAGCCTGTTTGGATGTCGTGCCCAATGTCGTGCTGGATTTCGTGTCGAATAGTGTGCCAGCAGGATTTGAAACTTGGTCCTATTATATGACGTAACCATTGTTGTACAAGCACGAGTTTCAAACTTAGTTATGTTGAATACAGTGCTGGATGTCGTGCTGAACTGCATGCATCTCTGCAGCACACTCACCTAGTATCTGTTCTTAATATATACAACATATGCAATCTGTGCATAAACCAAGACCATCGCATTTTCAACACTTTGATTAACATGAAAGAATCATACTCGTTGTTTTTTTTTTTCGACATAGGGACATAACGTATAAACAGGAGTCTCAGTGCAAGAAAAAATAAAAAAAAGTCCGGTCACATAAAGTTGTAGCAGATAGAAAGTCAAACCATTCAAAATCATCCAAAATGCAAACAATTAAAACTGAATAAGTACGTGCACATTTAAATTCAAATATCTTCCAAATATGCTTCACGGAAATTGTGATTAACAAAACACACTAGTATATAAGTTTTTGCAATTTTCAGGCAGATTAAGTTTGCGGAATTTACTCTTTTGCTATTCTAGCGCTAAGTTTCATGAATATGCAAACAGCAAAAAAGTAACAAATGCATGTACTGCAGTAGACATTAGCATATTATCATGTTATCATATTCATGCAATGTCTAAGTTAGACGAATTGTGCTTTCAAAATTGTCTAAAACGAAACAAACAGTTCTATGTTTTATAAAAAAGCGTACATTGTGTATGTCGTCTTAAAACATTGATGTTCGTGAAATATGTGCGTGTAAGAATAAACGGCATACACAATATTTAAACTGTGCAGATGTGTATTATACGTATAGAATTTCTAATTTATATTTTAATGCTAGTACATTTCTGCGTCCCTTTTTGGATGAACATATACACAAATTATCGTTTAATAAGTAATATATCATTTATTGTATAATTATCGTAGTCTTTTCAGGATGCAAAACCACATTTGATTAATTTAAGTCGTGTACCATGCGCGAACACCGCACGGTATATGTTTTGATAATTCACATTATGCAAGAAATTGGTTACATGTATCACATTTAACTGGTGCTTATAAGCATACAACAACAGATAAAAGGAACAACATAATACAAAGTCAAAGGTGTAATTTTAATAATACTGGCATTATTCCCGAATCCGAAAAAAAGAAAGAGGCGAAAAAAAGTTTATGCTAATAATGCATACTTACACACTGTCATGAAAATTTTTATTGTAACATGAACATATTATCGGGTAGAATCTGAAAATAGCATTATTTAAGAACGAGCAATATTACAACAGCTGCTTGCTGTCCCGAAGCTGTAATAAATATTTAAAAACTTTACCATGGCGATGTAATTTTGCAGAACATTGACTTATTATGAGGTGTTAAAAATTCTTACAAGAGCTCAGAGCCAGAACATTGAACACGAATCGAAAATGTGTAGTTTAATGAGCGTATTTATTAGTAGAATATTATCTCACTATTAGTTCTAATATTTTTAGTAGTCACTATTATCAATGGTCATCATTACGATGTGTATTTGTTAAAAATGTGAAGTTCTATCAAACTAAAGTTACTGCATGCTTATTGATTGATCATTCATTTAAATATATAGTGTTTAGGATATGTTGTCATCATGGATAAATGTGTATATTTAAATACTGCTGAAGTATTTCTAAACGCATTAACGCCCGTTATTCTATAGAACTTTAATGCGCTGCGAGTTGTTGACCATATAGTGGTCGGATGGTACTACTCAAATTCTGCTTATATATGTGATTGTTTAAAATCTAACGCAATAATGTCTAAAATAATACGCATAACCGTGGACCTAGTTGCTAGTAGAGCGTATGTTTTAGTAGAAGCGGAATATAAATGGGGGCGAAAGTGTATGATAAATATCATGTCGAAATCGCGTGTGTATTTTGCGGTCCGTCCGTACCGATGTGGTTCATTTAGAAAATACATTGATTTCAGCGAGTTTCACATATGCTATCTTGCAATGCATGTAGGCAGTATAGATTTCTGGAGAAGTACATTACTGAAAATCATGAAATTGACAAACGCAACGGAGTGGAAATGGAAATGAAACGTGTTTCGTTTCCTGTTGAAATGGGAATGCAACAAAGCGCTAGAAAAGCTTGAAACAGTGTAAACGGCAAAAACGCTATAACCGGAGCACTTGGAACGCTAGAAAAAGTACAAACGCAAAGTTCAGAATGCTTTTAACGGTACACTTATTTTCACTTCCGCTTCAAACGTTTCTAGTTCACCTGATTATTTATAGTAACATTCCAACCGTTTCTATGTACGAAATAAATTTAAACTAACCCAATAACTGGCTTAAATTTATCAACATAAACGCGCTCTTATCTGTTATCCGCATCAAAAAATAACAAAAGAAATATTTATTATTATAAAAAAATCGTAATAATCAAACTCGTTCATTACAATTCCGAAACCGCACAAGTTGTCCAAGTCATCGTGTATCGTCAAAACAGAAACTGCACTACAAATACGCACGATAAAACACACAATTTAACTATAAAATTGCTTTTCTGTCAAAACTGATAGTTTAATTTCAAGGAAAAATCTTAACATCCGCATTGGATCGACATTCTTAGTCTTCATCGTTTTGCATATGAAGACAGTGTTTACACAGCTGACTTTACACGCATGCGCGCGCAATGTCGCAGCATTACCTGACTTTGAATTTTCGCTAATTACAAAGTGCATGGTCCGTTCCCGGATCAACCACGCCTATCATCTTTTGTGAGAACACACTTATTTAAAGAAATTTTCCTCTAAGAAAATGCATTGCGTGATACAAATTAAAGCTACTTAATGAAATTAAACGTCAACCAAAAGTAGGCAACACATCTCATATAACTAAGAAACATAAAACAACTAAACATAAAACAAACAAACACTGCCATGCATTATTGCAAGGTCTGACCCAATCAAGAACCAATTACATCCTCCCCGTCACTCAGAGCCAACGACTGGTATGATCCTAAAGTTCAACGTCTGAATAACCATAGATTGCCAAAAAGCGCACGTATACAATTATCGATTGACAGTTAAATGAAAAACAACCGTAATAAAAACGAACTTATATCACGTCCCTTTACATAATTAAAATCAAAGAAATACTGATCATCATCGTGATCCCATATTACCTGTATAATCACCACTAATCATCATCAGCAGCAGCAGCAGCATCAACGCCATCACGATCTACATCATAATCGTCATTACCATCAACATTACTGTTACTCTTATTACCATTTTCATAATAATCATTATCGGTAGAAGCAGGAGTAGCAGCAGCAGCAGCAGCGTCATCAGCATCATCATTACTTTAGCTACAGGGGTACAGATATGTAGTTTATTTTATCTTGCCTCTTTGTCAAGCAAAGTTTCTTATGCTTCTAATCTTAATTGTTATATATCTTATAATGAAGAATGTTTAAAATTTGGACATCGATGTCAACATTCCTATCATATATGATTAATCGGAATTCGTGGACCGCGAACAATTATCTGCATAAAACTTTTGACTTTACATGACTTGCAACTATTTGAATGAGGGTCTAAACGCCTGGCTTAAATATCTAATGCCAAATTGTGGTCTTAAGTGGGCCCTACCGGGTACTTAATTGTTATACCCATTTAAGGATAGAAATGAATTTATTTAAAGTATATCGTTTTGTAAATTCATATTATGTTTCTCCATGCGCATGGGTCCTTTTCGTACCTTCATAAAGTATTAATCTAATTCAATCCCTATTGTTTTAGACATGAGCGGACACCCCCAACTAATTAAGATTAAGTTAATTGGCAGATTTATGACACCTTGTTTGTCTGGTGGACAGGAAGTGTGACCGTGTTTTGGCGTATTTTCCCCTTCGTAAGAACATATGCATCCGCTATGGAGCTGGGTTTGAAAATGTCACCATATGGCAGTCGTGTGATTATGATCTTTACCTTTTAAAGAGCTATATCCATTGACTAACGCGAGGACAACAAAAAGGACAAAATCGTAACGTCTACAATATCTTTTTCGTGGATTGGGGAATTTCTTATAGTAAATCACTTGTCGTTTATTTTTGTAAATAATGTTATCAAGAGAAGACACATCAAGGAATACAGTCTAATGTATATTTTCATCGCGGTTTATTGCAAATGCATTATTTCAATAGCTCGCCTATTCTTTTATAGTTAGCACCCTCTCTATCTACTATATGGAAGCTTGCAGAATGTTCAAATGATGTTCACTGGCGATTGTTTCCCAGAAGTTTCTTTGATGTCGCAGTGTTAGTCAGAGAGCCCTCCGCACCAGAAAGAATTTACACCGCATTTAATTGTAACAAATTGGACAAATTAAAATCACAGTTATTAAATTAGCGACTCCATGTCTTAAGTGCGTTAAGAATGTTTTATATATAAGGGGTCAGATAATCTGCGTTAATGGCTTTCATTTTTCATTGATTAAATTCCAAATAAGAATTCTTTTCGGAAACACGTTCTTTTGAACTCATTAATATGTATACGAAAATTACAAATAATCCAATTTTATAACGTTTTTATAAAGTTTTTATAAAGTTTTTTTTTTTTTTTAAATTGAGTTTGTCATCGTCCGAATTCTAAGATCGTATCCCCATTACGCATTTTTGCGGATTAACACGTCACATAGAAGTTATTTTTAGGATAGTGGATGTGTGTGGACAATATTTGACAGCTATTTCTGGTTTGTTTACTCCGGGATCTGACGTCTGGCGAAGACAAGTGGGTCAGGTAAGGGTTTTGGGTTAAGATGTTAAAATAACGTGATATTGACAAATTCGTCAAAATAACTTATGTCCAATCAAAATAATCAACGCGAGATTTCTCGTTAAACAGTTTAAATTATGATGGTATTTAAGTCGTACGAAATTATTAAATTACCACAATATTTATTTCGTTCTTTTTTGGATCAAAAAATATTTTTTCTTCTTAAACGGTTTAGAGAGCTGTACTTTTATTTTGCGCTTTATTTGACTATCTTCGGTGATTCAGTGTTTGGACAACAAAAATGTGACAGAGCTGCAATTGTGTTTGTGATTTTTTTAGCATCAGTGTTTGGATAACATATATATATATATATATATATATATATATATATATATATACATATACATATATATATATATATATATATATATATATATATATATCTATATTATATCTATATATATATATATATATATATATATATATATATATATATATCTATATATATATATACTATATATATATATATATATATATATATATGTTATCCAAATTTAATTTCAATTAAAAACAACAGGTAAAGAGTCAGACAGTGAATACGTTTCCCATCTTGACTGTCCAACAAACTCTCGAAAATGAATGACAACAATACTAAGTGTGTTCAACATTTATGTTGGACAGTCTAGATGGGAAACGTATGCACTGTCTGACACTTTACCTGGTGTTTTATAATTGAAATTAAGTTTTTCTGCGTACATAATGGTTAGTAGTAAAACATTTTATCGTGATTAGCCTAATTTCAACTAAAGCGCAGTTTCCTGTTGTTTCGGCAGATTCAGGAGGGTAGTTTTGTGTTTGCAATTTCACTCTAAGTGGCTGACAATGAAAATCCTCGTCGCAAACAATCTATTGTCGATTACTTTATGTGTGATGGAATACTTTTGCCTCTCCCCAGAATGTTTACTTCTTTCGTCATTTTGCAAATACACTGGAAGTACTTTACATTTAGAAATATATTAAACGATTTTTTTAATCAAATTCGCAACGGAGGGAAATGGAACGCTTATAACGATAGAAAGGGGAAAAAACGGAAGAAACGATAGAAAGGCTGGAAGCGTTTGAAATGCAGCGCTGGAAGCGAACTAAACGAAATGAAAACGCAACGGAAGCGGAATGGAAAGGGAGCGGGGAACGCTTCCAACTGAAATGGAAAAGAAACGGAGTGGACACTGGAAAATTGTCAATTTCGTGACTTTTAGTACTGTATGACCGGAGGATTCACCGGTTTCGTGGAAGTCCTCGGTTGGATTGTGATCCAATTTGCTTTCCGATTTTGCTACTAAAAATAAGCACATATATATATATAAATGTGTACACTGCTTGTACAGGGATCTACGAGCAGTAATTGTATTTTAACTATGAAGTTTTTTTCTCTAATAATTCAGTACAATACATCTGGTGTTTGTGTAAAAACGTCATGTCCATTTTCGTTGTTGATTGTTATGTTGCGCGTCCTGTTTACAGTGTTATACACGGTAAATTACTCAGGAGTTAAAACGTTCATGTGGTCCTCATAAATTATGTAACTTTGTTTTGTTTTTACCTTGTATGTCGTGTCGAGTCTTGAAAGACTTAAAGAAAATAATCATGTACCGGAAGAAATAATCGAGTTTGCCTAGGTGCAATATAATGTCTTTCATACTCTTTTTTTTAAGTGCAATGTCCCCAATGATTAAGCCATTCCTGCCGCGTATGTATACATATAGCTGATATATCTATATCTATATATATATATATATCTATATATATCTCTCTTTCTATATATATATATATATATATCTATATATCTATATATATCTATATATCTATATATATCTATCTATCTATCTATCTATCTATCTCTCTCTCTCTCTCCTCCTCTCTCCTCTCTCTCTCCTCTCTCTCTCTCTCTCTCTCTCTCTCTCTCTCTCTCTCTCTCCTCCTCTCCCTCTCCTCATCTCTCTCCTCTCTCTCTCTTATATTATTATATAGTATATATCTATATATATATCATATATATAGATATAATATCTATCTCCTCTCTCTCTAGATAGATAGATAAATATAGATCTATATAGATAGAGCTAGATATATATATATATAGATATATATATATATATATATATATATATATATATATATATATATATATATATATATATATATATATATATATATATATCTATATATCTACTGTTTGTCTTGAAAGTACCAGCGAGGAAGAACTAGACAAAGTTTGTTGAATAACAAATCTCTCAACTGTTGACATATGTTGCAATACCCGTAGGACTCTGTCATATATTCATATTGAAAAAAAAATAAGTGGACACTGCAAGTTGTATTATGTTACATGTACCGTCAGGCTTATTTTTGATCAGTCATTACTAATGGCGTTTATATATATTCATTTACTTCTGTTATTAATGACGAATGGCAGCAAGAAGATAAAGAACACGAATTGCTTCGATAGGACAGACGATGTTTATAATTTAGGCTATAAGACAAGAACTATAATAACTTTAGGTCTGGAAATATTTAAATAATTCAAACGTCTCTGCGCGCATGCCGATAGAGATTCGATATGACTGTGAACGATAATCTATTTTACAAACGCAATGCTGATATCTTCAATGTTACAATATATTTATCCCACCATCTCTGTAAATATCTATTAATATAACCATTGTCATAAAGATGAGCTTTATCAACCGATTTTCGCGCACCTGCTCTAAGCCGGACTACTTTTTTGACGAAACGATCAGGAATGTTTACGAGACCGAAGCTCATTTATCCAGTAATTATGCTTGCGGTCACCCCAAAAAAGTGTCCATAATATAAAGATTTGTTAAAGAGAGAAAAAGAGGCTATTAAAAAGGGATGAGAGCGGTTTTGATCTCTGCCCTGCAGGATTGAAAATTTAAGTAGCATCGTCCTAACCGACTGAGCTAACCTGACAGTTCATCGCGATCTTCCGAAGTTTGATTTAACAATGATATAGAAAATTTGAAAAACAAAAAAATATATATATCCGCAAAAGGAAACAAATTATCATACAGGGACATGATTAAAATTGTTTAGGAATAGTAATAAAATCAATAAAAGTGCGAATTTGTAGTCGGCAAAAAAAAAAAAAAAAAAACTTCGAAATGTCAAATTATGTGAGTCCCTGTTGTTTTAATGTTATTTGGTGTGAATTTAAAGAATGTGATGAAAAATCTAGTGAAAACCTAAGCAGTGCTGTAGAGATGAGCTACGAGGACTTGGAGGCAAAATTTGGCTTTAATCTCAACAGTTTTGAGAAGGAAATTGATCTTGAATCTGTGGCTGTCTCAGAAACAAGCAATCAGCTGCTAAACCTGAGGACAGATCCTGATGATCAAATGGCGTTACATGGTAAACAATCAAATGGTTTAGATAGAGCTCAATCCTTAGTTGAACCAAAACAGCTGATTTGGGACTCCAATCCCAACATTTCTCTAAATTTCGCAAATCACCCTGTCAAAAACACAAATATCTTCGCAAGTTTTTATTAGTGCATTGAATGTTTAGAATTTTAATGTCATCAACAATTACAGTCCACGAGCAAACTGTGTGTTACAACCACAAACACACACAAACCTCTAATGTAATTATTGTTTCTTTATGCCATATGCGTAGCAACTTTTATGTTAAATGATCTTGACATTACACACTACACGTTTTGCTTCTATAACGAAGTTGTGATTTTTTGTTGTTGTCATTTTCCAACCATTATTTTTAATTATCTTAATCAATAAAATAACAAACATATGTGTAGTACAAATAACATAAAAGAAATAACCTGTTTACTGTCTTATATTTAATTGTAAAATATAACTATTTCTTATAGCCGAATTACTCTATGCACGCGCATGAATTTCGTGCATTGCATTAGAATGTCAGATCATGTAGAGGAGAAGCAGTAGCGAGAAATTTAAATGTTTCCTTCATTTGAAAAGAACGGTTGATGGTGGGATAAAATGAATACCAGGTTAGTATTAATACAGATAAATGTTTTAATGGGAAATTCATTCATCTGGAACGGGATCAAAAGGGATAGTTGAAACAACTTTTTCGTGAATTCCACCACTTGTTTCCTGACATTCCAATACGAACTGATACAATCCAACACAATGTTATCGTTGAAAGTGAAGATGTTGTTAAACTTCAGCAATGCAGAATAATTACATCAAAACACCAATACCAAAATGAAGAAATTAAGTTCTTAATGGACAATGAATTTATTGAGCCTAGTCAGAGCAAATACAGTTCACCGTGTATTCTTGTGAAAAAAAAAACAGATGGGACATAAAGACTTTGCTCTGACTACCGGAAGATCAATATTATCAGATTCATATCCCATACCAACGATGGATGATTATATTGACACAGCCAAATTTGTTACTAAGTTCGATCTTCTGAAAGGATTCTGGCAAGTACCTTACAGACCGTGCAAAGGTCTTGTCTGCATTTGTGACACCAGATGGACTGTACCAATTCAAGTTGGCATATAATTCACCAGCAACGTTCCACAGCTCTTTAACTCAATTTGTTATGTCTGGACTCAACGGGTGTGATACGTACATCGACGACGTCATCATCTACTCTGAGTTTTCAGAACAACTGGAAATCATCTAATATTTCTTAAACAGATTGATTGAGGAAAAGCTAACCATCAACCTGGATAAGAGTGAATTGTGTCATGCTAAGTTGACCTTTTTAGGACATGTTGTGGGACAGGGTTATGTAAAACCTACTGATGCAAAAGTTAATTCCTACATGTAAAAAGCCATTGATGCGATTTCTTGGTATGACAGGCTATTCCAGAACATGTTGTAACAACCTTTCAGTCGTTACGGAACATTTGACAAACATTCCCTTAAAAGGTAAATCATTTGTATGGAATTTTGAATGTCAAACTGCATTCGACAAATTGAAAGCTGTACTTAAGAGCGCACCAATTCTCTTAGCACCAGACTTTAGTAAAAATATTTAAATGGATGTAAATGCTAGTTACGTCAGTGCTGGAGCTGTTCTGTTACAATCAGATAGTGAGGGTATTGATCATCCCGTATGTTATTTTTCAAAGAAGTTTAACAAACATCAGAGAAATTATTCTACAATTGAAAAAAGTGCATTGCTCTTATTTTTGCTACACAAAATGTGTTAATGTATTTAACTTCTTCAGTTAAACGTATTGCTGTTTTCTGTGATCACAACCCTCTTACTTCTTACACAAGTTAAAGAACAAAAATCAAAGGGTACTAAGGTAAAGCCTGCTTTAACTAGAGTTTGATTCAGAAATCAAACACATTAAAGCATTAAAGGAAAATACAATCTTATACATGATGCCCTGTCTCGTATGTAATTGTGTTAACTGAAGCACAATATGTTAGTGCAACATGTTCATTCAAAAGATAATATGTTTTTGAACGTTGTATAACTGTTATTGCGTTATATTGAGTACAGTTTGTTTTGATATGGTAACTGATAAATATGTAGTACATGCATTTTGTAATTTGTAACACTAAATTTGAAATATCATATGTTTTGATATTACATATTTTTAACATGTGACACATATATTGTATTTTGTATCATTGTTATAATGACCTTCTTAATTGAGTTATTGTTAATTCAATATTAAAAAAATATTGCTTTTTTTTCTCCTTTAGGGATTGAGATGTTAGATTAAACTGTTTATTACAATACAACTTTAGTTTACTAGTTTGTTTCTGGCTTGTTCTTTCTGCCACACCAATCCGTCGTTTAGCAAATGTGCGATTTTATAAATAAAACTTAAATAGCGACACCGATGGTAACATTAGAAAAAAACATTTTACTGTATATGTTTATATATTAGGGGTAGGGGCCCGATAACTTTATAAAGCGGGAGGAGTAATATAATTAACTTAAAAATTAACGTTTTAGTTGATCTTTTTGATTATATGTTTTAAAACTTAATTCTAAAATATCCTTCTGTCTGGTTAAAATATAACAGTCCATGCTTTACACAGCTTTTTTTTTACTAAGTACTGCATGAATGCTGTTATATATATTTACATGTATTAATCCACAAATTCTGTGTAGCTTTATTAATCGGTCTCTAGCCAAGAGAAATGACGAAGAGCTAGGGCGTTTCTGCGTGATACATATGACGGACAATACTAAGAATAATATGTTTAAGTTGAATTGGTTTCCTACCTGTTTCTGTTCCTCTGTTCGTCCTATTAATATAGAAAATTGCTGATTATAAGAACACATACCAATAAGCAACAAGATAGATAAAAAGAACATGTAAATGTCTCAAATGTTTATCAATTAAAATGCCTGTGTACTTTAAGAAATATATGTGCGATCATTTGAGTCGCATCTAAATTGCGTGACATGGATAAAGATCTTATATATTTTTTTGAATTATTAAAAGTAGACATAAAACATTTAGTGTTGAAGCAAATATACATCATGTCATTCAGAAAGTTACTTTCCTAGGCAAAGCACTGATGAAACAACTGTATACAATAGTGTGACAATCTATTGTACTTGTAAAAAATACATATATACTGCACGAATCTGTCAGTCTGTCGGTTAAGCTATGGCATAAACACTTACTTCTCTTTTCCTCTTCAATAGTCCCTCGTTCAGCATTTATGTTCCCAAATGCAAAGTTTAGCGTCTTGAAAACCTATAAATTAAACCAATATTGACTTAAATTAAGTGCAAATGCCATTATTATTTGTTTATAGATTGATACCATTATTCCACATGTTTCTGAATCACGTTAAAATAACACCCAGGTAGTAGTATTTTATTAAAATTCGAGTCAACCGAATGTTAAGGACGATACACGTGTCGAATAATGGCTGTACTTGTACATATTACACTAGTAGATACAAGCGTGGCATTGTATGTTGTGTTAATAGCCCCCTAAATTCATCTTGTTGTTAAGCAGACACATTCCTGCATTCACAGTGTAAAACAGAATGTGAACACCTCTTCCAATACCGAGCCCAGCCACATTACCGAGACCGATGGTGGATTTACTTTTATTGCCGATCGCACTGGATCTCTACCACTACATGTTTTATGATTAGCATATCCCGATGAGAAGTTTAACATCAGTAATCCGAACCAACGTGATGCAGACATTTTACTATCGTGGCAACCAGGCCCTTTGTCGCAATGACCTATCAGAGAGCACTTTTAATTTGCATATTTTCCGATAAAGCAACTAATATCCTTAGATTTTCTATAATTATTAAGGATATACTATAGAGATAATGCAATATGGTTCTGAGCACCACGTTATTATTGACAATATGCTTTAAGTCTACAATTGGCAGAAAAACCTGTGTACTACGTTACAAAACAAAGTGTCGAGCGATTAATAGTCGTTGTACATACATGTATTATAGTACATTGCATTGTGTAATATAGAGTATTGCCATTTTCTGGCATAGCAGTAATTTCTGTATTTCTGCAGGGGATTTCGCGCTCATTTCTCAATCAAGGTGTTGGACTGATATATTAAAACCGCAATGTCCAGGCAAAAGATAGCGTCCATGCAATGTCATTGACCCTTAATTTGGCAATGCTTTAACGGATTTGTCAACAAACCAAAGAACTATAACAAAAAATCGTAAAAAAAAATCATTTCCAAATGTATCGTGAAAATATAAAACTTCATAAATATAGTACGACTGTTGATATTGTGCAAACTCTACCAGCAAACGCATCTTCATATCTGGTGTTATTACATTTTGTCCATGTATACTTTCCCCTTTTGTTAACATTGGCAAATTATTGACCTATCTGCAAATTGGCCCCAAACCTAAATGGGTGATATTGGTGTTTTCTTAATTCTGTAATAGGAAACCCATTCCTAAATTAGTTGTCAAAAAAAGATAATAGGGTCAAACTAAATAAAGTACTTATGGAAATGTCGACGTTATCAGGGTATTGTATGACTTTCAAGATACTGTAAATGACTGTGAAGTAATGGACCAATGTAATGTAGAACATGAAATGCAAAACAATACAAATTCATGTATACTACATTTTCCTAAGATGTGTATCACCAGTTAACAAAGGAACCCGGTTTAATCCAACTTGTTGCTAATAATAAGTCAAATATAAATTTGTTCAAATGGACACCACATTGACCCCTTTAATGTAGTGCAGCGATATATAAATGTATGACACTGCTCCTTTGTTGAGAATTTGAATGCAATGCATTAACATGTTTTATACAATTTACTTAATAGAACATACTTCTTTAACCCTGCAATATATGCTTTATTACAATTATTCATCACGTGGGTTACGTGTATACAGTAAAGTTCGTTTGATTGTCGCGTTTTCCCTCGGTAAGTTTTTTTTTTTTATTTAATCAAGAAATGAGCAAACTACTATTTCCTCAAGTGACATATTGCGAGTAGAACATGTTTTGCTGGCCATGTCATGACATGATATCGATCTTATTACGGAAATAAAGACGAACACAGATTCACCATATTCCATGCTTAGAACTACGTTATAAAAATATACAATTTATATCCATCCTTGCATTCCTTGGGTAGTACAATTATCTTGCAAACAACTAATACTCAATGTATTTTCAAATTCATAAAAAGTTTATAATATAATATATAGTTTACCAATATGTTGATCACAATTTATGTAAACAATTATCAAAGTGTGTGTGTGTGTGTATGTGTGTGTGTGTGTGTGTGTGTGTGTGCGTGCGTGTGTGTGTGTGTGTGTGTGTGTGTGTGTGTGTGTGTGTGTGTGTGTGTGTGTGTGTGTGAGCGGGTAAGTAAGAACAAACATATAACTAAAGCTTTCTTACGGCGAAATGAATGTTCCTCTTTTGCTTTCAGGACGATTTGTTGTACTCGATTATTAAATGGAACAAAAGGAAGTTAACAATCCAAATGTTTATTCTAGGTTAATTAAATAAGAAATTAGAGCAAAGTGTGACTTGCGAGAGTGGATTTGTACACTGGGTCGGAAAATGTTCAGAAGATTAAGCGGCTAACAAAAAGTTAATCTTAGTTGTGGTATTTTTACCAAAAATGATTTTACAGCCTATGTAATAGTATAAACAATGCGTAATGTATCTTATGTAATATAAAGCGACAATAAAATATATAGTTCATATGTTTAATAAGTTAAATTTAATGTTTCAATATACCTCTGTATACATCGTGCTTTCGTAAATATGTTTCTTTTCAATTATCGGCCACACCACCTCCCTGATCACTTGAACAGCTTCCTCATGCAGAAGTTTCTGTTCCGCATTCCGTAACTGTTAAAGACAGATCATGATTTTGCTGTATTATTGCCATTAAATTATGAGGGAAAGTACTACATTTTAGATTGCACTCTAATTCATTGAAATAAACTTGAAAGTTGTATAAGAAATATAAGAATTAACAATTCAATGTTCGATGATGAAATATGCAACGGAAAAAAGTATAAACTGTTACCTTGTCAATGTCTATAATTGCTTGTTTCACTTCTTCCCTGCCATTTAGACAATCATGATTTTTCAAAAAGTAGAGGATGGCGTCAAGGTTTTTTTCCAACTCCTGCTGGGACATGTTCAACTTCGCATTATGCATAGTTCTGTTCCTGGCATCGCGAAGCTGTTACATAAAACGTTTTTCTTTTTAATCTGGTCGTATCACAAATATCGACCATGTATATATGAAATGAATATGCACATTTTAACATACATGAAGAGATACATCGGATATGTATAATGCTATGTATGATGAAATTGACATTCTGACAATATGACTAATATATTTCAGGCAAGCCCTCAAATTTTCTTGGTCACTGATATGTTATTACTCCTGATGTTTAAAAACGTTAAACTACTGTATTTGGCGTATTTTACTTTACAATATAAAACATCTGATCAATATGTGCTATTGTCGTTTTAGCAAACGTACGCACATGTCATGTAATTTGCTCACTTGATGGACGTCTGTGAACGTCTCGGACATCCTAGTTTTCCTTTCTACGATAACTAATTGTTTATGAGATAAGATTTATATTAAATGTGAATACATATTGTTAACATATTGTTTGTTAGGAGACTGTAATTCATACGACTAGTGTTTGCTTTATTTTCTGCAAAGATGCAAACCTCACATATTCTCTATCTGGCTGATGTTATTAAACTATTTAAAGAGTATTCTGCATATAGACACGCAACAAACTTTATCAAATCTTTGTCTTTTTTCAAAAGAATATGCACATTTACATAATCCTATGAGCATTGCAACATATACCAAACTTTGTAAAAGCTACCCTCCTAACGCTCGGAGCTAAGGGGACAGCATAACGCCTGACTAGTCGGTGCACAGTATCGGCAAAAATGCCGGCAAATGCCATCCCACCCAAAACTTTGAAAAAGGCACAACACATTTATTCACATACAAGACAAATGCAAAAGTAAAAACAGATCTGTGATAATCCATTAAACAAAAATAACAAACCAATTTGTTATCGCCTTGAGTCGAAACATATTTTAAACATGAAGACGAAACATATTCAACGATCTATAGTTATTCAAACACCCTTTCATGCAAGTGTCAATTGAGAGATGCATACGTTATTCACAACCCGGTAAAGACAACACAAACATTCAATAGTATACTCACACAAATGGTGCTTAAACAGCTAACGCACAAACATCATTTTTATGACGTTATCAATATTATGTCTTTCTAGCCTACATGTATATGACCCATGCGTATATGGAGTTATGTCAGATATACTTGTTATATGCGCTTATGGCCAGCGGGAATACTTCGGTACAGTCCTCGGAGAGAACTGGTCATAGCTACATTTCACAATCGTGACTGAAGGACGTTCAGCGGTGCTAGCTCCTAAGAGTTTGGATCCTTATTATCCAATATAGCAGATCGCCGATTGGTTATTGTCATCATGATAACTTTTCATTTGCAACTCATGTTAATTAAAACTATTAATTTTATAAAATGTATTAATACTGTGAAATAAAAAAGAAATCATAGTTGATACATTCAGACTGTTTTATGTGTGTAAATACATCTTGTTTATAATTCAATTGAACGATGAGTTTAATGGTTATCATATGTGCATAACGCATGATTTAAGCTGGATGAAATTTGCCGAATTACGTTGGAAGACAACTTTTCATTGTTTAATCAATGACCAATTAAGAAGCAGTTGCTCTTCTAACAAAATGATAGTAATAAGAACGTCATTGTTTAAGGAGAGACGATCCCTTTGCCTAATTGATTGAAGCCTAATTTGATTTAGAATAACTGTAACAAGCACACATGGGCCGTATAGGTCTGTTGGTTCTCAAAATTTATTCAGACACTCGAACTCATTGAAACTCATCGAAACACGATATAACATGCATGCTGTTCGAGTGTTATAAAACACAGAAAAAAGTTACTTACTTGGTTTAACAGATCTTCATCAACCTTCTGTTTCAGCTCCTTGCTGCGCTGAACCAATTGGCAGAACGCACTCGTGTCAAAGTCGTCCAACTCTCTAAGTCCCGGCCTAATCCATTCCTTTATAAACAGCTTTGCGAATTCAAACGGCGAGTGCAGCCAGCATTGAGGGTCTGTGCCTTTTATCATGGCAACGAAGTCACGACCAGAATGCGTATGATTCTTGATTATGGCTAAAATCGCATCGCACGGCAAAGGCGAAGGAACACATCTGTGTCTGAATTGTGCACCGTCTTCTTTTGAGTAGCAAAGGTCATCTGGTTTTATATCTGGACAGAGTGAATTTCTTTGGAACTGTACAACAACGTCATCGAATATGATATGAATTTCTTTCTTGAGGAAAGGCACCAATGCAAGCATTAGGTACTTCAAGGCAAGGGCAGATTTACACCAATTGCTGTGCCCATCGTCACTTACAATGTTCTGAAATCAACATATAATTCTGAAAGTCGATATTTACAATGTGCAGTTTTCTTTCTTTTTCCGTCTCTGAATGAAGAAAGAGGTTGTATAGTGAATTCTTGCCGATAGTATTATTATTATACAAACTAGTCATATGGTATTGGCGGTAGTTGTACCCGCAATTTTATTAGTGTTTAATATCAACTTACCAACTGCCTTGTGAATCAGCCAAACAAACGTGTTATGAACAATTTTGACAATAATACAAATAAACTGCAACCGTAACAAATTAAAAAAGTAGTAACATCTTTTTTTCTAACCATTTCCACCATTCCCTGGGCAAATATATTGTAGTCAGTTTTTACACAAATGTAAGTGATTACCTCTTTCAAATAGGCTGCAACAGTTTCATCTGACTTGTTCCTCTGTTTTATGTCAAATACAGTTGGTATTTCCTTGAGATGTTTTATCTGAAAAGCAAACATGTCATTTACTGTCATATAAACGTTTACTCTTTTTACAAGCTATTGATGTTCTTTAAATATTTCCAAATTGTAAATAGTTCGTACCGCTTTTTTACAAGAAAGACACATTTTGAATGAGACACATTGCTACAAGTTCTGATGTTGTAAATGTCGTCTATATACATTAGGGAAATGTTTCTTCAGCATCGGCATTAAATTTTAATGAATTGGAGTTCATAACACGTTTGCTTTCACAGGCTTATAATACATAGTTAATTATCAACATAGCAGGTACTGATATCTTGGAGTATTTAACCAGCACACCTGCCGTAGTGTTTCTTCTTTTGTTTGAACTGTGGCTGTGTCCATACTATCCAGAATGTCGATTATGTGTTGGACACACTGGTTTTTTACTGCTGTGGAAATTTCTGCTTCATCGTGGATAAGGATTTTGAATGCAACATCTCTGACCTGTTAATGAGAATATAACCATGCATTATAATCTTGTATATGGACGATGCAATTTGTAAGCGTTACGTGTTTAAATGACGCATCGTAATTTTCTACATGTATAGACAGTTACACCTCAAAGAATTTAAGACAAACTAAATAAATCTAAATAAATAATAAACTCTGTATTTCCACGCATTTCTGTTTTATTACTGCCAGTAAGCTTATTGATTGTATTACAACCTATATAGAATGGTTATGGGGAGCTGTAGTTAGTTTGTTTTGTTAATAAAGAAAATATTTCCATACACGACGGAGACAAAAATAAATCGAGAGTGTTGCCGATGAAATACGTGTGTTTTCTCGTAAATTTATGTCACGTAATGTTTCTTCATAGCATAGGTATGGAAGGGGATCTAATTCTTTGTTCAATCATTTTGATCGAAAACTGTTGCGTCCCTTTATATCACTTTGTGTATGAATTTTCATCGATTTGGCAACGTTTGGACCTTCGAGTATCGATTTTAAAGAAATCAGTTATAAGGCACGTGGCACGTTTTTCATATTGGCGTATTATAAAACCGATATCACAGAGGTATTTATATATCGAAAGTTAGAGTTCTTCTACAATAATCATACCCAGTAACTTTAACAAAGTTCGTTGATTATTGACAGATCACTGCACATATATAATTGTACGTTGAAACGTACGTACAATTTTCATATTTGCTTAATAAACATAGATTATAATTACCTGTCTTACTTTCCTTCTCATGGCATTATTTTCATTTTCAGGAACATCTAACATCTGGACGTTTGTAAGCAACGAAAGAAGGCAATATGCGTTTAACTGTCGAAATCCAGGTAACCTTAACATACTCTGTTGCAGAAATACTCTTGTGAAATCCCAGCTGTTGTCGAGACAGGCTTGCGGATTTATACTATTGAACATTTTGCATACCGATGATCTACCTTCTGCTGAACAAGTATTAACAACGGATTGCAGGAACTCGCTGCAGTTGGGGTTTGCCGTGCAGTCATGTTTAAACTTGATTTCATGTGGTGCCAATGCCGATGGTTGACAAATATCTGTTTCAACCGCCGAAGCACACAGTTTGTCTCTTGTAAACTGTGTCTTTACATTGCAATGGATAGCGTTGATTTTTTTTTCGCAAAATGTTCTAAAGGTGTCCTCTATAGTGAAGAAAACTAGGCGACACAACTTGGAATTCATTAGACTTGCCTGAAACACAGAAGTCCATGTTGACACTGACCATAGTTTTAGGTACACATTACATGCGACATAGAATCAATTATAGGCAACACAATTACAGCTGTCATTAATATCAGATTAGAGGGAAAGACGAAGTTGCAACTGTTAAAACACAAGTTTTCCTTAAAAATGACATCGAAAGAAATGCCCATTCATATAGTTTTACAGTTTATCAGTAGTAATATTTCCACATTTCTGTAATATTTGTCAAAACCATACCTCGTTTATTAACATCTCCTGTAGCGGTCGGGTACCTTTGACGGTATTTAACACAGCATGCATTTTTTCATATATAGAGGCTGGCATCAAAACAGATGGGTTTTTGCGTAGCTGAAATAATGATTATGTAATGATAACAAACTGCGTAACGCAGAACGCAAACACTTTTTTGTTTGTGTAAACAAATAATAGTTACATCGGCATTAACTGGTGGTACATGCATATGTACAAGTTGCAACATGTTCTCGCTATGATACTGATCCGCCTTTCTTTAAACTCGATACTTGAAACTAAGTATTAATTAGGTGCAGATGTATGCATGATGGACGATATAGAATGCGAACAAAAAATGATACTTACCGTCAGTAAGTGGTTCATGATTTCGGTTGCCGATTCTTTATCAGCCTTTTCCACTGAGTATAGGATCGCTTGGAGACATTCATCTGTGTTCGTCTGTGGTATCTTGATATACAATAAGTAAAACTTCAAATCTCCTGAACTTTCTTGTTTATAATATGCCAATGAAATTTAGCGTTTTGTCGAGACTAATCAGGTAAGAGTAAAACTGTCATGAACTGATTTTAAATGGAAGTGACCTGCTCTCCGTATTGCGGTTTGTGTGCACTTCTTGTACAAATTATCTTTTTCAGTTTCACATACCTGTAGTAAAACAATGTTTACTTTAAAATGCATTTAAATATGTCTTAAGCTTTCACGTGCCCTGCTTATACACATATATGTTTCTTCACTAGATGCACACAAGTCATAGTAATGATACTTTTTCCAGATTTGCAGCATTTCATGTTCAGTGATGTCAACCATCTATATATCGGAATCTATATTTTCTACCATTATCAAGTGTGATCTTGTCTGTAAATGACTGTACAATTGTCGGATAACTTAATGCATATAACTTTAGTTACCTTGTACACATTTGCGATGGCAGTCTGTTTCGTCTCCCCGTTTCCGATGTCATGAGGAATTGCAGAAGCGAAGTCTCTGACCTGAATACATTATGTCAATACACTTGATTGAATAATGCATACTTTTTATCGATATTTTTAATTGCCAAAATAAAAACATTTATTTAACACATTAACGAATGTACATGTGTATACATATACTGTGTAACAAAGGCGTACAATCTTAGGTGCTGAATACATCAAGTAAACAGTAACACCTGTGTAAAATACCCCATATCCCTGTACGTACATCTTGAGTTGAAGTAAAAGCCAATATTCGTACTGTAAGTATATTATGAAAGGATCTAACAAGTGAAATTACGCTGATGTTACATTTATAAACAAGTCTCTAGCAGATCCTTTTGAACGCTAATGTAGATAATCGACTGTCACATCATGATAACTTATCAATGTTTGCTACGCTAATGTGTCCATTTATTGACATAGTTGTAATAAAACACAGAGAGACGTTGAACGAACTTTATACCCGTTTAGTATATCGTATGTAATATCTATGTGACTTACATGGCAATAATTAAGTATCTGTTGCATATGAATGATGCTCGACAATACATAATACAGTAAATTTACTCTATTAAGACCACTTTCCGTTCAGACTCTAATTGGCCTTAATAGAGTGTTGGTCTTAATAGTTAGTTTGAGGGAGCGCGCGAAACCGGCATATTTATTAAAGTGTCTGCCTAATATGCATCGAACCATTTAAAAAAAGCAGTAAAACAACAAGAAAACACATTTATTTTCAAAATGTTTTTAGCTATAATTGTGTTACGATGTTTATGTCATTAACAAATGTTAACTCATATAAAGCATTAGTTACATGAAAATTACGAATGGCAATAATTTACTTTACAGTCATTTTTTCCATCGTTTCCTGTGCTTCTATAATAAAAGGGAGTGCAATAATGAGCAAAACATAAAGCCACTATAATAAAACAATGCTCCTTTAAATACACCGAGAACCAAATAAACTGAAGCGCTGTAATAAACCAGTTTATATTTCAACCACTGTACTTTGTTATTATAAGTTATACAACTCGTTTGCTTAGTGTTGGCTCAGAAGTAAATGCACCTGTTTATAGTCCTCGTGTTTTTATTTCATTATAAAACACGAACATGTCAAACGGCACAAATCCCCATATTCATTGACTGTCCTAGACAAGCCTACTCGTATGCTGGGAACTGTAACTCTACCACAATGAAACAGGTATAAATAAGGTAAAAATAAATCTCGCCAGTGGTTTCATGTGTTTAATATTTGTGGTCAATGATGAAATTTATTAGAGCCATAATACCATAATGGTTCCTCGTCAATAAGTTGTAAACATGGCAACTAACTGTCATGGGTTGTCACAATGCACCGACAAAATAACTGTCGTATAAGCGATGTCTGCGTAACTTTTTTGTGGAGAAAGACCCGATATGAATACATGAATAAACTTTATAGCCTACTGCACGTCAGTAGGTAGATCGTGCCACACTAAACCTTTCATTCGACCCAGACTCTAGTTCACGCACTGAGTGCCAAAGAGGAGAATTTCCGCATTTCCTTTTAATGTTTAAAATTTACAATGGCTCATTCATAGTTTTGCCAATCTGAAAATGAATACAAAACTGTCATGCGGTTATAGATTGTGAAATTGACCATCATTTTCAATTTCACTGCAACACCAAACCGCTTCCGTTATTATCATTCCTTATAAATATTGTATATTAGATCACTTCTCAACCCGATGCATGTTTTTGCTGTTGGTTGTCTCATTTCGTGGGCTATTATTATTTGCTTTTGCTGTTGTGAGAAAGGCCTTCAGAATGTGCGAAGTTGCAAAGCTCCCAAAACCTGGTGTAAGTATCCAATTCGGCTCTTATTCCGACTAACAGTTCTACATACATCTTTCACATCTGCATTATGGCAACAAACTCACAAACTACACTTCGCATTAATATTAAACAGCACGCATTTATCGAGCCAGACAGTGTTCTGTGTTTGTGTATTATTATATTTTAGTACGGCACAGGCGCAGAACAGCTAAATAAGCCACACAAGTAATATAAACCACGTAGACCTCCAGACTCAAAAAAACATTTAAAAAGTATAACATCGTAGCAAATGCATGTGCAAAATTGATAGAGGTCTTATTTCCATACTTATTCTGATCATATTGGTATACAAAGTCAGTTCTCGGTTTCTGGCTGTTTCAGTTGCACAAACTGCATACATAGTATTACACCCGTAGATCAGTATGACAGTCTCGATGAAGACAGCTCCGGTAAATACTATATTTGAACATATAATACCTGCAATAAACCAGACACTGAATAAACACAAAACAAATTCATTGCTTTTTAACTTTTTAAAGCAAACCAAGAAAAAAATAGTGTGATTAGCAATTGTCAAAGGGGCCTATATATTTCAGCTATATTGAAATTAACTTCAATCAATTTGCCTAGTGACTTCCTTCAGATATAAGATAGGGACTGCACAATTCATATTCTTATCGCATTACCATAACTGTATCGAATTCTGGAAAATGTCCCCATACTTCATTACGGATTTACATGGACTTAATTTTAATTGTTTATGCAACTAAGCACATGTCTGAATTATGAATATGATAGCACATCATCATTACAGCGTCACTATACAAAACTAGTATTCTTCCAAATTGTTTATAATTATGTACATATATTTAAAGACAATTCCGAAATATGTAACTTTATCAGAAGATATGTGTTAGAATGTTACAATGGTGATACGCGCTGGATTAATGAAAACAACTTAATGAAGGTTGATAGGATATGTAAATTTCTTGAGTGTGTTGTCTTAGAACAGTATGTCAGTAATCCAGGGCGATATCCACCTTAGCAAATATAGTGCATAAACCGCTGTTCTCCATGTGTACAGCACGCTTTGAATACCGATATGATATTCGGCCAGTCAGAGGGTCAGAGAGTATGACACAAAGCAGACCAGTTGTGGAACTACCATAACTTTGTCTTAAGCGTTAGCAAGAGCGGATATTACTACCGTGTTAACTACTTTATCATGTTTTTGGCCTAATAGTGTTTCATCCCAGGACATTTTTAAAGTTACTAAGTCAGATCTAGTTTTGTTTTAAAATTCTAGGTCCAACAGCAGAGTTTTGTCGCTTTTGTCTTTCTAGTTAAAACAAAGACAATGCTTTTCTTACTTTCAAATACAAAAACATAAACAGCCTCTCCTATCATCGGGACAGCTAATCTCGGTCACGTCAGTTGTAGATTACTTTCTTTGTACTTCAGAAAGTATTGAACTTCGGTCATAAGTCCTATCTATATCTCAAGAATCAATCTCGTATGACTCTAAAAAACATATAAAATAAAAAAGAAATTAGTTTGCCGTACTAAGAATCTATTTAGTTATAACTAATACGAAAGCATTTATGCATTTATAGTATGTCTATTGTTCGATGCTAAGGATCATAGTTTTTTTCTTCTTTGTTAACACACCTCGACGATTGTTTGCATTTAATAAAAAATCATGTATAGTTTTATTTTGCAACACCATGTGTTGACATAGATAAGAACAAATGTAGTAGTCTACCTTTCGTATGATCACATTTAACGGTTAATAAAGAACTTTCAAATTGACCACCAAAATACACATTTTGTATGAACTATTCCCAAAGCTGCTTTCATTCTTAGTTTTAAGAAGAAACTTGCCTGTAAATGTCTCCTCAACTGTTCGCTTCACATTGTCATAGAACTTCTTTCGAATCCGAGTTTTAGTTCGTTCACGGAGTGGTATTTGCGAAGAAAACAGCGTGCACATATTACAATACGCGTATTTGTGTATGTACTTATTGAACAAGAACGGTAAGAATGTGTGGACATTTCATTGTTCACCACATAGTTGAAATACAACATGCGCACTATTAACACTTTCAAGAAGCGTGTTTAACCTGATGCTATCTTAAGTTATTATGGACAAAAGCCGGAATATAAAACAAACCTATAAGACTCTGGCATGTAAAAATATTCAAAAACATAACAGTTGTATGTTTCCATGCTCGCATGCCATCCTGCAGTGGTAATGCCTAAATACAAAATGTACCTGTACGCCATGGCCGAAAACAGTTCGTGTATTCTTGTTTTACCGTTTAAAAAAGGCATTATTTCTGTATGTTAAGTCACCGACCCTAGTGTTATAAATATTTCTGCAAGGATCATATACAATTTGTGAAAAACCTTCAAGTTTAAATTAGTAACGCTACACACTTGATCTTATAACTCAAGATCCATTACATTTCAAGAGATAATACACTCCTTTATACTAAAAACGTACCTTTCCTTCGAATTCTTCCTTACGCGTTTTGAGTTTGTTTCGTCGTGTCCAAATGTTTTCATTATCCTTGTCGGTGTGTTCTAAATCTTTCATCTAAAACAAATTATTGTTATAAGTTACACTTATCAGTTTTCATCCCTGTTAACAATCGGCTATAAAATGCTGCTTATATAAACACTATCACATCAGCTTAATTCACTTTTTATAATCTTCATAATGTATATTTGTGACAAAACTTTTATATTTGATATAAGTTTGTTTTAAGCAACAACTTGAACTCATATACAATGCTAAAAGTAAGTTGGCCTACTTTTGAAATAGACTGTATGGTTTCGTCTGCGTCGTCTCCACGAACAAGCGCTAAAAGGTTAATGATAGACTGGAGACAGATATTTGTTTCTTCTTTCGTCATCTGTATGTTATCCGCAAGCAAACACGTCTCTGCAATGTCCTTCATCTGCAGAATAAAACCCATAATGATAATGCATATATCGTGTGTATAATACGGGTAGAGTAATAAAGTGTTGTTTTCATATAAGCGATATTTTACTGGATAAAAAACGACAACATATCCAAAATATGAATAATAAAACACACATCAACATTAATGTAGTACACGAAGTGGCTGATGTCACAATAGCGTTTGTTTTGATGGCCAAATGTATCACATGTATATATATTTCAAAGAGACAGGGTAATGCATATTATTTTAGAGGTATAAATGTTTAACAAGATAAAGTTTATATTATTTTCTTAAATATGTAATTGTGTTATATGTATGGCAATCGATTGTGTTAGTAAACCAATGTTATGTAGACGTGTTGTTCTTTTTCCAATTAACCAAGCCACACGTGTGTGTGTGTTGTGTACGTGTTATTCTGTCCTGCCTTTAAATATATTACATGGTCAATACAATATACCATCAGAACGAACGTTTCCCGCACTTGAAATCAATGACCTTACACTATAACAAGGCACACCACTTCACATGATATCTAAAGCACGTTACCTTTCGAGTTTTCTCACGGCGAAGAGTGTCTACGTATGCCTTTTCTTTTGGCCGTAGTTCGTTTTCATAAACAGCGTCAACGTTTTCAAGAAGTACAAGCAGGCAATATGTGTCTAAATCCTCGAATTGACATGTTCGCATCCAAGGCTCCAAAAACAATTTTGAAAGTTCCCAGTCATCGTTTCCACAGTTTTCAATGTCAATATTCATAAACAATGTGTATGGATTAAGCTTTGTTGCGGCCGACAGTTTACTTTCAACTTGTTGCAGATACTTATAACAACCAGGCCTATGTGTGCACTGAGGCGTAAATTTTATTTTTCGGGATTTCCAGCCCGTGCTGCTACTTTGAATCATTGTTGTTATGTTTTCATTGCATATCCGTTTTTTGAATGATAGTTGCAATTTATTTTGGATGTATTTTACTTTTTCTTTACAACATCGCCTTAACACGATTTCGGCGTGTGCCAGACCTTGCAAACATATTCGGAAACGTTGGCTTTCCTCTTTCTGTAATGTAACAAACATATTTCCTTAGGTAAATAAGTTAAATTAACTCGGAAATGGGTCATCTGTGAATTTTAAGTACATCTATATTGTCATGTTTGAGAAACACATGGCAGGTCAGCAATCTATTGTTAAGAAACAACTGTGGTTAAGTTGAACAGGTGCATCTTAAAATATTAAGCGTTTTAAAATACTGTGTTAGCGCAATGGTTATCAAAGAAGCATTGTATGTATTTCAACTATTTATTTTGCTGTCGACGTCTTCAATATATGCCATTATTACCCTGTAGGAGAGTGTACTTTTACTTGTTTTAATTTAGTGGAGGCATTCGTCGACTTTTATTTTAAATTAAGTCAACTTAACCTTTACTGTGGTAGTTTTGGTGGGATTCTGGTGTTCACGTGACTTGCATTGTGCATTACGGGCCAGTCTGTTGCCAGGTCTTGGACCGTAAGCACCTACTTTTAGTTGGTCCTCTCGTATAGTCAATGTATTGTAAATTTGTTCTTTTCTTTCATGGTGTTTGAAATATTTTAATTTGTTTGATAACTTCTCGACTTTAAAATTGACAAACCCGACAGTTATTGACTTAGAAGTCGGATGCAATCAATACTAAATTTAGTAATTACTATCCTACGCATGCTAGATCACCTTTTAACACAGCGGGCAACACGAGTCCACCCACTGAATAAATGAGTAAACAGATGTATGTCGTGAGACGTTCAGTTTCTCGTCAGTATTCATGGCTGGATTCATACAACTGATTTCTAGAATAACTGTTCTCCTATAGTTATGTACTGGTTCATATTTTGATGTTTTATCTCAATAGATATTGACATGCTATCAATGGCTAATACATGGTTGGATCGCTCAGTAGATATATTTTCAACCTTGAGATCTCGAGGCCGTGGGTTCGAACCTCGAAACAAACAGTTATTTGTGTCTATTTTGATGTTTATTCCATTACTTGAGTAGCATGTACTGCATTGTAAGTTTAATTAATTATACTTATAAATGATGACATATGTATATTATATGATTGTCGGACGCTGTTTTGTGCGTGTCCTTCATCTGCAGAATAAAAACCCATTATGATAGTGCATATATCGTGTGTATAATACGGGTAGAGTAATAAAGTGTTGTTTTGATATAAGCGATATTTTACTGGATAAAAAACGACAACAAATCCAAAATATGAATAATAAAACACACATCAACATTAATGAAGTACACGAAGTGTACGCGGGTGTTTTAACGTAAAAAAGTAAGTACAAAGGGTGTAAGAAGTTTAGCTTGAGTTGGTGTATAGTATAGACCATCTATTTTAATAGATTATTAATGTGTTTAATGTATTTAATATCTTCTAGATATTTAGGTGCTGTATTTATTTTAAATCTGCTTTTCCGATGGTACAAATAGCAAAGACATTTCATTTACCAATACGAGTCTTGTGTGAATGATAGAGCTTTTTGTAGCCAATCTGTTGCTATTATGTGCTGCTATAACCAAACCAGCATGGGTTAAAGGATTTCTCTAGGCCACGGTAGGAACATTTCTTAAGTGGAACTTGCATTCTTTACCAAGGTAGCTTGCTCCTAGTCTTAATGACTTGTAAAATATCCTCAATTTACTATGTTGTGGCAGTAAATGTTGACTTTAGAGTCCTACCACCATCTCTGAAATCATGCGTTAATTTGTACTCCGTAAAATTATTTACTGCCTTCTTTTTATAATGTGCTTTGATAAAAATCTTTCTACATGGCTTGATATCCTCCCTAGTTTTATAAAGGTATTGCGCTATTTTTGGATAGTTGTATTTAAGCTGTATTCTTCTTGGATCATCTCTATTGATAGATTGTAATGATTGTAAGGCATTTTAAGAGTATGATTTTAGTATTTTTAGCGAATTTATCTTTTCTTACCCATCATAAAGCATTCTTTGTAGGGTAAATTGATCATGTGCAGATAGATTGTATGCTAACTTGGTCGACATTGCAATGGTTTTGCCCAAGGGTAGTATTTTCAGTATCTATACTGCCAGCAAGGTACATGCTGATGTGCGCTAGTGATTGATTTATGTTTTTAGGAGAGTATGTAAATGGCTTCGTTATCCTAAACAGACGTACTAACGACCATTTCGTTATAAGGGCCAATCTATTTAGGAACATAATAATTAACACCTCCGGTCAACACGCTATACGTAGGGATCAAACGAATCAACATAAGGAACTGCTAAAAAGCCTACTTCCTTTAAGATGAGTTGTGCCATAAAAGTGCCACCAATTAATTGGAATTAACACACGTGCACGTGATTGACAGGGCGGAAAAATGTACGCAAGTTGCGAGATCGTGATGCCAGATGTTAACTGCTGTTTATGATACAAGCACATTGTTTTGACTAACACATCCACACCTAAAACGTTTGATCGCATCACTGGTAGAATAATACTGCCTTAATATTAGTTTGTTTTCTACACTGGTGAACGCACTGTTTTATTGAATTTACGTCGAACAGTAGATTGCTTTAAATTTTATTGATATTCACACAAATGTTTATAAAATTTACTCGTTTAAAATAAATGGTCGAACAGACTAGATCAGTGTTGATTGTGCCCTGGGATGACATAGGTAAGCTAGCTTTACAATTAATTAAGTTGTCGGAGTATAAGAGATGATACCACACGGTGCAGTTATTTATTAAAAATGTGCATTGTATATGAGCCGTATCATTTGAGACAAACCTCTTTTCCATAAACTGACATAAAGCTAGACTGTGTTATAGCTTGTTTTTCCAGCTTTATGTTTTTTCCAGTTACGTCTACCTGACCTTTATTTTCCATAAAAAGCGTAGTAAATAACCAGAATCACTTCCCTTGTTTTCAAGATTACTTTCCTTAACGTCCATTCATATCCAATAGACGCATCTTATTACTCCAGTCATAAGTACTTAAACTTCATAAGTGTGCAATGTTAAATTGCGTGTCAAAAATATGCTAACCGATAATACACGTATGCATGTACCGGACATGTTTCATAAAAGCGTGCGTAGATAACCAGAATCCCTTCCCTAGATTTCATGATTAGTGTCCTAAATATCCAATCTACGCATCTTATCATTCAAGTAATACGTACGAAAACTCCATACGTGTAAATTTGCGTGGAAAAATATGCTACACGATAGTATGCATGTACCGGACATGTAATGTATAGTTTACTTACACCTTTGTATTTGTCTAGCATGTATTATGGCATTTTGATTCCCGGTGAACTATTGTATGAGCATGATAATGTTATTAGAAAAAATGATACAATGTATGTATATAAGTCTCAAAGAATTATGTGATGGCACAGTTCAATTCTCCTTGTGTTAAGTTACCATGCCATCTGTTCCGTTACGCTTCAACTGTCTAGCCATTAGCGTTACGTTCCGTTACAGTACGATGTACCATTTACGTTGTGGCTTGTTATGTTACATTACGATAGGCCTATTACATAACACGATACGCTACGTTACCATATGGTACCTTTACGATAGAAATACACAAGACAAATGATGTTTTGCACAACTGGTGCGGCGTCAGGACTGCATGTTGCGGAAATTTAATCGAGAAACCATATCTCGTTGCATCGCACGGCTGGTGTAAATCGACGTAATTTAGTATCCACGCGACAAAATACGTCCATATTTTAAACTAAATCCGTTGTTTAAATAAGTCTGTCAAAGCTTATTAAAATATATAATACTGCGTTTAAATCCACGTTGAATGACTTTACATTTGAAATACATTGTATGCATACTACTTTTATCTAGCCCCTGCTACAGCCCTTATGAAATTGACAGCCTCCTATGGATTTCTGTGACCACTTCAGTTGTTAAGACGATAAATCCCACACACCACTTGTTTAAATGTTTGTCACTGTTCAGTCAGTTGTGTGATAATGAATGAATGGGATGGATCATCATAAACATATGACATAGGTAACGTAAAATTTTTTTAACAAATGACACGATAAATCTAGTTGTAGAAACAGTGACCAATACTAATTACTTATGACCATTCAGTCCTAATTCCTGTATGCATTTGACACAACTGGGGTGTGTTATGTATAGTTTATTCTATGGTATCAACGATAATTAAGATTAATTAATGCAATTCATACAGGCATAGAACCATGGGCGAACGGTCGAACACTCGTAGTAAACATATTCAGTTTATTCAATAATACTATTTATTGCCAAATTTACACTACTTACAGAGTATTTTGAACTTAAGATTTTCATTTACTTTTGCTTGGTTTCTAAAAGCGCATATTGATTTTCAAAATAATGAAGACGGTTTTTATGCCTGTTTTTATTTGTCAGCCTTATGCGCCATCAAACTCTTTTTCTGAGGTTTTGTTGTTGTGTTGTGTTTGTTTTCTTTTTTGTTTTGTTTTGTTATTAATTTTTGTTTTTGTTTATGTTTTATGATATTAACGAAAAGTTGTTTTAACTAACATTCGAAAAAGCAGAATAAGGCAGAGCCATGAGCAAGATGAGAATGATGGTTACGAATGAGCTATTCTCGCTTAAGAAGCCGGTTAAAAACATCAGGTAAAGCTAGTCGTTTACGACTGAAACTACATTCTAGGTGTCATTGCTTGACCAGTTTCATTGCATATTACATAAACGTGTTCAATTATTATGAATGTTATCTGAAACAGACATCAAGTTTGTATAGCGGCTATGATCGATGGACCTGATTGAACAATTGATCAACCGATCCTAATCTAAGTGCATTTCATGAAAAACATTTCAAAATGTCCAAAATCATACAATCTAGGCTCTATGTGAGAATAACACGTATTGATAATATTACTTATGTTCGTAATGTACTGAATCGTCGAGGAGCCACAATGTCGGTTCCTTGGTGTATATCTACCGAGTCATCTAAATGCCTCAGGAAATCTAGTCGCTGTATAAGGAGTTTAGTTGTTTGCCATACTTTATGACCGTGGAGGTTTCTAATCAGTCCTCGAATGTTTAAATATATAGAACAAGGCTAAAGTAAAAGTCGTTAAAATAGAAAAGCTCATCAAGTCATGGTTTCGACAAGGAAAAGATACTGGCTCCATGTTTGAAGAATACGTATTGAACGCTTTACTAACGTCATCAATTTAACTATCTTAAAATGATCAATATATATGATAGTGTATATGTATCGACTTCTGAGTCGTTGATGAACCACGAGCGATACTCGTACGATAGTTTATAACAGCATATTTTGATTGTTCACGTATTTTATGTAAATTAATACAAACGTATTTCTCACTATATAATAGTCACTGCTTCTTATCACAATCATACAGTTAAAATAGTAGGAAAACAAAACAAAATAAAACAACAAAACAACAACATCAAACAACAACAACAAATACACAAAGCCGACTTAAGTCTCAGACGTTCAGTCAACTGTTCGAGAAATGGACAACCTTGGTTCGATGTATAAGGAACGTGTAGTAACAGATTTACTGCTTATACTTAAGCAAGTTAACAGTCGCTTCAAATGATATGTTAATGAATCCAAAATTCATGTTACAAAAACATATATAGAGGTAGAATTAACGATGCAAATATAACACCAATCTTTAATCATGAACGAGTTTGTCTTACACGTATCTCATGACATCTAGTACAGACCTAGAGAGGACAGTTTGATGTGGTATGTTTCACTATTTTTTCCGACAATAAAACTGGATAGTAAAGAGGTTTTTCTATACGAAAGTTATATATTGCCTGGTATAATTTTCATGTGAGTAATATTTGCTGTCATCTGTTCATGGCGAAATGTGATTGTTTTCTGTAAAAAGAAAACATTATGACAAATGGGCCCAAGGAGTGCACAGAGGGAATGAAATAACACAATACAGGTAAATACATGTATTGTGTTGTTGTTGTTTTTTTCATTTGAAAATCAAATGGTCCCATGGGAAGGGCTTTGAAATCAATTAGCCAAATACGGCCATTTCTTACATATCATAGGCATTTCTGTTATTGCCATGAAGATGAGAAACCATAAACTGTTAATAAATACCTGAACGATATTACAATACATGGGTTATTTGGCGTCAACAATCTCCAAACCCCCGGCGCTAGATTAACCTAAATGCACAGTCTACCTATATGCTAACCCTAAAATATATAAGTTAACGTCGAAAAATTTAAATTTCCAATGTATTCTATATACGTAAAATATGCGTGACTTCGTGTTTATATCTTAAAAGTGAATGCCATGAAGACATTAATAATTTATTAAATGTATATGTTTAAGTTGATAACGTATACATGCATACTTGCTTTGGCCCGTGGATCTGAAGCCTATGAAAAAATAGCACAATAAACCATGCTAATTATTGTGATTCGTCCATATTAAGGTGAACGTTTCATATTTGCTCATTGTTTGCGTTTTTGTCCTTGACATAGACACATTGATATGGGAATGTAATATAGTCCCTGTTCAAATGTATGTAACGTTGTTATGTTATGGAGTACAGAGGCTTATTTTGACATCCGTGATTAGGAATAATACTCATGAACGTAAAACCTGTTGTGGTAATAGGTTACATCATCTGTCTTTCCGTCTGTGGCTTTTCATAACGGTCCATTTGATCATGTTAATATTTTAAATTAAATTTAATTAAGATATGCAAAAGCAAAGTGGTAATTCCAATATATCATATGAAATGGCGTGTGAACATAGATACTCAAGACTTTTCAGATATAATCTTTCATAAACGCATTCGAGTTTTATGATAATCCACTGTTAAAATTGATTTTTTTATCAAGTGGGTGACAATGACGCTTACCACAGTGCTACTTTTTCTTAAAGGTTAAGGTTTAATAATTTAAACAGTCACGTTGTACACTACGTCTTCATTACCATGAACGTATATCGGTTTGCCAGTTATTTACGTGCTCGAGTAGAAACAGACATGACAATGTTAAAGCCGTTAAACTAAATAAACCTTATCTGACTATTGGCCGACGTATTGAGACACAGTTCATTTGTAAATCCTTATCTTTAAGGACACTCTTTCAGTATATATTTTCACCAAGCACATATTTATGTTCAGGTGTTACTTTGTGAAAACGTACATTCAATTATGTGTTTATTCAACAGCAGAACCATGGTAGACCGAACTCCTGTTCTGATTCATACACGATTAACAAAGTAATGATATGTAAGGAATAACGCACAAGTATTTTATTTATATAAGCTTCGCCGTTGACATTGAAGAGATCGCTAGCTTAAATTTCAAAGCATTTTAACTGCTGTAAACATGAACACTTCACGATGGAATATATTTTTACTCAAACATTCAGGTCCTACTCTTTGACTTTTTCGCATATTCATAATTGATGTCAATAAGACAATGCTTAGAAAAGGCGATCTAAATGACGTAATACATGAAATTGCGACATAAACGGTAAATATTGGCATCATCAAATTAGGTGGCTTTTTGATGAGTTATGGTTCAATAGTTTATATACATACAATTTCGTCTGACTGTCTTTGTTGCTGTATTAAATAAAAACAACAAAAACAGATGCATATAAATACACACACAAACACACACACACACACAAACACACACACACACACACCCACACACACACACATATATATATATATATATATATATATATATATATATATATATATATATATATATATATATATATATATATATATATATATATATATATATATATATATATGTATATATATATATATATATATATATATATATATATATATATATATATATATATATATATATATATATATATATATATATATATATATATATATACCTTCTTCGAGCAATATACAATATGTGTTGTATATGTAAAAATGTTTTGAACGATTATTTATGTATGTATTTTAACTACAGTAAAGGGATCGTTTCAAGTGAGAGTCTAGGAACGTCTCTTCCACTAATCTCATGACTTGCTGTGTAGACCTAGACAGGGTCGTGATGGGTTTTTTTCTCCTTGTTTTTCTCGACAATCTAAATGAATAGATCTGTGTTTTGTTTTGCTTGTAGTTTAGTGCATGAAAAAAACTTTTGATTTTATAGTTTTCATTGTGAATGTGATTTTTCTGTGAAATCATCGCGACATATGAGCAGACGGAGCGTGCGCCATATATTTAGAACAGAAGATTAAAGTGGTTAAGATTTCGCGATGTTATCTATAAGAATATTGCCAGGATCAACCGATCAGTATTGTTATCTTCTATTTGGCAATTATTAAACTGACCAACGTAGTTTTAAAGTGTTCCTCCATCTAGTGAAGCAACAGTTACGACAGTTGTCTTCCGGGAAATTGTGTATCGACATTTTTTTTTAAATGAGTACGTATCCAAAATCTGACCGACTTTTTCGCATATTCACAATTGATGTCAATAAGACATTGTTTACAAAAGTCGAACAAAATGACATTGCGACATAAACCGTAAATGTTGAGATCATCAAACTAGTTAAAAAATCAGGTGGCTTTGTGATGAGTAATCGTTCAATAGTATATATACATACAATTTCGTCTGACCGCCTCTGTTCCTGTTCCTGTTTTATCTGCAAAATAAAACAACGGATACATTCTTCGAGAAATATACAATACTGGTTGTATGTGTAATATTGTTTTGAACAATGACATATGTATTTATTTTAACTACCGTAATGTAATCGCTTCAAGTGAGAGTTTGTACATATGTTGATAGCTTATGTTATTATTAAATATTTGTTAAGTATATAAAGTATATAAGTTCATTGTATCTGTTTTAACTCTCGATGTAGGTGCTTACTGTTAGTTGTTTCACTTTTACGGGATATTTTTATTTTCACTGTTTGTTTGATATTGCCTGGATCATCCACTTCGTTCTGTTATCGTCTATAAGGCAATTAGTAAAATGGCCAACGTAGGTTTACATGGGTCCTCCATCTAGTGAAGCAACGATTACAACAGTTGTGTTTCGAGAAATTGTGTATTAAAATTTTGATTTTAACTAAGTACGTACCATAAAGTAGCAATATACAACCAGCACCACCACAATAATCAACAACGCCAGCAACACCAACGGACCGTTCTCCAAAGCCACATGCAAGGCAACCAGCATTTTACTAAGCTTCTGTTCCCTCTAATAGTCGTAAACGGCGTGGTGGTCCTTATATCTGTCTATTCCTTTAATTAAGGTCTTCTTTCTTTTAGGTAACGTGTCTATGAAAATACAATACATACAGTTGCCTCTGGTAAAATAACAGATATTATATATATATAATATATTGGTATATCGTGATGAGGACCTCAATATGTTGTCCAAACCATTTGACCAAATACATTAGTTATCAACACTCTTGTGCTCCCTCATAATCTGCGCTCATGGAGATATTGATGTAATTGATATAATAAAAAAACATTATCGCGTAATTATGCGTAATAAAGGGCAATATGTATAGCGTATCGAGGAAGTGTACAATGTATGGCAGGCACATCCATATATACACATTTTTGTTTGTGTGTTTGTGTGTTTTTGTTGTTTGTTTTTAGTACAGACTTTGCGGATATCAATATGTGGTTGTACAATCATATATTGTATTTTTCTGTAAATTTGGATACGCCTTTACATTTATCGTCAATACAATTTGTTACGGTCAGGTGTATATTCACATTAACAGTATGCTGTAAAAAGCTATCATATAAACATTCTACAACAATAATTAAACCAATTTTATCTAAATAAAATTATCATCTCAAATACAATAATATTCAGAATAACTTAAGTTAATATTGAACATTATGTATAATCGTCCTGTATACGGAGCTTCTTTGACTACTGATTTTAAAGGCAACATATAGTTTCGCAGCCAAATTTAAAATCGGTGTTAAACTGTGTGTAGGTGTGAATATTAGTTCTGTTTATTAATTGTCCGTGGATATATTTTACGTACAAAGTTAAACATTACCTTATCAACAGTAACGTAAATTACTATGTTATGTGTAAACAACATGTCTTAAACAGCAATATGCGATCGAACATTCATCCTGCAATTTTACCAGACTATTAAAGAAGAGATACATGCATTTATTTTTCTATAACAATGAATATAAACCTATGCCGTGCCAAATCTTAGCATTACACTTTACCCGGATTTCGCTATGAAATTTTAAACCTAAAACTCCCCTTTAGATGCAAATAGGCGATACTTGACAAAGGCAATTCTCACAAAACATCAATGCCAATCCATGGTATGTAAAGGAGTAATCCAATTATGTTAGCTAGTAATGTATTCATATAAACTGTCGTTTACATGTTGTATACATAAAAGACATTTATACAAGGTAAATTGCTTGTCATGACTTAAGTAAACCCAAAGAAAAAACATTGGCAATCACAACTTGCTTGTGCATAAAACACATTATTTTTTATGGGAAATGCAATTTTAGACGCATGATTCTTTTTCACAGTAAGTATTACACATCGTCCATGTGAATAACGTATTTACCATATTGACATTTGATGTCGTATTATTTGTTAAATCCTCATATACACTCTTACTAATTTATTAAAATAATGTGTTCTTTTTTTTTTAGAAATATAGAATCACTTCTCCAACAAGTGAAGTCAATATGTAAGGGGAGAAAGAAAGAACACTGACTTAAATATTGGCCCAAGCAACGGCGAAAAGCATGGTTACTTAATAAATATCCACCCAGCAGTGCATGAACCAAATCAAGACTGGCTTTAATCACTAGAACACTGAAAGACTTATGCTATGGTAAACACTGTATTTATTTTGTTCGCTCGGTTCGTTAAACGTTCTACATGCTGAGTACAAACAGAGTATAGTCGACAACTTACATTATGCTCAGAACATACCGGGTTCGGGAAATGTCGTTACCCTTACAATACGTCGTCTCTTGTTTAGTTTACACCTTTCTTATTTTCTGACCTGTTTTTATCTATTATGTTGCCCAGAATTGACTCTTTTGTAACTGTTGTTAAAATGTTAATGATATATCCACGGGCATTTTCTTTCTACATGGTAGTATTTTTTAATTGTTTTGAACGCAATCGGATGCAAACGATCAGTCTTCCTCGTTTAAAATGTTTTTTTAAGAATGTATTTGATTTCTTTTTTTTGTGTGATGTATTGTGTCACGTGTCATATTTACTTGTTCAACTTTATCATTTACTTATCTGTATTACATTATGGCAGATTCTTTATTGTTAAGAAAGGAAATCTACTAACACTTTTCTTTTTTGGCAAAATGAGAAACAACACGTTACGCTGCATTATGTGTACTAAAGGACATGACTTTCTGTCTTCTTTTTTGACATTTAACATGTTGACATGTGTTTCAAGTTATGTTGTGCTTTGGCTATAACTCGTATAATGAGGGTGACATGTTTGTCTTCTGTAGATAAGTTAATTTAAAGAAAAATATTAAACTGAATAACATAGATGTTATAGTAAAGGTGACAGAACATGACTAGAGACAATGCATCTGTAGATGGTTAAACAAGACATACCGTCGTGGAAAGGCCTTGGAACGGTAAGGGAAGGAACTGATAAGATTTAAGCTTGTTTTAACCATCCACTCCCTGAACGTGTTTTTTTTTTTCTGAAAGAAACAGAGTGTGCATGAATTGAAAAAGAAAACACAACGTAAACGACGTCGTGTTAAGCAAACTAACAATGAGATCATGTATCAGGTGTTACCCATCAGAAAATAATAATATTGTAAAGCAAGTACACAAATACTTATATTAAACTGGAGTCATATATAAGTCATATATAAGATGTATGCATGTGATTCATTAGAGGATAATACCACACGCAACTCAATACATTGCAGTTTTAACTCGGTGAATGGAAAGGTCGACGTGCAAACTCGTACAGAAGAACTATTGGATTATTGGATTATATATATATATATATATATATATATATATATATATATATATATATATATATATATATATATATATATATATATATATATATATATATGACTGATGCATACGTCAAAATATCGGTGGGAATCGAGAAACGGTGAATCATATGAATGCCACGACTGCAAGAAAATATATGCGAGCTCAGACTGGAAGCTTTAGTTAGAATGTATATACCCATGGCACCGAGTGAAACAAAAAGGTGGATATAAACGAACTAGGGAGAGTAGAGAGCAGATTTGGGCGTGTAAGAGAGAGGTACTTAAGTTACATTGTTGTTACATAAAAAATAAACGAAATTGATGGTGCCAGACCGAGCGGAGCTGGGAAATCGACTGAACGCAGGAGTACAACGCCGCCGTAAAGTTAGTTTATTAAATCGTTTTGTTTAATTTTCATGATAGTGGAAGAAGGCTTTGCGAAAGTTTTGGGTGAACAATGTTCGTGCACTTTACATTGCAGTGGACGTTTCACTAAATGATGGGCATATGTCTAAGTTTAAGGATTGGTTAACACATCCATCAACATCGTAGCAAACCACAAATTCAGAATATATAGCTAGATTCGGGGAAGTACGTCATTCACTTTTCACTTTTTCGACTTTTCACGCCAAAGACCAAACGTACATATTCAGGTTTTTGCAGAGAGATTAGTAAAACTATCGGAGGAAATCTATGCAGGGTTCGATAAAAAAAAATCTCGAAGTCATAGAGTATCAACTCGTTGGATGTTTCATTGAAGGTTTACGGAATCCCAAAATCACAATAAAACTATTAAGAGAAAATCCTAAGTAATGCCTGACTGCTTTAAACAGTGCAATTGGGGAACAAATCATATGAATCAGAAATGACAGAGCCTAGATCAACTATCACAATTTACGAGCCAGATTCATTCAGAAACAATTATTTCCGCACAAACCACAAACACCACAACAACCCGACATGCTCGGACAGAGACAAGTATTTTTCCAATTCTACAAATAGATCACAAAAGGAGGGGCACATTTTGTAAATTATGCAAACGCAGATGTCACAAATATCAGACTTCAGACATTTAAATTATCGAAATCGCAATTAACAGCTCTGTAGCGATAATGCAGATTACCGACAGAACAATGAAACATTTGCTAGGACAAGCAGATCGATCGTAGCATGTTTTCAATGTGGACAAACTGACCATATGAAGTGCGAACAAAATCAATGCATCTCTCGTTAGATTAAAATACAAAACTATCATTAAGCAAAGATCTGTAAATTATTTACTTGGTAAAATAGAAACTAAACCCAAACTGAGCAACAGTTCTGTATCGAGGCAGTAGATACAGGTTATTTGGTTGTAGAATTAAATTTAAAATTTTTAGCACTTATGAAGTTATAGTCAGACGGATACGTACCAATCATGTTAACTAACATACCACCAAAACGTCCAAATTACTCCTCGGATGCAATCTAGTAAGGTTATGTATCATGTATGACTATTCGATCAAAACAAACAATATCGGTAAAACCTCTGGTAAGCGATAAGCAGACAATAAAAGTAATTTAGATGAGATGCTCAACCAGAAAGAATAATATAATGAAGTGATTTCAATTTAATTCACACAAAAAATCTTTCTTTTTCAAAACACATAAATGCTAAAGGTTTATTTCTAAATGTTGAAGTGCAAATCCACACACGTGACAAGCAACCGACAGCTAACAACGTGACCGATCTCGACGTTTGGTTATTGATTCCCGTCCAATTAATTAATCAATCATTACTGATCAAAGACCAATCCCACGCATTGCCGAATTAAGTTGCCTAAAAGGATCTAAATGTTCAAGTACAGTACAGAATCAAACCTATTACAGTAAAATAGAAGGTTTGAGAACACTTCCAATACCAACCAATGTCAAAGAAGTATGCTAATTTTTAGAACTGGCGGCCTACTATAAGAAATTCGTTAACAATTTCTTCGATATAGTCTGGAAACTAACAAATCTAACGAAACCACACTATACTTTCAAATGGACGTCGAAAAAAATTATGCAAAGTTAGCAGACATGACATTGTTACGCCATGCAGATTTGAGCTAACACTTTATTATTGAAACTGATATAAGCGATAAAGCTATGGTGCAGTTTTAATTCAAAGCCCGACTGGCATACGCGAAGAGGAAATACCTATCCAAATCATGTCCAGAAAATTGTCAAGAGCTCAATTAAATCAACCGTTACTTATCAAAGAAGCAATACCTTTAGAACAAGCCCTTCAGAAACCCATTTGCTTGCAGAAACGTTCACGAACAGAATTAAGTACATTGTTGTTACACAGTAAAATGTAACTTTCACTAATGACATTGTAATCGGGGTATGGTGTTGCGTTATTCTATGGGACCCGACACGTAACAATAACATAGGAATATTTTATAAATTGTATACAGGCATATTTGTTTAAACTGTTCCATTATACATGCTTTGTTTTCGAAGCAGTAATTGCGCAAGTGAGATGATTGCAGAGAAATCATTGAATAACATTGAATACTCCGCAATTATACGTGAACACCATGTCGACATAACGTTGCGTATCATTAATGAACCTAGTGTACACGGTAAAATAACTTGTTTGCGCAGTTTGCGATTTCTCACACCATTGTTCGATTTCTGCAAAACCCGTGTATGCTTAGGGTACAAATGTCCAACTGATGATCATAAACAACTGTGTTTGATATCAGGACATTTATAAAAGTAGTATATAACGTATTCATATTAAATATACTTAAAGTTATTTAAACAATAGACACATTGCCACAGTTTTTATAAAGCCTGTTTGAAATGTTAAGATTCTCTTTTGAAGATGATGATGTTATTACTATGGTATATATTTACATCAACAAGTACTATTGGACACAAATTCCTTCCTTCTTTATTTTGAAGATAACATATGCCAACGAGGCAAGTTTTTATCCTAAATGCCATTGCATTACCTAATGCATTGATTCTAGATAAGGACTCATAAATAGACAGTTAATATACTTGTTAACAGTTCCCAATCTTTAACAGTGCTGACAGAAATATGTAAAATTTTCAAATGAATAAGACCGCTTTACTTTTATCTGAATAAATCTTCAAAAGAGATTAATTTGCGTCTTGCACGTATAGAGGCATGGTGATCCAACTGTGCAACATAATTGCAGATTTTTTTTATACTGCTTTGTACGTGATTTCATGTAACCTTATCCCCTTCTAACCAAAGCGACATTATATAGGCTTTTTCTTTAACGTCAAGTTCTCTTGACGGTATTTTTACTAAGGATAATCATTTCCTTCAACAACAGATCCGTCTGTTTTACCCTCCAGAACTTAACAATAATACAGCAAATCTATATATTTAAATGCAGCATTTCTAGACATTGTGATCGCTATTTCCAATGACAACGTCTCTATTAAAATCTATGACATGAGAGATGATTTCAACTTTAGTATTGTGAATTGTCTATACCTTGACAATGATTCAAATCGTTCTCATATTCCATTTTACAAGGTTTGCACTAGTTTGTACCAAAGTAGGAGATTTCAATGCTAGAAACGGGTTTATTTCTTCTTAACTTTTACAGCAATGCTTTCGATTTCACAAATTGAAAAAGGCGTTTTCAAAATTCTTTCACCGCAATGAGTTCTGCTTCTAAGTATAATAGCAGTATGAACACACTTATGCAGCAAGGCATAAAACATACTGCATTTTATGGAAATGTTTTATAAGTAAAAGAAAGTCAAGGGTCTCAAAAAAATTACTGACAATTTTACACAACTTATCAGACACTGTATTGACGACGGTTACAACTCAGTCCTTCGTCGTACTGCATTGTTTGCAATTGACCCTTTTTGCAATCAAGAACTTGCATTGCTTATAAATTACACGATGACCGGACAGGTCTTTGAGACTATTTGAAAACAGTTACATAATTGGAAATGCACTGGTGCATTTCTTGTCTCTTCATCTCTCCAGTCGTGCCCTATATACGTGAGACAAATTGAGAAATCCCCATGCCCTTCAAGTGAGATTGCACAGTAGGTATAACATCGGGATTATTTGTACCTTCATTATAAAATATGCCTACTGTGGGTAAATTCTCGCTTTTTATAATATGTTATTTTAAAACTTATAACCTATTAACTCTCAACAATACTACATTGTAATTTTTGGTTTGGGTTGTTTTCTAAATTTCGATTAATTTCGTATGTCTGTACATGTCACCTTTGACACATTTGGCATATATCGCCATGGCATTGTATGGCGTCATTAGCATCTGTTTGCCTTTGTCTAGAGGTAGTTTAGATTTAAATATCTGAGGAAATTTTGATAGGAGCTTTTCTTATTTACCTGTTTATGACAACTGCATGCGTGTATGTTTGTAAGTCTATGTGGATTCTCCAGCCTGTATGCGTACGTATTGCTGTGCCTTCAGCGCGTTTAAATTTAGTGTGCTTGTTTTGTTTTTGTTGTTATTTTGTAATTTGATTGTTTGTTGTTGAGTTTTTTGTTGTCTTTAGTGACTTGTTTTATTTTCTTTCTTGAAGTAGTTCTTGCTTGTATTTAAGGAAACATTGGCCTCGTTATGTATTGATATTATCAATAACAGAGAGAGAGAGAGAGAGAGAGAGAGAGAGAGAGAGAGAGAGAGAGAGGGAGAGAGTATCGCTCTTAGCAAAACCAACGGAATGGACTTTCTTGCTACCACGTCAATAAAACATTAGTTTAGCAGTTGAAAAGTGAAGATGACACGATACTTAATCCACTGTGAACATTTTAGGTACGTGCCGCTCGCGATTAGATGCTTTATTTGTGTTTGATGATACCTACTATGAACGTTCGATCAATTTGGTCAATTTGGCTTTACGTAAGTCAAACTTTATTCACATTTATTTCGGTTCGTATTTCATAAAGAATAATTCATTTTACTTTTTTGTTAAGCTCATATGAAACCATAAAATCCATACTTCAATGCGAAATCCATTGTCGGAACAGAAAATATATGAAAATATTGCTAATAAAATAGCCAGTATGACAAATATAATACTTGGGTGGTGTTAAAAAGAACATGTTTTTACACTCGGCAAGCTTGCCATTTCGATTTGTTTTAGTTCAGTGTAATACAATGTCCCTTATCCGCTTCCAGCCTGGTATTCTATATAGAAAGATCGTTATTCTTCTTATCTAAAAATATAGAGTGAAAATCATGTATGCTTAAATTAAAAGTCATTACAGGTAAAATATGCATTTTTTTGTATAATCGTATAAGCATGATCAAAACGGATACAAAATAGCATACTTATCTTCTATGAGTTATTTCTCTGGTATAAGCAAAACATGAGTGAGGATTGATATAAATATGACCTAGTGTATTACAACACAGGCTTGGCATTTTTGTAGGGCAAACCTCACTTCATGTCTCTAGTCAAACCGTTGTGTGAGGTGAGAGCAGCTTTTAATAAAACGAAAAGGCTGTCAGTTTAGTAGAATGGTATCATCGTGAGTAGTGTTAGTTCCCTTTGATATGTTACTGTAACTACTCATGGTTTATTACATCTGATGCATTTGCAGATATACTGTCTGTAAAGAGTTATATGTTCAAATGGATTCTCACGTTTACTTCTCTCACTTCTATTGGGTATAAATTTAAGTCTTTCGTTTCAGAGATGACACTTTAAAAGGTGCACACACAACCTTTTTGAAGCACCTTACCCACTTCGTTTCACGAATAATACTCGTATGCAATCAACATTACCGTTTGTTATCCTTGGGTTGTATTCCATTAAACAGCGCCGCTATGGATAGTTTGATATCAGTTTTTTCTTGCCTAGCTACTGTCATGGCTCTCTTCACCTCCTTGCAGTTTAAAGTAAGCTATGATCGTCTTGTACACACATTATTTAGAAGGGAAACGGACTGGATTGGTTTCATGAGTTTATAAAATTGAGTCTACCTATGATTTCTAAACTGATTCATTTTGTATTAACTAATGTCATTGGAAATGCTCTTAGTTTTTGTTATCTGTTAGCCGTTAAGACCAACTTACGATTGCATTGATGTCATGATTATCCTATTTTAAATTCAAGAAACCAACTTTACATATTCTGCTGGCGTGTTTGCACTAAACTGTTATATTTTTACCAAATCCTAACATTGGGCTTAGGTTCCTCAATTCTATACACATGAAGAGCATGATAGAGCCATTAACACCTATTATCTGGTCATGTTTTCCTTGTTTCAAACAGTTATCTAAGGAAGCTCAGCGCTTGGAAATTGTGTTCAAATAGTGTCATTGCTTGCATTTGAAAAAGAAACACCCCAGGAACTGCGAATTTAGCGCTCAATAAAAACGGTTTATTCAACCCAGTCGGTCCCTTTTGCCGACTGGCCGTTAGAAGGCGGTAACCGTTGGTTTTGCTCTATGTTTTATGAGCCATTTTTATTACCTTTACATTTGGCTTACATGTGAGTAACTTTGTTATGCGCCTTGTCAATTTATGGTATATTTGCCAATACACATGAAGTTTATTTTGTATTATTAATGCGGTATTTTGTATTAAAACATTAAATAAATATAAAATGAATATAAAACACTTTATGTACTATTGTTAATTAGGTAATATAATTTGTAACGCTAAAAGTATGTGTATTTATTTGATTTGGTTTGATGTTGTCAAATTTAGCTGTTTGAAGCCAAGTGGTTTTGATTCTTTTCGTATGTATTCTTCTATTCACTTTTTTTTTCTCAAGTTGAGAATGTCTAGAGGGACAGTTTTATGTTTTTATTCTCATCTATGTTAATGTTATTTTATACTGTGAAAGCATTTTATTTCGTGGGGCAGAAATTTCGTTGTTTGAAGAGGACGGGCATATTCGTGGGTACTTGATTTCGTGGATTGCCCTACCCACGAAAATAAAAAAAATACCTTCGATTTTTGACAGATGCGAAACTGAGGCCTAACACTGAAACAGGGTCAATTGCTAAACTACGGATTAGCGAGTGACTCTGCCTATTGTCTTACGTCACGCCTGGTGATATTGATCCACGGCAGCCGGTCAATGTTTTCACAGCCGAGTCTCATCAGACGACTTTTATGACACCTGTCAATTAGCGTGTCATTTAAGGGATTATATTCATAAAGATGTTAGGGGCGCGGGTTCTTTTAAGGGTCTAATTTAACGAAGCCATTGACTGTCAATTAACGTACTATGCAAACTGACACAAAACAGACACTTGAGTAAACACCCTACACCTATAAAGTTTATAGTGCTCGTGTATATATTACAGTATAAAATTACTTAGCATAGATCGTTTTTATGACTAAATGGCTTATGTTCGTAAACATGTTTTATCGTTCTATGTCAATACAATGTGAATAAAGTGTGGTGAAATCGTCTGTTTGTTTGAGCTTTATGTCCTGTTTAGTAAAAATATGTTGACATGATTTACAAGTAAATCTAGCTTTCGAAAGTCTAACCCAGGGGATTTTATATCGTTGGTACTTAAATTCGTGGATTGAATTCCACGAAATTAAATGCCCCACGAAATACAATGATTTCACAGTATACTAAAACTAACATTGGTATATTTAAAGCACGAACTGGAATATTAACGTTGTAGAAATTATTCAAATTCGTAGAGTGCTTTATAATTCCATATGTTCAGACTTAGTCAAACCTTGTTGTTTTAGCAGGGAAATATATGATGATCCAGAGTGAGGCTATTTTTAACAATGTTTCACTTTAATATGGACTTTGATCAACATTTGTTTCACACGACGATCAGCCGTTGAGAGAATATAATCGATATTTGCTAATTATGGCCATGTACCTAACAGTATAATGTAATTTGCAAAGGGCTAAAGAAAGATTAAAAGCCTATCATTGAACAATACTAAGGGGATTAAATGTCAAAAGGGATTCAGTCACAATATATATATATATATATTATAGATGAAAATTAATTAATTGATTAAATTATTTTGATTAGTTAGATAAAATGTATATCATTTATCCATTGTCGGCCTGGAATATTACCTTATCGCGTTCCATATTTCACTGTTGTGTAGGTATTCCTTCAAGGAAGAGAAAACGGCATTATCCTGACCACCAACACGTTAAAGATACGTGTACTCCAAGTAGAGGCTAAGTTCAAGGTAAACATGACGTACATGGGAAAAAACGTGACTGTTGTCACAAGTCTTATGTAATGTTTACTCGCTTGTATTCTCCAGAATTAGATTTATGGTTGATTTTATTTCGATATAGGTAAACAGTCAGTCCAATTGCTAACATAATCAATCATTCATCGTATAAACAATGGTCATGTAAGATCTTTATAACGCAAGCAATGATGTATCTACCGTCATACAGTCTATAAATCGCCATTACGTAATTGTTGACACAAATCAACGCGGAAACATGGTTTTCTTATTAATATTTGCTGTACTTAAATGTATTATCTCTCTGTAAATGTGCATAGACCAACACTCATCCCACAACTCCGAAGGACAATAAGAATTGACTGCGACAACTTCTCCTGGGGCTACTTCAGAAAGGTCATATTTGCGTAAACTCGTAAGGAGCCCTTGTTTTTTTTATTTGTTGAACGGGCTAATGAAGTATCTGTTTAACAGGTAACCAGGTATATGCAAACTGAATGACTGATTACTTTGTTTATTAATAATTGTTACAGAAAGACACGACCAATCTGAATATTTAACAATTTACAGTTTGAGTCATTTATCCAGGTATCGGTGCTAGGCTTGCATATATTTACTTTACTTTAAATCAAGTTCGGTTTACAACAATTTTTTATTCTGTCAATATTGATACTGCCGCTGTATACACATACTCAGTGTATCAGACTTTATGGATATATAAAATACTAGATATTTGATGTTATAACAACTGTCATGACAAACATGTATGTGTAAGGAGACTAAACGCGTCAATTGTGTCCAGGCATACTTCAAATATTAATGGCAATACTTGTATACGTTTAAACTGGAAACTCATTATATCGTGTAATTCAGATACACATGAAATATAGCTGCATAAATTAACAACAAATATCACTGCGTAGGAATATTCCTTCGTGACTAGAGGGCATGGTCGAAACGGCCACTGACTACGCATAGTCTACTATGCCGAGATATCTGTGATATTCCCCGCCCCAAGGGCCTGACTGCCCTCTGAGGTTCTAAACCAGGACATGCAATGACAGAGGTCATTCGTATCATCTCATTATCTCGAAGAGGAGTGGCAAACTCGGGATTTTCAGATGCGAATCACAAAATGTGTTAATAAGTAGTAATCATTTGTCTTCTCATCGAATGCGGTTGCAGCTCTGGGCATTTATTGTAGACCTAACTTACGTTTACATTTAAAAGCATACAGAAAATATTGATTTTTTCTTTTAGACATTACTGACTTTGATGTAACTGTTGTCACAATGTACAATCTATAGAAGAAGTTTGTCTTTGTAGCTGAATACTTGCTTGCTTTCCGAAGCGTTATACATATGATATAATATGGCATAATTTTGACCACTGTTTGCACACATGCACTCGCTTACAAGATACAATTGCGCCTACCAAACATCGCTTCTGAGTGCTTTGATCTCAAAATGATTTCCTCTTTTTTGTATAATTGAAAGCCTTGTTGAAACCAAAGTGTTGTAATATAGTGGTTTCTGGTTTACAAAGCATCAACGTGGGGACACATTTGTGCACGGGATGTATTGGCATTAAATACTAAATAATCGACGACACTATTTGTGTAAAGTCTACTTGTCATATGCTTTATTACATTTGCTACCAGTGAAAATGTGAATCTAAATGTTTACACATGCTACAGTTTAATTTATATGTCATGTATTGTGTGTGTTTCGGGATAGACTGTCGATTATATACATATTGTTAAAGCGGAGCCAGACATAGTTCCAACATATACATCAAAGTTAGGACCAAGGAGAATATTGCAAAGCTGCAGGCAACAAGTTGATAACATCAGATTTTGAAGAATACTATGTGAATTATCTTCTTCCATCACATAATTACAACACATAAAAGCAACACGACAAACAAAAACAACATCTAGGGATAATGATAACAAACACTGTCAATAAAAAATAACGCTAGCATTTCTAAATGTCAATGATGTTAACATTGGACCATTGAAATAATCACATATAAAACATCAATGTTTAAATAGCTTCGAGACAGCAAACAGCTGTTTAAAAATATGGCTTGTTCTTATATAATGCTGTGGTCATTTGTGATTTTTTTTTTTGCTGACAATATATTGTAAATTAAACACAATCTGTTTTGATGGTCAATGTAAATTTGGTATATTTTACGGTGTGTTTTTATTTCAATTGAATCAGAAAGCACAACTTTTTAACTCGTCTTGAAACATTTTAAATTATTTTAAAGAAAATGTGGGAGGGCCTACGATAAGTGTTTTTTTTTTTTTTTTTTTTTTTTTTTTTTTTTTTTTTTGCTCATGTATAAATTCTCATTTCTTTTAAAATTGCTTGAATAAAGTTAAACGTATGACGGTATTATGGGGACCTTTATATGATACGTACACAATATATAGACGTTCTATAGGCTAAAATGTGAAAAACATATAACAACATTGCCAACGGGTACAATTTCATAAACTCAGTATACAATGCGGAAGTTATTACTTGTGCAATTAGCATGTTCAATAGGTCGATAGGTATTTCATGTTTGAGTTAGTAAGCAATACTATAACATAGTTTTCTTCAATCTTCCTTTCTCTGTTCATAAGATATTTATTCACTATTTATTTTTATGTTGTTCTTTTTTCTAATTACGCAAGCAAAAGCAACTGATCACATTAGAATAAGCTACGTGTTCTAATTCAGGTTCCAATAGTAAATAATTGAGCAATAACAAGATACTTCAATTTCTCTGAACTGTGTACATACCACTGTCATTTTCATTATAATAGACATGCGCTGGCTATGTATTTGGTTTGGTTTACCTCGTTAAACTTTACGCGACAACACAAATGATGCGGTTAAATTCTGACTATTCAGAAATTCAGTAATTGCCAGTCGAACTTATTCAAACCCAGACTTTATGGCAGATGAAATATACTACAATAAGCAAGCACATTTGCATTTTGTTTCATATGTGTCTTAACTTCATAGTAAACTGATGCCAGCCTATTAGTTTCGAATAAGTAAACGCTTCTATTTTAAACATGTTATTTTAGTATACGTGCATGAAATAATTGGACAACATGTTCTACCAAGTTTCCTTCCACTTATAGCTCAAAAGCAATATAATATCCCAAATTAAGGGGACATTAGGTCATGTAGTTGAACTATGTGCTTTGGGATCGAAGAAAGTTTCTTTTTAAACAATAAAATTACAATGAAACATTTCAATGTGACATATTGGTATTATAGAGTCATTAATTAGTTTAATACATGACTATCATATCGTACGAATATCTAGTTCCTTTTAATAACTTGCACTTTGGATACGAATGCGTTGTGTATGCTGAAATCAATTAACTATGGTCCTATGAAGCTTGACAGTGAAGGCACTGCCAAACTGTACAGGAGATCACTAGCTCAACATATGTTGGCCATAAATAAACAAAACACACTACATTTCATATTCACTAATGCCATTGGGATATCATAAACCTGTATGAAGTGAAGTTCAGGCTTCCATTACTTACTTTTCTCTAATTAGAACTGCATTGTTAACTTCTTGGAAAAAGCATATGGGTATTATGAAGAAGAACTAACATGGAACATACCAAGTAGGGATAATTAATAAACCGTATCCCAGAGCATGGTTTAGTGTTCGTGTAGCATGCATTGCAAAGATAATAGAAATGCACATTCATCCTCACCAACACTTTGATACAACATCGGCACTGCACTTAATGTAATGTCGTATGCAGAATACGCTTCTTCGGTGTAATGGATAACTCAATGATTATTTCAGTGGATCATCTTCCGTAATGCAAAGTTGCCGTTTAATCATGTGCTGAGCAAGTTTCCAACCCCACTTTCCCGTTGCATTACGCCCGGTCATTTTAATGGTATCGACGACCGCTGAAGACTGAACTAAGGCAGTTTATTCATTTATAATTTAGGTAGCCTGCGTCCAGATAATTAACTGTTACATAATGAATGCGTTCCGCTCGACATACACGTTATTATCGGTTATCTGGTTTAAAAAAGCTGTATTGGAAATTTAAATGGAAATAACTAAACCTTGTCCTTATCGTCGATTCCGGATAGATATTATTTTCTGGAAGTCAAACATGAGAACCTACACGAGGTTTAATGTCGAATAACTTACATTCGGGAGGTTTACTATCTACATCGACAAGAAGCTGTTGGCACCCAATAGAAGAGAAAAGGATTTTTTTTTCTTAAACCTCACATTAAGACGCAGCAAGAAGGCTTCTTGTAAACACCAAGCAGGAAAAAATGCTAACGGTATTTCATGTAGACTTACTTTCATTGAGTTGTAACACACAAGTTCATTGTTAATCCGTAAATAGAAATTCCAAAACATGCTTTTTTATCAAACTTTCGGATTCGAATTACGGAGTTTGCCTTTAAACAAATATAGTTATCATTGCCATTATGTTGTGATATCCATAATGCATACGTTTATAAAGTATACAGTTGTCTCCGATGTATTTTACTTAGCATGTGTTCAAAATGTGCTGGCTTCAAAAATGCGAATACGAAATATGAGACAGCACATCATAAGTCAGGTTGTACTAAACGTACATCCGTGACATTTTGTCTTTACAAGTGTTCCCTTGCAAGCCTCATTGATCATGATCAGCAGTGGACAAAATTATGACTCGATTGTAACACTGTCTAAATAAATCAATTTGAAATGTGTATACATATCATGTCACTAGCATAATATTTATTTGCCAACGAATTTGCCTGTTCACTTCCATTAATGTAACCTATAAGACAAATACTCAAGTCAATTTAGATACATAAATAAGTCAACTTACCCTGTTCTTGACACCAAACTTTCATCATCGCTGCCAGCTAATCTCTGAGCGAAATGCGCTCGATATTTGATAGTAATTACAGCTGTTATCTATTTTGCAAATGCGGTGGTATTATTTTTAGTCCTTGAATTTCCGTAGGATTATTTTTATTTTTTTTTTGAAGAAACATGCGTAAACAATATGTCTTTTGTCACGTACAAGGACGGTGAAGGACGATGAAGGTCGTGGTATGAATGTCCCGCTAGAGGCATAGATACACGTAAAGGAAGTAGAAATATTAATTGTAGAGAGGAGTAAATTATGACTTTGTCTATTTACTTATACATGTCTGAAACAATTATAAATTATTGTATGTGAAAACCGTTCTTCATGTTAAGCAATCGACCAGCACAAACAGTATTTTATTCAAATGATTACTAAAGTTGTAGACAAAAATGCAAACGTGGTATCTGAACAAACATGATTACAGCATACATTGAACGAAATAATATAGTCGCTCAAAGTGACACCTGTTTTTATTCCAATTGTATGTAAACTTATTTGAACACCATTATATCAAAGGTATAATGCTAAGCATTATTCCAAAATCTGAAAAAAGGAAAGAGGCGAAATTAACTTTCTGCTAATAATGCATACTTACACATTGTCATGAAGCTTTTTTTATTGTAACATGAACTTATATTCGTGTAATATCTGACCACAGCATTATATAAGAACAAGCAATATTTTTTCAACAGCTGTTTGCTGTCTAGAAGCTGTTTAAACATATTACAAATCTTACCTTCCCGATAAAATTTCGCAGGTTTATGAGGTTTTAAACATTCTGACAGGAGCTTACAGTTTGAACATTGAACCCGAATCGAAAGCGTGTGGTTTAATGAGCGTGTTTAGTAGAAGAATGCAATCTCACTATTAGTTCTAATATTTACATAAGTCACTATTATTAATGTTCATCATTACTATTTTTATTCGTCAAAATTGAGAAGTACTATAAAAAAAAAGTTACTGCATACTTATTGATAATTTATTTTAACATTAAGTTAACTATATAAGGTTTAGAATATCCTGTAGGTCATAAATAAATGTGTATATTTAAATACTGCTGAATTATTTCTGAACTCATTAACACCCGTTATTGCTATAGAACGTCAGTGCGCTGCGAGTTGTTGACCATATAGTAGTCGGATGGTATTACTCAAATTCTGCTTATATGTGTGACTGTTTAATATCAAGCGCAATAATGTTTATGATAATAGGCATGATCGTGCGGCTGGTAGCGTGTATGATTTTAGAAAAAGCTGAGATAAACGGGGGCGCGTGTGTATGATAAATATCATGCTGAAATCGCGTGTGTATATTGCGTTCCGTCCGTACCGATGTGGTAAATTGGGGAAATGCCGTTATTTAAGAAAATAGCATATATGCTACCTTTCAATGACTGTATGCAGAATAGATTTCGGGAGTAGTACACTCGGATAAGTCACCGTTTCGGGGTGTCACCGGTTGGACTGTGTGTATTCATACAGCTTTCCCATTTTGCCACCAAGTACGAAAGCCCATACATACATATGTTTACTGCTTTTACATGGATCTCTCCGAGCAGTATTTGTATTTTAGCTATGAAGCTATGTTCTCTAATGAGTCAGTACAATACATGGCATCTTGTGTGTGTGTGTAAAAACGAAATGTCCATTTTGTCCATTTTGGTTGTTGATTGTTATGTTGCGCTTCCTTTTTACAGTGTTATTAAATGCAACCAAGGAAACGACCCACACGGTAAATTTCTCAAGAGGTAAAACGTTCAGGTGGTCCAAATAAATTATGCATCATTTCTTTTGTTTTTATCTTGTATGTCGCGTCGAGTCTTGAAAGACTTAAAGAAAATAATCAGGTACAGTATGAAATAATCTAGTTTGAATATGTGCAATATAACAACTTTCATTCTCTTATTTTTAAGTGTAATATCCCAAATGATTAAGCCATTCCTGTCGGGAATGTATACATATAGGTGATATAAATGGTGAGTAGACCTAAAAGGTATGCGTAGTTTAATATAATACAGGATACACTTGGACATTAGTATTAACCCCCCCCCCCCCCCCCGCCCTCCCCTCTATATGGTCTCTAAGGAAGTTACATGTATTTGTAGGAGAGAAATCAGCGTTGCATATGTATAAATGTTTGCTGGACACAACGGACATTATGCCAAAATTGACATCCCTGAAGGCAGTGAGTTTACAGTGACGAACAATGCTGGCCGACATTTATATTATGTCGTGAATAAAGAAATACTAAGAAACACGAAAATAACCAAGATGCAAACAGATGTGTCCAACGACATACTTGTAGTCGATGCAATAAATAAGTGGCGGGTTTCTCGAGACAACTGCTGACTAGAACGATACTGTAAGGCTTGGCTACAGCAAATACTATCACCCTCAGTGTAACACAGTGGTTAACAGTGAAATATAACACGACAGGAATGGCGGTTATCATCATAACTTTATGTCAGACGTGTTCTTGTCACAGATCTGCTATTGTCGCTGAACTCCAATCTCTGCGCTGACGCCGGCAGAGATTCGTTATGAATGTCAACGAGAATCTATTTTACAAACGCATTGCTGATGTGTTTAGTGTCGGAAACACGGGCGAAGACTAACACTATTTATTTCATTTGTGCATTAAAAACATGTTATATAATTGTGGATGGCCAAGTAAAGGCACGTAATGGTTGGGAACGATCATACGCTACTGTCTGTCAAAACGATTCGGAATTACGGTTATGATTAAACATGTAATTTATGAACCCGTTAAATCTTTATTTCAAACAATTACTAATTTTGTTGGTGTTATTTATAATAATAATGCATGAGCAGTATTTGTTACAACGCATGACAAATGAAAGCAACCTTCTCATCAAACGGCTCAAATTATTGAGATAATGGATAATTGACACGACTTTATTGTACAGGATACACAATAACTAGTTCAGATAGTGAGCAGATATAAACTCAAATCCTAACACGTATTACTGCGAAAACCGTAGTATATATTACCAAAGCCAATGGGAAAATGCATGATTCAGTGAAATTAGTTTATTACCTGACGTATAAACTTTGCTTGCTAGTTATGTCAATCAAAATGTCCACCTCCCTTAAGTAGTGTTATAATCGCATTCGAGCATAGCCAACGTTGGTTTGAAGTGTTAACTTGCGTTTAAGTTTTACTGATGCTTCCTATTCTAACCTATTTAAGAACTTTCTTCGACAGTTTTGAGTTCATATCTCTGGTCAAATAGTACAGGCCAGCAACCACAAACCCCTACCCTTGGTTCAAACAGACTTATTGATCTAATACGATACAGGTTCATACAAATATATCATTAAACCGAAATTGGTAACTGAACATTAAGTCTTCTAAGTACCCGAATAGGTCCGTAACAACCCACAAACGTATATATTCTTAAGCTGAGAGAGGCGTATGCTCAATAAAGCATAGAGACATTGCATGCAATTATTTATTTGTGAATGACTATACATGTCTTACAAAAACGGTCGAGAAACAATGTCGTTTACTTTTCGAATAAGGCATTCTAAAGGTTGTTTGTCTTGAAGTTAGCATCAACAACGTACACGCCAAAGTTTGAATAATAACTTTGGTATCTAAGAATAACATTGACAACAATGTTAAGGAACACTGCAAGTTGGAGTATGTTACATGTACCGTGACTGATTTTTTTGAGCAGCCATTTCTTATTTAGATTTATTATGTATATTTCAAATGCACCTTTAACGTATGCTATACTAGCATACATTTACTATATATGTCTTTACACATTGTCCAACTTAACAACAAACGCACATTGTATTACTAAACAAATCTTAAGTTGTTAACGTTAAACAGTCTTCATAATGTTTCAATTTTACGGTGTAATAATATACTCAGATATTAGGCTGGGTCGGCTAATGTTTATTACCTCTCTTATCACTAAAGCATCATCGAGAACATTAAACATGTCTCCAAGTGTTTAAAAGTGCTAACGCTGCAAAAATACCATCGAAGCTTAACTCGTCATGTTTTCATGTCATTGTATAAAGTCGGATATTTAAAGAATTAAAATTAGACATCTGCACACCAGGCGTCTAATACAGATCGATAAAATATTAGAAACGTTTAATACCCCTACATATTTAAGTAGGGACATTATTGCATTGCTAATACACACAAATATCCCACAATTAGGCGAATGATAAAGTTGTTATATTGAGACAACTTTCTCATACGTTCAGCTTTGGGATATTTGTTGCACCTTATTTGGGGTAACATGTAACATAATGGGGCTAACTAACTTAAAGCAATTGAATAAGTCAATGTGTTTCCTTGTGTTTGAAATGCGTGTATGTTGAACAAATAATCTACCGATAGTGTTATATATATTTTGCTGCTGGTGTTTCCAATCCATTAGTCTGATTGTTTCATGTCTGTTATTTTGACTTCGTGTTTACACCAGTAAGTGGACAGCTTTATCACAGAACAATTTTCGAAGGTATGAATGACGTCATGATCTTAAACAGATAACACCCGACTCTTGATTTCATATTCATAAACTTAAGTCTGATGTGCCTGAAATGTGCAGTATGCATTTGCATGGCAAGGTGAGAAAAGAAGATCTTGTGTGTAATTAACAAACAACTCAATAATATAATTTCGTGGTTGCGAAATGATTAGAGATTGTATCATTCGTTGGTGCTTTAATAACACATCTGAACAGATATGTTGAACCTATTGTGTAAATAAACCAATTAGAATGGGATCCGTCTTCGGCGATTTTAAGAACAAATAATGCGTACATCATACAACTAAAACATTGTTTGCTAATTTCATATACGAGCAGGAATTTTATCTTTTCTGAAACAAGCAACATTTCACATGAATACAATGATACAATCTACTATTAATTTCATGATCGTTCTAGAAGAAGACATGGATACATGTAAACTTTAAAGTGTGTTTTAGTTTTTGTAAATATACTGTTCTGACGAGGCAATGTGAGTTACGTTTTCAAAACTAGTCTGACACTTCGAGCTAATTAAATGTTATGGGCCGGAAGAAACATGCTTTTTTCTGCCTGGCTGACAGTAGCACAGTTTAGGCTATCGTCCGTTCGTTCTTTTGTGTAAATATCCTCCTCAGATTTCTTCTGTCATTATCTTCTAAAGTCCGCATTGGAATTCGCTCGCTTGTCCATGTATCTATCTTCTTGTTTGGATAATATTGCGTTCGTTCTCCTGTCTGTGTTACTGTCCGACTTACGACCCATTGATTCCTCTGTTTGCCTCGGTCAGCACTAGATAGCAGACTATCGCGGGAGTTGTGTTTCCTTTTTAAAACTCTTTTAAAATAACACACTAGCACAGCTCATTTAGTATACCTGTCTAGTTGTGTCAGCTTTGTATGATTAAAATATATTAAAATATATGTTTAAAGTTTCAAGTCTAATAACTAATAAGTCGTGTTTGATTTTTAGTTGATTTTTTAGGAAAAGGCTATACGGTTGTGTATGTTTATTAGTTTACCTGGTACTTGAGTGTGATTATTAGTGCATTATTAAAACAATATTAGTATACATCATTTATATTTTGTACTGCAAAATTTAACTTCATCAACCACCTCTGTCTGGATGTATGCAAACACAATTTATATTTTCCTTCGATCCCAGTTTAATTTTGCCTTACTTTTTTTAAAAAGAAATAAATATGCACGAGGTAGCTGCGTGAATGCCTGTTTAATAGTCATTCTTATATTCTCTTCCCAGTCGGTCACTTTTGCTGTCTGACCGTTCCAAGGCGGTACCTGTTAGGGTTTCTCTTTTTGTTAAATGACACATCTCAGACTTTTTCTTACTTACACATTTGACTTACACTTGCATGTTTGTTGTGTGCCTTTTCGGGACTTGGTAAATGATGAAATGATAATAGCACTTTGTCATCAATTATTTTTGAGTATGTTTTCTGCTAACATTTCCATCTAGCATTTTCTGCTATAGTATTCTATTTAAAAAGAGCTTTGAGAATTTAAGACTCTTCGGCGTTGTGTTGTGTAAAACGTATATGTTTGAAGTAAACTAAAATGTTATAGGCCTCTTAGTGTTCTATCATAGAACTGTTTACTGCTGTTTATTAGGTGTATCTTATAATGACTTTAAATAGAAATGTTGTATGATTAAACAAACTTCAACAGTTTAAAGATATCAATTATTTTACAGAAACTGGAATATTGTGGCCTTTTTAATACAACACTTAAGCAGAACAGCCCCATCTTGGTTATTACTATTTTATTTTTAGCTGACTAGGTCACAGTTTAGCGTAACTACATGAGGCATGGAACCCAATTACCTATTCGTTTGCATAGTTCAGCCATATTCTTTACTTTTGAGATGCAAATGACTTATAATTAAAAATTATATTAATAGGAAACCATAGCTTCGTTGTTCATTCTCCCAACTAGAAGTAAATACACTCGTTTGAAACAGTCTTTTGAAAAACAACGCATACACATTATTTTAATCTAATGATCTGGGTTATTATTTGAATCAATTTGTTTTGTCTCTATTTTTCTTTTATTTCTTTTAAATAATATTATGACCATTTTTTGGTTATACACTTTTTCGTGTTGTTCTTTCTGTAACTTTCTAATTTCCGAGGCAAGTTTCCCCTATCGAATGAGTGTTGTTGTGTTAAATTTCACACACTCTACATTACACAGCTTTGACTGTTTTTTATTGAAAAGAACACAAACAAACAACAGACAAACCTTGTCATATGCATTAAAACACTATAATTGCAGTATTTAAGGCAAACAAACACACAAATACACCTAAAAGCAGAGAGAACTGCCCAAATACATGAAACGACTTCATTGGTTTAATTCAATGTTTTAAAATAAGAATAAATAAAAAACAAACAACAAACCTCAAAAACAACATACGGACCTGCACTAACGTTTTAAATACTATTCTGTCAGTATTTAAAATCAATTAAAAGCAAGCAAATCTGGCCATATATATTACACTACGTACACTACGATTAATATCGTAAAAAAAATACAACAACAAGCATGCAAACCTTCTCAACGTATGCAATACTTTAATACCTGTATTATGGTTTATTATTCTCTATGTTTAGGTGACCCTGAGCTCGGTCGAATGTTAATTAGGCGTTTCACATGAATAGTCCCAACAATACATTTAGATACATTTTAGTGTTCGCCTAAACAAAAATCATTACTTACCCTCTTATATTGATTAATCAAGCTTAAGTCTATTATTAACTGGCTGGTTGCCGAGTGTTGTATCGCATGCTCTTAACGTGAATCTGTTTCATTGCAATACTTTTTTTCTGTTTTTTTTTTTTTTTTTTTTTTTTTTTTTTTTTTTTTTAATAGTGTTTTGTTTACTACTTACATACCGGTCCTAGGGTTATTGTTTGTATTTTACTTTGACGTGACCTTTCTTCATTACATCTCCATATCATTGAGAAAAAAGCAGACACAAAAGGCAACAAATGATAATGCGACAGTAACAGTAATGTGAGTTTTGAGCGCTGTCTAACATATTGCAGCAAACCTTGTTGTAATAGACGTACTATCATTTGACCGTTCAAAGGTGTTTATCGTTTAATTTTCCCTTTGCAAATGTAAATGACATGGCTGCGTCATTTTTAGTTTCTTACAAAATAAAAAATATATATATAAGTATAGTGTGTGGTTTACTGTTAAGGTTATTTGGAATGATTAAGGAGAAGTGTGCCCTCGAGCTTTTTTTCTGTGTGAGCAATGTTCTAGAAGCTTCAAGGACAAGTTTCCGGGTGCCAGTGAGTTGTGAATAAGCTTCCATAGTAGACACACTACTACGCTTAAAGTAAACTAACTATACGAATAACATAACAGAAAGTGTTACAGAGGAATCTGCAGGAGTTAAATGTTTCCGAAATTGTGTAGCGTAAGTTAATGAAGAAACAAAGGCACATGATTATGCAAGTCAAATTGCCAGAAAACATATTCGCGGCTATAGTGCCTACATGTAACGCTATACAGATCTCAAAAGATACAATTCCTGACAGTAGTATTTTGAGATAATTGGTGGGCAGCACTTTCAAGGGAAAGGCACATACTAAGACAAGTCGACCGATCCGAAAATTGAGCGAGTGAGTAAATATTCATCTCTCTAATTTGCGATGAATGTCAACTAAACTACATGCACAACTTACACCAAACAAGAAATGTATTTATACAACCGGGGGTGTTGCGACGGACTCACTTTATTGCATCCTATCCAACAATTTCAAATCACATAAACATACAAGACATGGTTATTGGAACACCAAAACAAAACAACTCAAATCGCGATTCAAAATACAATAGATACTAGCTATAAACAGTATTTTCTAATGTAAGTTGCACAGCAGATAAGATGGTTGAACATATAAGCATCTGGGAAACGATAACACGCAATTGCCGGGCTTCAATACGAAGGTGGAAAAGTCAGTTGCAAACAAAATAAATCACACGCTTAAAAATATACAAAGATAAATTATGAGGGAAAACATTAACTGGATCCCTTTCCTAAATGTAACTTACATGAAGTATTGCAGTATGGCATTTGAATGAAATGCATACATCTCATATGTCTATTAACCTTATCAATGCAATATTTTTTTTGTATACAAAATCTGCCGTAACCCTACGTTCACGTAATCACATTTAAGCTGCACATGCTGCAATCGAAAATGCATGCACTGAAATAAAAAATATAGTTGTATGGCTTTAGTTGTATCGATCACGATAAGCCATAACGATCGCTTGTTGTCGACTTATCTTCGCCGAGGTTAAACAAACAGTATAACATATTGTTTATGAACTAGCCCAAAGTTTTGCACCAAGATAATTAGGTCCGTGTTTGCACATATTGGAGCATTAGGGTACATTAGTGTGAACCTCAATGATAAAAATGTATTCATGGATAATACGTGCGATGCATGGACAAGAAACATTGTTGGCAATGTACAAATACTGGACCATTTAGGGCTGAAATTGTATTAATTAAATATTTTTGGCATTCTTGCACAAACTGTTGACTTGTAACAGCAGGCTCCACTTAAGTAACCTTTGGTATTTTGTTCTTTAACTTGTGTAAGAACTTAAGAGGGTTGTGATTGCTGAATACAGCAATATGTTTAACTAAAGAAGTTAAATGCACCTCAAAATGTTGTATAGCAAAAGTAAGAGCAAGGCACTCTTTTTCAATTGTATAATAATTTATCTTTTGTTTTACTTCTTCGAGAAATAACACACGGGATGATCAAGACCCTCATTATCTGATTGTAACAGAACAGCACCAGCACTGACGTCACTAGCCTCAATAGCCATTGGAAAACTTTTACCAAAGTCTGGTGCTAAGAGAATTGGTGTGCTTTCAATTTTTCGAATTACGTTTGACATTCAAAATTCCATATAAATGATTTACCTTTTGATTTACCTATTTTTGAGAAGGTTTGTCAAATGTTCCGCAATGTCAGAACATTTTTGCAAACGTTTCTGTAATAGCCTGCCATACCAAAAATGCATCAATTGCTTTTTACAGGTAGGTATTGGAAACTCTGAAATAGCCATAACTTTTGCATCAATAGGTTTTACAGAACCCTGTCCCACAACCATGTCCTATTGTCAACGTAGCCAGACAAAATTCACTTTAATCCAGGTTGATGGTTAACTTTGCCTCACTCAATCTGTTAAAGAAAGATCGGATGATTTCTAGTTGTTCTGCAAACGTCTCAAAGTAGATGATGACGTCGTCGCTGTAGGCATCGCACCCGTCAAGTCCACAAATGGCATAGTTAATGAGTCGTTGGAACGTTGCTGGTCAATTCTTCATGCCAAATGGCAAAACCTTGAACTGGTACCGTCCATCTGGTGTCACACATGCAGACAATTCCTTTGCATGGTATGAAAGAGGTACTTGACAGAATCCTTTCAGAAGATCGAACTTAGTAACAAATTTGGTTTCCCGACTTTGCCAATACATTCATCCAACCTTGGTACGGGATCTGAATCCGTCTTTCTGATGATATTTATCTTCCGGTAGTCATGGCAAAGTCTATATGTTCCATCTGGTTTGGGCACAAGTATGCACGGTGAACTGCATTTGCTCTGACTAGGCTCAATAAAGTATTTGTCCAGTAAGTACTTTATCTCTTATTTTAGATATTGCTGTTTTGATGGATTCATTCTTTATGGATGTTGTTTAACAGCACCTTCACTTTCTACAATAGCATCGTGTTGGATTTTATCGGTTCTTGTTGGAATGTCAGGAAACAAGTGTTGGAATTCTAGAACAAGTTGTTTCAACTGTACCTTTAGATCCGGTTCCAGATTAATTAATTTCCCATCAATGTTCCTAAGAATGTCCGAGCTATTCAGCTTAGAGAGTTTAATTTACCAGGGTCTTTAATGGATGCTATATTTGAAAGTATGTAAAACATTTATGTCAAATTCATTTCTCAAGAAGTCTTTAACTTAATAAAAGTTAATAGTTGATAGATATATCTGTAGGCATTGCGGGCTGATTCGACGAATATATATATCGTCCTAGCAAAGGAATTCATCTTCTTTATCTTCTTGCTGCTGTCGATGTTATACTGCCTAGTTAATGTTAACCTCTCGTACAATTAACCTCCTTGGCGACACTCATCGGCGACAATGGTAAGCTCAGTGTCTTTATATATTTGTATTTTTGTTATATTTCTACTGACATATAGTTGTGATTGATAACCGCCAGTGCTGTGGTGTTATATTCCATTGTTTACCACTATGTTACTCTGAGGATGATAGTATTTGCTGTAGCCAAGCCGGACAGTGTCGTTCTAGTCAGCAGTTGTCTCGAGAAACCCGCCATGTATTTATTGCATTGACTACGTGTATGTCGTTGGACACGTCTGTTCGCAACTTTGTTAATTTCTGTGTCTTAGTATGTCCTAATTCATGACATCATATAATTGTCGGCCAGCATTACTCGTCGCACATTGTAAACTCACTGCCTTCGAGGATGTTTATTTATGCAGTAAGTCCGTTGTGTCCAGCAAACATTCATACAAATGCAACGCTGATTTCTCATATATAAATAAACGCAACCGTCCTTAGAGACCATATAAGGGGTATCTAATCCTAATTTCAATGTTTAATGTGTCAACCATTTGGATATATTTTTATAGATCGGATTTTGATGAAAGTGAACTTAACGTGTTAGTGTTGCTAACTCTGTACGTTAAAATGTTGAGAAAACCGGCCGACGTTTTGTAAACATGTTACTTTGTGGATATATTGGTCAACGAGTAATCCATACACAACTGTAGGTTAGTAATAACAGAAGTAAATGAAAATTAAAAAAAGTAATGAGTGATTAAAAACAACCCTGACGATGCATATAACATAATACAAATTGAAGTGTCCATTTACATGTTTTCAATAAAAATATATGACAAGGTCCATTTCAGCATTGCAACATATATCAAAATTTGACGGACATGTTATTAAACACACTTTGTCTAGTTCTTACTCGCAGGTACTTTCAAGACAACAAACGTTCGAATGTTAAATGTGATATATAAATACTTCTTGTTCTGCATGCAAAACATATTTATAGTAATCCCAAAATTAAAAATTGCATTAATTTTCGTCATAACTGAAGGATCTGCGTGTATATTTGTGCGCTGTTATGCACGTTTTCACGTTCTTAGACCTATTTGATATCCGGTTAGCGACTTTAATGTAATCTTTGTATAAGCCTAGGTATTATTAGATCAATACATTTTGATTTTGGGTCAATCTTGTTGCTTTATCTTTCCTTACGTGGGCTGCACGTCCGGAGATATAAAATAAAACACGTTTTAACACATTACTCAGAACGCTATGATAAGATGACAATCTCTCATAAATCGGAAGCAAACACTTTAAACTAACGTAAGCTACTTTCAAATGGTCTTGCAGAAACGTTACACCGGGAATAAAGCCACTTGGAATGACGTAACATAGAAGCCATCTCTACATCTTAAGTCTTGCAAATATGTCAATGAATTCTGTTTTTTATCAATGGTTGCAACAAAAATCCTAGTATCCTAGCAAGGTATTTGCATTTATACAAACACATCTTAAAGTATAAATACGCATAATGTCGGTACTAGTTTTTACTTTTTTACTAATGAAAAAAAGAGCAACGTAAAGAATTTGCGTTCCATTTAAAACCTAGCTCCTTTCAATTTAATGTAAGTTCAAACGCGATTTAAAATGCAATATGACACTGATAAGAAATCTTTAACATGTATTGATTGGCTTCATTGACATGACTAATTGATAGGTAAATCAGTGTCCTTCTGAAAAAGGACGCAGGCTAGATTTCTTGTGTCGCTTAATACGTACATTTTCTTTTCACAACCTTAAGAGAGACGCTCACAATACCAACATTTCCCAAGTTAATAATGCATTTTATCCCACCATCTCTTGAAATATCGGTTGATATAACCCGTGTGATAAAGTTGAGCTTTATCGACAGATATAAGCGCACCTGCTCTTAGCTTGACTACTTTTTTTGACGAAACGATCAGGAATGGTAACGAGAACAACACTAATTTATCGCGTAATTATGCCTGTGGTCATCCCAAAAATGTAGATAATATAAAAAAAATGGTTAAAAAGAGAAAACGAGGCCATTAAAAAAGATGAGGGCGGTTTCGATCTCTGTCCTCCAGGATTGATAATTTACGTAGCAGCGTCTTAACCGACTGAGCTAACCGCAGTTTGCCGAAGTTCTAATTAACAATGATATAGAAAATGCTTAAACAAAAAAATATAAAAGCTTTATTAATCAAAATGTACACATTTTCAATTCAAAAGCTTGCAAAAATCTGAAACAACATGTAATACAGGCACATGATGAAAATTGTTTAGGAATAGTAATAAAATCAATAAAATTTCGAATTTTTAGTCGACAAAAAAACAAAAAACAATCAACATGTCAGATTATGTGAGTCTCTGCTATTTTCATGTTATTTGGTGTTAATTGAAAGAATTTGATGAAGAATCGTTTGAATATCTAAGCAGTGTTGTAGAGATGAGCTACGAGAATGTCGAGACAGAATTTTGCTTTAATCCCAACAGTTTCGAGAAGGAAATTGATCTTTAATCTGCGAATGTCTCAGAAATCAGCAATCAGCAGAGCCTGATGATGGCGTTACATGATGAACATTCAAATGGTTTAGATAAAGCTCAATGTTTAGTTAAACCAAATACAGCAGACTGCGCCGATCTGAACAAATGTGCTAAACAATCAAAGATTCTAGACTTAAAAAAATAAAACATGCACACCAGCACACCACCTCCAATCCTAACATTTCTCCAAATTTCGCAAGTCACGATGTCAAAAACACAACTATCTTTTCAAATTCCAATGGTATATTTAATGTTCAGAATTTCAATGTCATCAACAATTAAAATCCATTAACAAACTGTTTGGTACAACCACAAACACACACAAACCTCGAATATAATTCGCGTTTCTTAATTACATATGAGTAACAACTTTTAAGTAACACGGTCTTGACATTCGCACTATAAGCATAGCTTTGTACGAGGGTGTGATTTTTGTTGTTGTTATCTTCCAACCATTATTTTCAATTATCGTAATTAATAAAATTACAACCTTGTGTAAAGTGCAAATAAAATAAAAGAAATTGCATGTTTATTGTTTTATCTTTAAATTGTAAAATAGAACTTATAGCTTCTTTTAGCCGAAAACTCGAGCATGAATTTTGTGTATTGCACGAGAATGTCAGATCTTGTAGGGGAGGAGCAGTAGCGCTAAATTTAAATGTTTTCCTTTTTAATCCATTTTAAAAAAAATGTTGACGGTGGGATAAAATGAATACCAGGTTATTGCCTCGTGCTTTCTGATTTTCTTAGCCTCGCATGCTAACATGTATGTATATCAACACTAACCTAGTATTCTCTATATATAACTATATCAGCGTCTTGGAAAGTCATGGTCAGAACAATAATTTGATAAAACATAATTTTCATACCTATGTGTATATTTCATGGTCTGTTAGTATGTGTCCGAGAATGAACAACAGTAATTTTCTGGAGTTTAATACTGTTTAATTTTATCTATTCCAATATGATAATTGTCAGAATAATTTAATATGCGTTTAAATGCATCGTAATGTAATTGCATCGTGTAAGTTGAATGATTTGGATGTCTTGTTTGTTTCATATTTGAAAAAGTAGTTTTATTATTTAAGAAACATATTTTCCAAACATATTATTTCAAACTGATACGACCATAAATTGAGTGTACAGACTGACATTGGCCAATATTTAAGCACAACTTCAGTAGAGAAATTAAACAATGTAACGATATAACTACATGACTCTGAAACCGCGATCGTAATTATCCGCCTTGTTAAGTATACTAAGGACAACTTATGATGTTATATAATACATTATTAAGTTAAAGGATACTATAAATTTTACTACGAGAAAGTGTTATGCAGTGTGCTAATACATATGACGCACGACGTGACAAAACCGGGCTTATGGCATTATGACGTAACACTGGGAAATCCACAGTTAAAATGACGTCACTTTTACCGAGTATTTTTACTACGACTTTGACAGCATGGCTTAGGCTAACGTATTTGAAACTGAATGTTGTTGTATTATTAGAAGCGATAACAAACTAGAATGGAGGAGGAACTAGAGGTAAGATTTATTTATTATATTGTGATTACATAATCTTTATATTTTACGCATATGAGTAGACTCAGATTGAATAGAGGCTACACAGATCTAAACACGCAAGTACACGGACTTGTTTTAATTGTTTCCTTCGACTGATTTATTAGTATTATAGTCACTTATGACATTCTATTTAATGTATTCACAAGCAAATAAGGGGCGCCCGTTGCCGAGCTCATAGAGTCACAGACCGTTCCACCCGTTTGTTCGAGTCTCGGTCGAAGCGACAAACATTCATGTCCGGAGGTATTCACGTTAACCTACAGTCCACCACTGGATATATATATCTTGCTCCACCAGTAAAAACTGGCTATTTCAAATACGACACTAATTGTATTGGTACGAGGTATCTGCAACAAACAAACGGAACAAAAACAACCAACAACAACAAAAAGAAGAAAAAAACTGAAACATAGGGGACGCCAGTGGTTTAATGGTCTAAAGGTTAGAATCGATTACTTGCTATTTCTCTGACTCCATAATCCGTCACCTTGTGGGTTTGAGTCCCGATCGGGGTACAAACTTTCAGGTGGTCAGGTTTTCCAGCTGATCTGCAATGCGCTACTGGTTCTACCCAGACATGGGCCATGATTTTTCTCCACCAGTAATAGCTGGACGTCGCTATAATGACGATAATTTAGTCGATGCACTGTAGTTAACAAAACAAACAAAACAGACAGGAATAGGCATACATGTAGAGTTAAAGCCAATGATCATACATAAATAGGCATGTAAATTATGTTAAACGAGAGTTTTTTTCTTCATCCACGCAAGTTGTCTTGTGGATACCGGTTTTGTCCACCTCAAATTAAGTGCCGAGAAAATGACTGCAAGACTGTTAAGGAGCCAGCTGACATTGTGAAGCGATCCTCACAGTTCAACTCGCCCGTTTTGTATCCCAGGTGTGACTTGAGAGGTTGCAATGGTTTCCTTGGGCAACACTTCAAGGCTTTGCCGGGAATACGGTATGTCGATGTTATATGCCGTAAACAAAATTTGAAACAATCGGGTTTATATTAAAAAGCTACTCTAAGCAGAAAGGTTAGATTCACAGACTCGTAATGCCTCAACCTTTCACTGCATGGGTTATCGTCCCGGTAAGGGAGACACTTGTGATAATGCCTGCGATGCGCCAGTAGTTTCACTTCACTAACAGTTATCTACGATTTTCATCCATCAAAATTTTTGGACGGCAAAATACGCAAAACAACATCATAGATTTAATCTTATTTGTATTTGTGGCGAGACTTAAATATTAACATAATCTTGATAAAAATGCATTTTCAGATTATCAACACTTCAATTTCACGTCTGAACAAGCTGGTATTATCATCTCGCGGACCACTCCAGATGATGATAAAAGGGAGTTTATGCTACTCAAGGATCCCCAGCAAAAGATTAGGAATACAGAAATGCCACCCGCGTTTCATCCTGGCGGTTTAAGCGTCAGCGCAAAATTGACCTCGAGTGCTTTGTCAGCCAAAATTCAGTTGATATTTTTAAATGTTATCTAATTATAACCTGTTACTTTACCCACTTTAACAATACACACCCCTATTTTGCAGTTCAGTATCAACTTTAATAAAACCATATTAGCTAAAATCTTAATTTAGTTGTATGAGTAAGTTACTCATCCCGATATTATGACGTCAATAATTTGACGTCCTATTTAAGAAAACTACCTTAAGTATGGGTCAGAAAAATTCTTATTATTTCATTAATACAAAGCCAATTCAGAAAAATCTTTCGAATTTGTGATCAGAAATGATAAGAAAATCATGTTTCATTAAAACAAAAAAAAATGAAAATTTTGACCATAAGCCCGGTTTTCTCGCGTCGTGCGTCATATATACAATAAAAAAGCATTATCGGAAAATAAAACACTTCCATCATTATATTATTTAATTTTGAATGTATCGTTTCAATTGTATTAGTATAGTTAGAAAGTGTGTTTAGGTGCTTGTTTCAGCCGCTTGAACAGTGATTTATGCAGGTAGCTGACATACGAATATTTAAATGGTGCTTATATGATAATTAAATTAGGAAATGCCTGCAAAACGAGCAAAATAGTTTTTGTTCCCTTAAACTGTAAAATAAAATTATTAAGCAGTCGTAGTGTAAATTTAAATAGTACCACTTATAGTATCATTTAATTAGGTTTATCAACATTGAACGTATATCTCATATTAGTGTTATAAAGGCAACTGTTATAGCAGCTGACATTGTATAATGCTGCTTGTATTATCACTGTTTTAAAAGAGATACACTATGCTAGCCAATGTCTGCTTTTGTCTTGAAATAATTGTCGGTTAAGTATAGCTTGTCGCTTGCTTTAGTTAAGGTTAAAATAGAACATGACATATGTTTATGAAATGCGTGCTTAACATTTATGGTTGGTATATTCGGATAATAAAGTTCATTCCGTTTAAGTGTTTTTGGAAAGAAATAAATTAGGCATGGTAACCAATGCATATGCAAACTTGTTTCTTTTATTGGACATATGCATTCGGTTGTTTGATTTATTGTTTAGCTTATGAGAAAACGTACAGTTGTATACTAGGCGTATACATCTGCATTCCATAAAACCTAAGCACTCAAATGATCTCAAGTAGTCTAATAAAAGGTAAAAACAAATAGGTGAACATTACCATAAAGTCAAAGAGTTCATGAACAAGCACAACATCCAGCATACAATGGGGTGCAGGGCTTTTTCTACTTAGAATCCATGTTTTTCTTTATATTTTATTATTTATTGGACAAGGCCATTGTCAACGTAAGTATGTGAATGCAATTTAAATGCAGAATTTTAATAAAAAATAACTTATGTAAAACTTGTTTCCGATTTATGTAAACAAGGAGCGTCTTCAAACACAAACACAATGTACACAGTTTATACCTGTGTTAGATGTTTTGCCTTTTACAACATTCCCTTTTTCTATATAGCGATAAATAATGGTAAAATACTTGAACTTGATAGTGTGTTTGTTCTAAGTAAACTAGCTAGGACTAAATAAGTTCGATGTAATGCTGTTATACACACATTTACATGTAATAACTTTACAGACGATTCAATGCCGATGGTCTGCACAATGTTGGTATGCGTCATAACTGAGTCGATAATATTTATGTTCGCATTGGTTACGCCTTTGAAGGCACTCATTATTCTTGAGATTTTTAGTGAATCTTTCAAATTTTAATATGTGCATAGTGTCTGTAGAATGTGGGAAACAACGCATTTTGTTCACATCTGCCTATTTAAGTTAGTATATACCAAATACAGAATAAGGCATTCCGTATAATCATGGTCTTCACAATACATACATGTCTAACGGGATGATTTGATCCCACTGGGTGTATCACTGTTCTTTAGGGGTAAGATTGGACGACACAAGTCATAATTCCATAACATCTTATTTGCAAACTTAACCGATTTTACTTCACTTCCCTGTATGCATGCACGTACACGATCATTGTCACATTCTCATCACGACGGAACCTACTACAACTCGTGTTCCTAAACATAGACAAGCGGCTTCCTTCTTTTTAATTTCTTCTCGATCTGCATTAGCATCCATTTGGTTGTATGTGAATAGTTTATGGTACTTCCAATTATAGTATCTCATATAAAAACAACTTTAAGCCAAACAATGCTCAACTCTTAGCATAAGATAGAAATAATTTAATTGGAACTATAACATGGATTCTTTAAAATATTCCAAAACATTTAAGAGGCGACATGAAAACATGATTATAAAATCGAACTCAGTTTACATCACCTCCGTTATTCGACTTACTGTTGCTGTTTCATTTAATATCATGCAATATTATGTACAAAGTATTTTTTTGGAAAACAAATATTTCGGTCACGTGTGTGTATGTGTATGTGCGTGCGCGTGTGTGATTGCCCGTGTGCGCGCGTTGGTGGGTGTCTGTGCGTGTGAGTGTGTGGTCCAACGGTCGCACATTCAGTTGTTCCATGATGATTTCAACTTTAGTATTGTGAATTATCCGTACCTTGATGGTGATTCACCTCGTGCTACCTCCTATGGTATTTACATATCACAACTTACAAGGTTTGCACGTGTTTGTACTAAAGTAGAAGATTTCAATGCTAGAAACCTGTGTATTTCTTCAAAATTGTTACAGCAATGCTTTCGTTTTCATAAATTAAGAAAGGCGTTTTCAAAATTCTTTCACCGCAATGGTTTTATTGCTTCTAAGAATAATAGCAGTATGAAAACACTTATGCAGAAAGGCATAAGACATCCTGCATTTTATGGAAATGTTTTATACAAGTTAAAGAAGATTAAGGGTCTCATAAACATTTCTGACCACTTAACAAAACTTATCAGAAAATGTATTGCAGACGGTTACAACCCGGGAATCCTTCGATGTACTGCATTGCTTGCAATTGACCCTTTTACAGTCAAGAACTTGCATTGCTTTTAAATTACACGATGACCGGACAGGTCGTTGAGACTATATGAAAACAGTGACTTAAAGCCATAATTGGACAGTCACTGTTGGATGTCTTGTTTCTTCATCTCTCCAGTCGTGCCCTACATAGGTGGGACAACTTGAGCAGTCTCCATACCCTTTATGTGAGATTGCACAGTAGGTATAACATCGGTTTTTGTGTACCTTTATCATATATAATGTCAACTGCGGATAAATCCTCGGCGTTTATGATAAGTTTTAAACGTATTAACTCTTAACAATACTAGGTTTTTTTTGTTGATTTTCTAAAATTCTATTATTTCTTCCGTATGTTTTACATTTCACTTTTGACACTTTTGGCATTCACGTCATGGCATTTATGACGTCATTATATGGTTATAATATATCAGAGCTTGTACTGCTTTATTTTATTTAAAATTACTCTCTCATTTGGAATGTTTTGGTTGCCGAGGCTTTTATCTACTGTACATACTGTACATATGTTGTTTTATTACTAGTTATTATGTATGTACATACGTTCATTTTATCTGTTTTAACTCCCGATGCAAGTGCTTACTGTTAATTGTTTCACTTTGACGGGGTATTTTTATTTACACTGTTTGTTTGATAGAAAAACCTTCAGGAAGTGCGAGGTTGGAGCGCTCAACAAACCAGGTTTAAGCACCCCAGTTGGCCCTTTTGCCGACTGACCGTTCCAAGGCGGTAACTGATGGTTTTTCTTGTTGTGTGTTATGTCCCGTCTCTGTTTTGTTTGTCACATTTACATTAACCTTGTTTGCCTTTGTCTACAGGTAGATACAATTTTAATATCTGTGAAAATTTTGATAGGACCTTTTCTTATTTACCTATTAAGAGGCGACATAGAAACATGATTATATATCGAACTCATTTTAGATCACCTACTTTATTCGACTTACTTTTGCTGTTTCGTTCAAGATCATGCAATATAAGGTACAAAGTATTTATTTGGAAAACACATATTTTGGTCACTTGTGTGTATGTGTGTGTGCGTGCGCGTGCGTGATGGCCCTGTGTGTGTGGGTGGGTGTGTTTGTATGTGTGTGTGTGTGTGTGTGTGTGTGTGTGTGTGTGTGTGTGTGTGTGGTCCAATGGTCGCACATTAAGTTAAGAAGCTACGGTGTGTTATTGCAAAGGAGAATGTAGTCCCCATTTCTCTTTCGTTAAGTAACTAATATTCTCTTGAAGGACATACACTTTCTTTAGCGGTGCTTTTCTGTTCGGCAATGCAGTGTATGCTGTACGACAAATGGTCTAAATTGCGAATATGTGTGTTGTAACGTTTATACACGTTCTCATATCAATACTAATTTTATAGTAACATGCATCGGAATATGGTTCTGTTTAGCATTGCTAAGCATATCGGCTAAACAGATATGACAACACGCTTGCCATGATCTTTGATGTAATTGCTAATTATGCACTTTAATTAACTCACAGTGCACTACTAAATTTAAGACTGAACTTTGTTTCGATGTATGGAAGACGAAAAGTAGATTAAAAGTGGTTATTGTAGGCTTCTGACACTTATCGCAAGCGCCTTTGTCTTCCTATATAGGAACACAATTCAGTATATAGTTTGTTTATATTTCATTTTTGTTTTGGTTTTGCTTTTTCTTCTTTTTATTTATTCATTTCCATTGAAGGTCTACATTTTTGGCTACCGGTTTCATATAAGATCTATCAAATATTTTCTGATATGCCTAAACTTTCTAAGCAAAGCGAATTCAATATATTATAGAATGACATATTGTATTCTCTGACATATACGACTGCTATATCGAAAATGGATTGATTGCAGCTATAACAACTAATAAATGTTCTGTTAATTATCCGCGTTTGGAGAGCTTTGTCAAAGAGCTGTTTGTTACTATTCGTTGGGCGTATTATAAAGTTTACCCCTTGTAAATGATCCATACACGAGATAGGCAAATTCTTTATAGAGCTGATGGTAAAGATACTTCATGTAAACTTCGGAATATTGAAACGTACTTACTCCGGAACGGGAAGCCCTAGACCAAAACGGTTTTCGTTGCCAGGATGCTGCACCCCGGCCCCATGGCCCCATGTTCGTGCCAGGTTTCAAGTCTCTGGGGGCAATAAAGGGGCAAAATGGCGGACGAGAAAATTAATCTATGTTTGCAGATGTATTCAGATACACGTGAAGGGCTCTTATTCATTTGTAAATTTACATATTCAAATTGATATATTTTCGCAAGCGACGTTGAAGGTGTGAGTACGGTTCATAAACATTTATTGCGTATGTATGAGTCCTTATCTAGAATCGATGTATTACGTAAAGCGATGTCATTTAGGATAAAGTTATAGCCTAGTTGGCATATGGGGATTTAAAATGTAGTGTACCTCCTTTGGTTTTATCAATACCTCCATCGATCGAATCTCATAACAGGCCTTTCACCGGCCGAGTATGTGACATTATTTATTTATTTATTTGGCACACCGGCACGTAACAGATCATACGGCACCGAATACAAAGAAGATTATTATAAATACAGAATAATCAGGTAAAAACTAAACTATGTTAGTAAAATATAGAAAAATATAACAATCTATGAGATTCAAATAATGTGAAATATAGTTGAAAATAGGTAAATCCATTAAATGGTCCGAAAATGTATAACGGTTGCTAAATAAACAGTTTAAAAATGTATAACTTATTCCGAATATTAATCTCGTTCAAGAAGCAAACAAGTTTAGAATCCAACACTGTCCTAAACAGTTTGTACATGTTGTTGACATTAAAATATGTAGACCGAATATGGTCTGTTTCAATACACTGTAATAAAATATGATTGACTGTCATTGTTACCTCGCAAGGAACACATACAGCCTGAACTTCTCTTTTTAAAAGATATGAATGAGTTAACCTAGCATGTCCAATGCGACAGCGGGTAAGAGTTACGTCTTCCCGTCGACGTTCTCTACAAGCAGAGACATTGGCACCGACGTTAGGTTTAATAACGTGTAATTAGTTAAACACAATACTGTCCCAACTTGTGACATTAACAATGCTGTTTGCGACGATAGTTTAAAGAAATAGTAACTCTACGATAATTCACAAAATAGATACCAGCGTAATTAATATCGACTCTCCAGCGCCGTTCGTTCACTGAGTGGCCGGCTTGCATCGATACAAGGTTTGTGACAAGACCATGGTAAGTTTATGTCTAAAGCGAATATCGTATTTATATTTTAGTTTACGTTTGCGGAATTGAAAACAATAATATATTAGCAATAATGCTTACAAATATGAACATATTTATAATGTTTACACAGGTTTACGATCGGGTAATAATTTCTCTTTACCCCGGAGATTAGGGATGAAGCCTGCAGATGGAATACGAATAATCCCACATTATATACAAAGTAAAGAAATGCCTGTACTATGAATAAATTGTAACTAATTGTGTCATGAAAAAAAAAACCCGCTTTGCACATGACCAGTATAAGTAAAGTCAAACCATTCTTGACGACTTTGTCATACTATAATCTTCGGTTTTATACAACAATGAACATATCAAAGCTTTGTTAAATTCTGTATCGTGAAACAAAATGTTCAGTGTAATTGGACATTTATAGTGTTTGCTTTTAAGACACATATATGTTTTTCTTTAAGCTGCGAAATTCCACATACATGTCTTTACTGTATAAATATTGCCGTTCAGTTAATCATGTTCATTGTTGGAGACTTTCAAGCCTGAAGCACTGTTAACTGTATGTGAATAGAACGTTATATTTTCCAGTGTAGATGTTAATAAGATGCATGTTAATGTATCTCTAGTGCCATTGAAACCAGTTGCCATACATATTGTACACCAATGTTTAAAATGCTTATAAAACGATCCAAAACACTTACACAGTTGTTACAATAGAGACATATATCTTTAGGATTTCCTGAGTCAAAACGAACTCCGTATTGTTTACATTGTGCGCATGGCAATGTAACCAAACGTATCCTTGCTTTTGCTTTAACTCAGGTTTACCATTGTAAAAACGATTAGTTTTATTTTTTTTCAACACATTCTCTCCATTTAATAGTTATAATTAGTAGACGATTTCAATCAGGTACGTGTTGATGTTATTATCATATATTTACGCTAGCAAATATGTAACGGGAACTATAAAATAACACAAATTGTGTTCATGTTCCGTGACCAGAGATATGTAGCGTTATTATCTTATTTCATTTGACAACCTGTTATCTTGAAGCATATTACCTAATGTTTACTTGCAATAAGCAAAATGTGAAAAATAATGCACAGCATTAAAATATATGTTCATCCATTTAGCTTAGACACATACAATATTAAAAAAGCAATCTTTCTTTAAGGTTCGAACTACAAGACGTTTTGGTTAGAGTGTCTTACAAGGTCACTTATACAAAACAAATGTTATGTTTAATTACCATTATTTATAATGCCCGACACATGTTCTTAATTCCTTAAAGTTTGGGTAAATTTACCTTAATGGTTTTATAATTTATTATGATTGGTGAAATAAATAACTCGAAAATTAAAATACAAGTGCACCACACAGTAACACCTCATTATTTGCCATTGACTTGAATACATCAACGGATAATAAAATATCACTAAGTCATATTTGCGACCCGAATTACACTAGGTGCCAATGTGTACAACATGACAGAATATAATAATTACTGCGAAATTATCGACAACCTGTCCAGGGTCCGAACTATGGACATCGTGATGTGGTGTGCTTCATCCCGCTCTTTCCTTTTGGTACATATATACAATTGTATATCTATTGCCAGAGAACACACCAACAGCAATAGTGTTTAAGTATTGCTTTTAATAGTATATTGTATCCTTAATTTCAAACGATTTAATTTGTGGGGTGATGCGGTGATCATATTTGCAAAACTTTTTTTTTAAAAGTTCACATAATTTATTGTACCTCTGAGGTTATCTTCAAAGAAGAGAACTTATGTTGTTGATAGTTTTCAACAGTAAAGTTTAATACACTTGTAATGATAAACCGGTGATTTTTTATAAAAAAATAAATGTTTAATTGTTGATGTAAATGGACTGGACTGGTTGTAATTAAGTTTTACAAAAGACTGGAATATCATGCATGTTTTAGTTGTGTTCATGTTGCTGTTAAGTTATCTGTCTTTTGTAATGCATAGTGGTGTTGTTCTTTATGTGAACACATGCATTATACCGATATTCATTCACATGTACCACTGTAAGCGTATGCCTATTAGTTCTATTTTAACAGATATTTGGCAACTGCTCTTGTCGTGGACCACTAATCATAAGAATCAGAAAAATGTTTTCAAAATCCGTTACATTTTTTGTATTGATGCAATATATATTCATAATCAATAAATATTCATAAATTGAAACCTTTGATAGCTCAACAAAACCAGGTATAAGTTATTCATTAGTTCCTCTGGCTGCTACGGGACGTTCCATCGTCGTGTCTAGAACTTCCATTCTGTTGTTGTTGCTGTTGTTCTTGTTTCAATGTTTGCATTGTCTTGACACCTTCACAAGTATGTGCCTTTGTATAGTGGTAGTTGAAATTGAAAAAAAACTGTGGTCATCCTTAAAAAACGCACACACTAAGAGACGTAAATACACGTTTCTTGTCATCTTATTTTTCAACAATTACGTCCCTTCACTGATTTTCCGATCTGCTTGGGCAATGCGATACACACTTACAGTTCAATATTCATGCAACGACTTTACTCTAGGATCAGTGATTCTATCTTCATTTATCTTTGTGTTAAATATATTCCTTATTTAGAAGCAAAATTGTCGACACACAGTTCATGCTAAGTGTTGTTAACATGAATTTTTTATTCTGTAGCTAATGCATATATTCACAAATTGTAAATGTTATAAATGTCGCATATTGTGGGGGTTATTTTTCTAAGTTAAAACTCGGACAACAGTTTTTGCAATTTAGAATTTCTTCACAGATGATGTCAATTCAGCTGGTAGCGTGCAGGTAGCTGCAAACCATTGTTGTAGCTGTAGCAACATACTTATTAACTGATGCACTGGTGGAGCGGAGGGTAAAAACAGCAGCCAGTCATATGGGAAACGTCTTTATTAATACCATGGTTCAAATTTTTACTTTATACTGACGAAAGATCTGTAAAAAAGATAATAGTATCCTTTTCTTAAATTTTAAGGCATTAAGTCCGTAAGACAAACAACATGTATATGTGTCTGTTATATGTAAAGTCCCGAATTAAGAAAAAGGAGATTTTATTTGCCATTTTATTTGGTGAGTGTTCAATAACATGATTATCTGTTACCAATCAGTAATGAAGTATGACTCATGTTCGGAGAGATAAAACAACAACCTTGATCCAAAGCAAAATTTATTGATCAAATAAAACCTAGGCTTGTACAAATATTACATTAAAGTCGGTAACCGGATATCAAATCGGTCTAAGTACGTGAATACGTGCCTTACAACGCGTACACAATCACACACAGATCCTTCAGTTAAGACGTGCCTTTACCTGCCTGAATTTCTTACTTTCCTGGATGCAGGGCTGCCAAAGTGTTGCCGTATGTACAAGTAAGCATAAAGGAAATATGAAAATTAATGCGATTATTAATTTTGGGATAACTATAAACATGTTTTGCAAAAAAGAAACAAGAAGTTATAATATTTAACATTGGAAAGACTGCTTTTCTTAAAAATACCAGCGAGGAAGAAGTAGGCAAAGTTGTTTAATAACATGTCTGTCAAATGTTGATATATGTTGCAATGCTTATAGGACTTGTCATTTATTCTTAAGGAAAATAATGTAAATGTACACTTCAATTCGTATTATGTTTTATATACCGGCAGGGTTATTTTTAATTACTCATTACTAATGGTGTTTGAAATATTCATTTACTTCCGTTATTAATAATCCACAGTTATGTATGTCTTTACTAATTGCTCAACATATCCACAAAGGAACATGTTTACAAAAAGTCTGCAGGTATTCTCAACATATTAACCTACACAGTAAGCAACACTAACACGTTAAATAGTTTACTTTCTGAAAAATGGGACCTTTACAACTAAATCCATATGATTAACATATTAAACATTGCCATTAGCATAAACATTCCATTATAGGGTCTCTAAGGACGTTTGCATGTATTTATATATGAGAAATCAGAGTTGCATATGTATGAATGTTTGATGGACACAACGGCAATGCTGACCGACAATTATATTATGTCGTGAATAAAGAAATGCTAAGAAATACGAAAAGTGCAAAGTTGCGAACAGACGTGTCCAACGACAGACACGTAGTCGATGCAATAAATAAGTAGCGGGTACTGTCCGGCTTGGCTACAGCAAATACTATCACCCGAAGCGTAACACAGTGGTCAACAATGAATATAACACGACGGCAATGGCGGTTGTCATCGCAACTACATTTCAAACTTGTCACAGGTGTATCGATGAACTCCAATCTCTGCGCGGACGTCGGCAGAGATTCGATATGAATGTCAACGAGAATATTTTTTACAAACGCATGGCTGATACGTTTAGAGTCGAAATTCATTTTGTTTTCAGAAACACGGGCGAAGACTCACAACATCTATTTCTTTGATGAATAAAAAAAAACAATATGAAAACCAATATGATATATAACTATGAATGGCCAAGTAGACGCATGTACTGGTTGGGAACGGTCATACGCTACTGTCTTTCATATCGATTCTGAATTACGGTTGTGATTCGCTTTTTAACATGCAATTTATGAACCCGTTAAATCTTTATTTCAAACAATTACTAATTTTGTTGTTGGTGTTATTTTTAATAATAATGCACGAGCAGTATTTGTTACAACGCATAACAAAATCATACATTGAATAAAATAAATAGACCGTTGAACTTACGACATTTTAATATGCATTGTATATTGTGGAAAACAATGTCGATTGTTGGAAACGTCTTTCCTAGTGTACATTGTGTACTAATTTAGAAATGAATGACTCAAACGATATATACACGTGGCTTTTACAAGTTCAGGTAGATTCCCTTGTACTTTCCTTGTTCAGATGTGTTACTTCACCCGAATGGTCAGAGAGATAGGAGTATGTTTTTGTAATCATGTGTTGCCGTTCAGTTTATATACCGCCGAGCCTAAATCAAAATCAATATGAACTAATATGTTTATGCAGATTTCAATAGCTGTATATATAGTTAGTTTCGACAGTATGTTAAATGGCTTGTCACAGATGTGTTCTACTGTTTACATTTACATTTTGGCTTGTGCGTGCATAACTATGTCCTGTCCTTTTTCAAATTTTAGTCTATGTTAAAATGAAGATAGGGCTTTTTACATCTCCTTGTTGTGATAATGACAGTTTGCCAACTGATGAACAATATGCATTTTGGCGAGCTAAGAATGATTTTATGTACTGGTATGGTCAGTCCTTGTCCACTGGTACTGTCCTTGCTGTGAAGGATATGTTGCAAAGTGCTAAATAATATGCTTAATGACAATTTATCAGTTGATGGTCAGTATGTATTTTACATACTGACAATGTAAACTCAAGTGATGGTAAGCTTATTTTTTATAAGGGGCATTTTGCCACCAGAGTGTCGGTGTATTTTATGCGAATGGCATTTGCATTATATCACATTTACGGTCAGTGTGCTTGGCAAAAATGTTTTTTTTTTATAGCAAAATATGTCTAATATGCGCTGTGATAATGTGATAATGTCCAGTGAATGTCGGTATTGTATGTATTGCAGCTTCTACACAACGCCCACTCATAATAATCAAAGCCTATCGGTAAAGCAATGCATTTTAGTATTTTAAACATGTGTGTAAATATCACTTATTGTATAAGACTACCTTTAGGTATATATTAACGTCCTTAGTTGACATTCCTTTGTCGAGATGTAGCGTGAATGGGGATTATAGAATATTGACACTATTTGATTAATAGCCACTTCAACTCTTATCAACAAAGAAGTCCCCAAAAATGCGGCAGCTAGATAGGGTTACCGCTCACCCCCACCCTTAGACTTTGTTCATGGGTACCAAATGTTTGTTAGGGTGTCTAGAAACAGAATCCCCAATGAAATAAAAACTCATTTGGGCAATTTGAAAAATAATGGCAATCATCATAAATATTTGCTATGTTTAGAAAAAAAAATTCATAACATTTCAAAAAATGATGATAGAAGAATACAACTGATACTCAATTAAAATTTATTTAATGGCCAGTATGATCATATGTTAGTAATGCAATTTAGCACGTATGAATATTCATAAGTGTTAATGAGAATAAAAGTAGACTTTATGTTTGAAAAGTTGATTAGATTATTTTCATTTAAAAGTTATCTTCAAACAAACTCAACAGTTTTTTTTAAGTTATATACATACCAGTACTTATCTAACACATGTTGGTTTAAGTTTCATATGATTTGGTTCATTTTGTGATTTGTTTATGTTTTTGTATTTATTTATTTTCTTCCAAACTTTGCTTATTCAATATTAATGCTTAGTTTGACTAGAAATCTGCTATAAATAACCATAAATTTGAACAATTGTTGTGTACCATTTCTTAAGTGGAGGCTATCACTAAACTTAAAATAAAATGATTAATTATGCATATTAGTCCAAATGAATATTCATATATCTTAATAAAAATCATCTAAAAATAGACTTTTTTTAAAGGTTGGTTAGAATATTTTCGTTTAAAACAATTTTCATACTAACTCACCAGTTTTTTAAAGATCCACACCCCTAATAGTGTAACACATGTTGAACTCTGATTCATATATTTGGGTTCATTTTGTGATTTTTATTATTTTCTTTCAACTTTTGCTCATTCAATCTTGATTAATAATGGTAAAAAGTCCGCTTAAAAATAGCCATACCGTTGCAAAATAGTTTATATCGGTCCTTAAGTGGTGGCTATCGATAATCTTCGATTTATAAGTATTAATTATGTAATTAAATAACATGAATATTCATACATATTAATAAGAATCTAATGATATATGTCAATTTTGACAAGTTATTTAGAATGTATTTGTATATAAAAGTTATATTTGAACAAACTATACTAGTTTAAAGTTAAGTAGGTAATCCTCTTAGTCCGATACGTGTTTGAAAGTTTTGCATGAATTGGTTCATTTGTTTTAAAATGTGTTAATGATTTCTTTATTTTAATTTGGTCTGATTTTACCTCATTAATTTTTAAGAAGCAAGTGTGTTAAAAGCCTACTTATAACTATTCATAACATTGAAATAGCAGTTATTTACTAGTCCTTTGGTGAAGGCTGTCATTAAGCTAAGATTTAATAATCGTATGTTCCAAATGATTGAACTAATGCCTCGAGAAAACGTTAAAGTAACGTACCTGATTTATCTGCTGATGACGTCACTTCAGATAGCAGTGGGCAGATATATACTTAAAGCCTAATATGTATTACTGCGAATGAGAAGCCAATGGGAAAATGCATGATTCCGTGAAGTTAGTTCATAACCTGACATATAAAATTCGCTTGCTTGATTTGTCTATCAAAATATGTCCATTTCCCTTAAGTAGTGTTCATACAATCGCGATCGAACATAGCCAACGTTGGTTTGAAGTGTTTACTTGAGTTTAAGTTAACTGATGTATCTTATTCTAATCTAATTAGGCACTTTATTCGACATGCTTGTGTTCATATCTCTAATCAAAAAGTACAGGTAAGCCATTATTAACCCCTACCCTTGGTCCAAACAGACTTATTGATCTAATACGATGCAGGTTCATACAAATATATCATTCAACCGAAATCGGTAACGGCAAATCAAGTCTGTCTAAGTACCTGAATAGGTCAGTAACAACCCACAAACATATATTCTTAAGCTGAGAGAGGCGTATGTGCAATTAAGCATAGAGACATTACATGCAATTACTTTTTAAGGATGACGATACAGCTGTCTTACGGATACGGCCGAGAAACAATGTCATTTAACATACGACTTAAGCATTCTAAAAGTTGTTTGTCTTGAAGGTAGCATCAAAAACGTGCACATCAAAGTTTGAATAATAACTTTGGTATCTACGAATAACATTATAAAAAATGTAAATGCACCCTGCAAGTTGGAGTATGTTACCTGTAACGTCAATGATTCTGTTGAGGATCCATTTCTTATGTAGATTTCAAATGCACCAGTTATGTATGAATTAGTACAGTGAAACCTCTCTAGTCCGGCCTCCTTTCGACCGAATTAATTGTTCGGTTTATAGAGGATTCCATATTACAAAGGATCTTATTTTTGCCATTTTTTATAATATACATGTATTTATTTCCTTACTTATGCTGTTTTTTTTTATTTGGTTACCATTTGTTAATTAATTCTCTGATGTTTGCTGCTCTTTTGCATTTTTTTTTAATTTATTTTGTTTAGGTTTACATTCATAGTGATTGATCAATTGAATCTTCTTTTGGAGAGATAACTCAACTTTCCTCTTTCTAAGAGGAGGCTGTGCCATGATTTTTCTCTGAGTGGGCTTAACAAACAACCTTATCAGTGCAGCAGCTAATTTTGCAATGAAGTTAAATCACGCATTTCTGAACGATCTAAATCGTGCAAATTTAAGCATTCTTCAAACACTCCCATTATCCATAAACAAAGGGAATAATGATGCAGCATGTTCGAGCCAATCGAAATCAATTAAGACCAATTACTTTACCATATTTGCCTAATTGATAGTTTGAATGTAAATTTCACGAGAAAGTATTCACACTATGCACATCAATTCAATTCAATTTAATTATTTGTAGGCATAAACATACAATTCATTGCCATACATATGGCGTCACAAACAGACACTTATACGTGTAATGAGAAATATATTAATTCATTAAAATCTGGAAAGAATACTACAGAAAACTCAACACATTTAAACATAGTTAACTATGATGTTTAAAACATCTATCTAATCTATAAAATTAATTGTACATACCTAGAAACCATAACACTTTGACTACCTACAATATTAACATTGAAACTTTTAATACAAGTTGTATGAAGAAAAATATTTTCATTTTTTATTAACTACAACATCGATTCACGTTTCTCAAATGCAAGATATACAAAATTTGCCAATCTTTTAACAATTCTTGTTTGAGTGTTTTGCAATAATTAATCTTAATTTTGTAAGTGTTGGCCAAGAACAATAATACCGTGGTAAAAGCTCGCTTCTTAGCTCTTTATATATTGGACCCACGAGAACAAAGTGATACTCGCTCTCTATAGCATTTATGTTGCAAAATATACATTTTCTGTAATGTCTGTCAATATTTTTATATCGTGCCACTTCAATTGCCAAACTATGAGCAGAACATCCTAAATGAGACAGAGCTCTACTTTGTCGAGGAGCATCAACTTTTAACAAATATGGTTCCAATCGGAAGCATGTTTTAAAAGTACAATACGTATTTAGTTTGCGGCAATTTTCGATGGAATATACCCAACACTGAATATGTTGATCATATATTCGCTGAATTATGTAGTTAAATTGTTGGGTGCATAACGTACCCTTGGTGAAAAGATAGGATAAGCCAAGGTTATTAGTAAGTGTCTTCATGATTTGAGTCCACTTAAGTTTATAATTACCATTATTATATTTCATGTTAAACAATCTATATAACAGTGTATTTGGATTATTCATAATTTTAAACCAATATTATCATTCTTCACAGTTAGGTTGTTCACATGCTGCGCCGTTATCTTGTACACAATAACAATTCGCACCTTGTCCATTTAGCCCCTATACCCAATTAACAACATGGTGAAGGGGTCTGCAATCAGCATAGGACTGTGGGGTGTGATTTGCACTTACTATACAAGAAGTGTCAGGAAAACTCGGCCGGAGTGCAGAGTGTAGAGGATGCCGGACAGTAGAAGATGACACTACAAAAATTAAATAAGGTAAAAAGAAGAAAAAATGACCGACTAGAAGGGATTCCAATATGTAAAAGATCCGCTCTGGGGAGATTCCTACTGTATAGAGTTGTATCTGTCTTTACACGTTGTACAACATAACAACAAACGCACATTTGATTACAAAGACGGTTTAAGGTTTTAACGTTTAACAGTCGTCTTAATGCTTTAATTTTAAGGTTTAATAACACACTCGGATATTAAGTTGGGTCGGCTAATGTGTCTTACCACTCTTATCACTAAAGCATCATCGAGAACATTAAACATGTCTCCAAATGTTTAATAGTGCTAACACTGCATTAAATACCCTCGAAGCTTAAGCCGTCATGTTTTCATGTCATTGTATAAAGTCGTATATTTGAAGAATTAAAATTAGACGTCAGCACCCCAGGCGCCTAATACATATCTATATATTATAAGGAACGTTTAATATCCCCGTACTTATTTAAGTAGGGACACAATTACAGTGCTAATATACACAAATATCCCACAAGTGTGCGTATAAGTTGTTATATTGAGACAAATTTATAATACATTCAGTTGTCGGATATTTGTTGCACGGTATTTAGAATAACAAAAAGGGGATGGGGCTTCCTAACCTAAAGCAGTCTTGAATAGGTCAAAGTGTTTTCTAATGTGTGAAAAAGGTGTATGTTGAACAAATAATCTACCCATAGTGTTATAGATATTTTGCTGCTGCTGTTTCCAAGCAGTATTTCCTTTTACGGCCAACTGTTAGTCTATAAATCAATTAACATTACGCCGAAATTTGATTGACAGGACAAGACGCCTAGCGTTAGCTAATCAGCGCGCTCCATTTGGTCACGTGATTCTTTTGTTTTTCGGTCGCCATTTTCCTTGGACAAGCTGAGTACATTTCGTTGACCAAGAAACGGAGGAATAATTCTGATTTTAGTAACAAAAAAGCGAGAAGAAAATGGTTAAAAGATGTCAGTGGGGTCTCTGTGCTTCAGATAGTCGATATTCGGAACGTTTGACAGGCGGCATCGTTTTTATTCCATTTCCAAAGCCGAAACGTAACTTGGACAAATGTAAAAGATGGATTAAATCGTGTAATCGTGAACACCACCAGATGAATGTTGAAAAAAGTCGACGGAAATTACAACTTGTATCGTCTAACGCATTCTCGTTTTAATATATAAGTATATATTCCATCTTTGTTATGACCTACTGCAGTAACTTCTACTCAGATCAAAGAAATAGATCCCCTTTAACTTGAGTAACATCGGACGATTTCGTTGTGATATATTGTAACAAAAATAATAAACACATTATCAATGGTTAACTGCATTTATAAACGGTGGATTTAATGTAATAATGAAATTTACCCGGATTTACACGAACAGTATGCGTCTGTAACGGAATCTAGGCCGATCGTCATGTGCACACTGTGTGGCTTCTCGCTCTTTCGTTGTGATCGGAAAACACTAGAATTAACGTCAATTTCTTCCTTCGATCTAAAAGTTCCTTCGATCTAAAAGTCAGCCTGACTGAATGAATGTAAGATTCATTTGCGTATCGTCTGGCTTGAATTCTTTGCCGAAGTGACCATTTTCTTAGCATAAAATGCTCACCAAAGTTCGCTGGTAGATCGCTTAAACAGGCAGCCATGTTTGTTGACAGTGGGTCCTACTAGGATTAACATCCGATTAAAATATGGTGCAGAGTATACTTTAACATTACATTTTATAGCATTTCAAATCTGGTGTTAATTGCAATAATTATTGAAGTTTGCTCCACTTACCTTTCAACAAGGAAGATGCCGCATAGGTGCGAAATGTATTGCTTTAATTTTTAAACCACCCGCTTTTGTTATTATGGATATTCCACATTAGGTGTTAATTATATGTTTTGATCAAGACAAATAATAACCACTTCAATTTTCAACACATTCTTTTCAACTGCACCTGTGTTATTCAAATTTCTTACCGACAAAACATAGAAAACATTTATCGCTTGAATTGATTTTATTTTCAAAGCAGTCATAATTTTTGACATATCTCGCTCACAAACGATAATACATTGGTCATGCTTTGTAATTTATGTTTTAATGTTCATATCTTACATTAAATATTTCAAACAAGTAACGCACACAATATTTAGTACATACAATAATATTTTCATTGGAGATGATGTGAATTGTATTGACACATGTTTATTGTTATTTATGCCCATATCAACGAATTGTTGATATATTATGTAATATATATGTAAAATATGAATACATATATACATTAAAATCGTTTTTTATGTCTTTGTGGTGTCTTTGTTGTGTCTTTGCATGTCTCTGTGTGTCTTTGCATGTCTTTTGAAGTGTTTCGTAGGACCGTTGACAATAGAGTATTGACCCGATCGACGATAAGATGTCCAAGGTTATCAGATAGTGGGTCACGTGACTCGGTGGGCGGAGCAATCTACCCGCGAGCGTAATGTTAATTAGAAGTCGCCCTACATTTGTAGCCAAACAGAAGCTATGAAAATCAACTTTCTTAGATTTATTTCAATAGAAGTATTTTATATTTTCTATTAAAAATGAACACAATAGAGTGATCTTTTTTTATTGTATTTCAACTGCGTATGTGCTTTTGACAGATTTGAAGACGTCAACAAGATTGACAGTTTAATGGACAGTTTTATGGGCGGATTACATGCCAGTTTTGCTACAACAGGCACAGGTAAAGCTGGGACTTCTAAGTCGGATAGAATTTATTAAGACGTTTCCATAGAAAAAAAAGCCGTCTGCACTCGCTGCGCTCGTTTCGGCTTCTATTTTCTGTAGACACGTCTTAATACACTCTTTCCTATGCGTAGGAGACTACTGTCCATTGTAAACTTATGAAGTGAGTTGAACTTTAGAGTGTTGAACAATAAGGGTCCAAACACATGTCTATTTTTTTCTAAATGATCGGCCTCTTGTGTTGGTATGTTTCCCATCAATCGACTAGAACAACATTTGGCGCTAGTTTAGGAGTCCATGTGGTGGCTAAAATTATAATTTTATGATGGACTTACATTCGTTGAAGGAAAGGCGAATGTTGATTTAAATTTATCATCCGACACACACCTTAACGACTCGAACAGATTCGAACGGGCTCAGGAGCAACCAGGATCATTATATTCGGGCGATAGCTATACACGAATTCAGTATTTTAAGGCAACTGTATACTAGTGATAGTTGGTGAGTGGTGAGACCATGGTCAATGTTGATGAAACTTAGATCAGCCCTCGCTTTCCTTACTATGATAAGTATTGCTTATTCTATCAATTTAGATTTACAATTTGACATAGAAACACACAATGACACTGAACATTACACATCGAAATTATGAGAGGTCCTTCATAACAGCCAGCTAAGGCCAGCCGGCAATGAAAGTTTGAACTTCAACTAAATCAAATGCACCACCTTTATGAAAACTATAAAGAAAACACGATTCCGAATCCTGTATTATTGTCTTATGAAAGTAACATTCATGTAGGTACGTTTTCTGTAAATCCTGCTAAATGAAAGACATTTTGAAAGCATTTGAAGTTATCGCAATGTTGTGCGTTTTCTCTCGAACATGGTGGTATTAATAAACCTACATATTGCAATATAAACATACATTATAATCCTACACAGTTTATACGAAAGCACACATCAATAAAATTAACTGATATTGTAAAAGTCGCTGGCAGCTTGCTTTATAGATCTGCTTGGTCATGTCAAGCCTCCTTTAGCGACAACAATAACAATAAACTGATACAGATGCTGTGTACGCACAAAAAACTATAAACAAGTGTCTATCTGCTTCATAGTGCTGAAATGCTGTCCACATTTTCTTATTTCAAAACAAAAAAATAACAGTCTTACCCTTTATATATACGTGAATCACGCAGACACTCATTATACCAACACTACGAAGTCCTAGGCCGAAACGGTTTTCGGTGCCAGGTTTTGCCCGATGGGCCCTAGATTCGTGTCAAGGTTCAGCTCCATGGGGCCATAAAAGGGGCCAAAATGGCGCAGATTTAGGCCCCTGCGGATCCCCATACATAGTACTCCTATAGACCCTTCGAGGGCATCTAGCAACAAAACCGGAAGTCCTAGGCCGAAACGGTTTTCAGTGCCGGGTTTTGCCCGATGGGCCCTAGATTCGTGCCAAGTTTCAGTTCCATGGGGCCATAAAAGGGACCAAAATGGCGCAGATTTAAGCCCTTGCGGAACAACATCCATAGTACTCCTACAGATCCTTCGGGGGCCTCTAGCACCAAAACCGGAAGACTTAGGCCGGAACGGTTTTCAGTGCCGGGTTCTGCGTGATAGGCCCTAGATTCGTGCAAAGATTCAGTTCCATGGGGCCATAAAAGGGACCAAAATGGCCCAGATTTAGGCCCTTGCGTAACCCCATACATAGTACTCCTAGAGAGCCTTCGGGGGCCTCTAGCGCCGGAACCGGAAGGCCTAGTCCAAAATAGTTTTAGATGCCAGGTTCTGCCCGATGGGCCCTTGATTTGTGCCAAGTTTCAGCTCCATGGGGCCATAAAAGGGGTCAAAAAGGCGCAGATTTAAGCCCCAGCTTAACCCCATACAAAGTACTCCTATAGACCATTCAGGGGCATCTAGCACCGGAACCGGAGGTTCTACGCCAAAACGGTTTTCTGTGCCAAGTTCTGCTCGATGGGCCCTAGATTCGTGCCAAGTTTCAGCTCCATGGGGCGATAAAAGGGGCCAAAATGGGGCAGATTTAGGCTCCTGCGGAACTCCATACATAGTACTCCTATAGACCCTTCGGGGGCGTCTAGCACCGGAACCGGAAATCCTAGGCCGAAAGGTTTTCGGTGCCAGGTTTTGCCCGATGAACTCTAGATTCGTGCCAAGTTTCAGCTCCATGGGGCCATAAAAGGGGCCAAAATGGCGCAGATTTAAGCCCCAGCGGAACACCATACATAGAACTCCCATAGATACGTCGGGGCCTCTAGCATCAAAAAACCGGAGAACCTAGGCCAAAACGGTTTTCGGTGCCGGGTTTTTCCCCATAAGCCCTAGATTCGTGCCAAGTTTCAGCTCCATGGGGCCATAAAAGGGACCAAAATGGTGCAGATTTAAGCCCTTGCGCAACCCCATGCATGGTACTCCTATAGACCATTCGGGGGCCTCTAGCCCCAGGACCGGAAGTCCTAGTCAAGAACGGTTTTGGGTGCCAGGTTCTGCCCGATGGGCCCTAGATTCGTGCCAAGATTCAGCTCCATGGGGCCATAAAAGGGGCCTAAATGGGGCAGATTTAGGCCTCTGCGGAACCCATACATAGTACCCCTATAGACCCTTCGGGGACGTCTACCACCGGAACCGGAAGTCCAAGGCCGAAACGGTTTTCGGTGACAGGTTTTGCCCGATGGGCCCTAGATTCGTGTCAAGGTCCAGCTCGATGGGGCCGTAAATAGGGCCAAAATGGCGCAGATTTAAGCCCCTGCCGAACCCCATACGTAGAACTCCAATAGACCCTTCGGGAGCGTCTAGGACCGGAACCGGAAGTCCTAGGCCGAAACGGTTTCCGGTGCCAGGTTTTGCCCGATGGGCCCTAGAATGGTGTCAAGGTTCACCTCCATGGGGCCATAAAAGGGGCCAAAATGGCGCAGATTTAGGCCAGTTCAGATCTTCATACATAGTACTCCTATAGACCTTTCGGGGGCCTCCAGCACCGGAACCGGAAGTCCTAGGCCGAAACGGTTTTAGGTGCCAGGTTTTGCCCGATGGGCCCTAGAATGGTGTCAAGGTTCAGCTCCATGGGGCGATAAAAGGGGCCAAAATGGCGCAGATTAACGCCCCTGCGTATCCCTATACATAGTACTCCTTTAGACCCTTCGGGGCCCTCTAGCACCAAAACCGGAAGTCCTAGGGCGAAACGATTTTCTTAGCCAGGTTTTGCCTGATGGGCTCTAGATTCGTGCCATGTTTCATCTCCATGGGGCTATAAAAGGGTCCAAAATGGCGCAGATTTAGGCCCTTGCGGAACCCCATACATAGTACTCCTATAGACCCTTCGGGGGCGTCTAGCACCGGAACCGGAAATCCTAGGCCGAAAGGTTTTCGGTGCCAGGTTTTGCCCGATGAACTCTAGATTCGTGCCAAGTTTCAGCTCCATGGGGCCATAAAAGGGGCCAAAATGGCGCAGATTTAAGCCCCAGCGGAACACCATACATAGAACTCCCATAGACACGTCGGGGCCTCTAGCATCAAAAAACCGGAGAACCTAGGCCAAAACGGTTTTCGGTGCCGGGTTTTTCCCCATAAGCCCTAGATTCGTGCCAAGATTCAGCTCCATGGGGCCATAAAAGGGGCCTAAATGGGGCAGATTTAAGCCCTTGCGCAACCCATACATAGTACCCCTATAGACCCTTCGGGGACGTCTACCACCGGAACCGGAAGTCCAAGGCCGAAACGGTTTTCGGTGTCAGGTTTTGCCCGATGGGCCCTAGATTCGTGTCAAGGTCCAGCTCGATGGGGCCGTAAATAGGGCCAAAATGGCGCAGATTTAAGCCCCTGCCGAACCCCATACGTAGAACTCCAATAGACCCTTCGGGAGCGTCTAGGACCGGAACCGGAAGTCCTAGGCCGAAACGGTTTCCGGTGCCAGGTTTTGCCCGATGGGCCCTAGAATGGTGTCAAGGTTCACCTCCATGGGGCCATAAAAGGGGCCAAAATGGCGCAGATTTAGGCCAGTTCAGATCTTCATACATAGTACTCCTATAGACCTTTCGGGGGCCTCCAGCACCGGAACCGGAAGTCCTAGGCCGAAACGGTTTTAGGTGCCAGGTTTTGCCCGATGGGCCCTAGAATGGTGTCAAGGTTCAGCTCCATGGGGCGATAAAAGGGGCCAAAATGGCGCAGATTAACGCCCCTGCGTATCCCTATACATAGTACTCCTTTAGACCCTTCGGGGCCCTCTAGCACCAAAACCGGAAGTCCTAGGGCGAAACGATTTTCTTAGCCAGGTTTTGCCTGATGGGCTCTAGATTCGTGCCATGTTTCATCTCCATGGGGCTATAAAAGGGTCCAAAATGGCGCAGATTTAGGCCCTTGCGGAACCCCATACATAGTACTCCTATAGACCCTTCGGGGGCGTCTACCACCGGAACCGGAAGTCCTAGGCCAAAACGGTTTCCGGTGCCAGGTTTTGCCCGATGGGCCCTAGATTCTTGTCAAGGTTCTGCTCCATGGGGCCATAAAAGGGGCCAAAATGGCGCAGATTTAGGTCCCTGCGGATCCCCATACATAGTACTCCTATAGACCCTTCGGGGGCCGCTAGCACCAGAACCGGAAGTCCTAGGCCGAAACGGTTTGCGGTGCCAAGTTCTGCCCGATAGACCCTAGATTCGTGTTAAGTTTCAGCTCCATGGGGCCTTAAAAGGAGCCACAATGGCGCAGATTATAGCCCCTGCGGAACCCCATACATAGAACTCCTATAGACCATTCGATCGCCACTAGAACCTGAAACCAAAAGTTCTAGGCCGAATCGGTTTTCGGTGCTAGGTTTTGCCCGATGGGCCCTAGTTTTGTGGTAAGTTTCAGCTCCATGGGACCATAAAAGAGGCCAAAATGGGGCAAATTTAGGCCCCTGCGGAACCCCATAAAACGTACTCTTATAGTCTCTTCGGGGGCGTCTAGCATCGGAACCGGAAGTACTAGGCCAAAACGGTTTTCGGTGCCAGGTTTTGCCCGATGAGCCCTAGATTCGTGCCAAGTTTCAGCTCCATGGGGCCATAAAAAGGGCCAAAATGAGGCAGATATATGCCCCTGCGGATCCCATACATAGTACTCCTATAGACCCTTCGGGGGCCTCTAGCACCAAAACCGGAAGACCTAGGCCGAAACAGTTTTCGGTGCCAAGTTCTGCCCGATAGACCCTAGGATCGTGCCAAGTTTCACATCCATGGCTTCATAAAAGGGGCCAAAATGGCGCAGATTTAGGCCCCTGCTGAACCCCATACATAGTACTACTATAGATTATTCGCGGGCCTATAACACCAGAACCGGAAGGCCTAGGCCGAAACGGTTTTCGGTGCCAGGTTCTGCTCGATGAACCCTAGATTCGTGTTAAGTTTCAGCTCCATGGGGCCATAAAAGGAGCCAAAATGGCGCAGTTTTAAGCCCGTGCGGATCCCATACATAGTACTCCTATAGACCCTTCGGCGGCCTCTAGCACCAAAACCGGAAGTCCTAGGCCGAAACTGTTTCCGGTGCCAGGATTTGCACTATGGGCCCTAGATTCGTGCCAAGTTTCAGCTCCATGGGGCCATAAAAGGGATATAATTGGCGCAGATTTAAGCCCCTGCGGAACCCCATACATAGTACTCCTATAGACCCTTTCGTGGGCATCTAGCACTGGAACCGGAAGTCCTAGGCAGAAACGGTTTTCGTTGCCAGGTTTTGCCCGATGTGCCCTAGATTCGTGTTAAGTTTCAGCTCCATGGGGCCATAAAAGGGGCCAAAATGGCGCAGATTTTAGCCCCTGCGGAACCCCATACATAGTACTCCTATAGACCTTTCGGGGGCCTCTAGCCCCGAACCGGAAGTCCTAGGCCGAAACGGTTTTCGGTGCAAGGTTTTGCCCGATGGGCCATAGAATCGTGCCAAGTTTCAGCTCTATTTGGGGCCATAAAGGGCGCAGATTAACGCCCCTGCGTATCCTATAGAACATTCGGTGGCCTCTAGCATAGGAACCAGAAGGCCTAGGCCGAAAAGGTTTCCGGTGCTAGGTTTTGCCCGGCCCTAGATTCGTGGTAAGTTTCAGCTCCATGGGACCATAAAAGGGGCCAAAATTGGACAGATTTAGGCCCCTGCGGAAACCCAAATATTGTACTCTTATAGACCCTTCGGGGGCGTCTAGCACCGGAACCGGAGGTCCTACTCCAAAACGGTTTTCAGTACCAGGTTCTGTTCGATGGGCTCTAAATTCATGCCAAGTTTCAGCTCCATGGGGCCATAAAAGGGGCCAAAATGGTGCATATTTAAGCCCCAGCGAAATCCCATACATAGTACTCCTATAGACCCTTCGGGAGCATCTAGCACCGGTGCCGGAGGGCCTATGCCAAAACGGTTTTGAGTGCCAGATTCTGCTCGATTGGCCCTAAATTCATGCCAAGTTTCTGCTCCATGGGGCCATAAAAGGGGCCAAAATGGCGCAGATTTAAGCCCCAGCGGAACCCCATACATAGTACTCCTATAGACCCTACGGGGGCCTCTAGCACCAAAACCGGAAGACCTAGGCCAAAACGGTTTTCTTAGCCAGGTTCTGCCCGATGGGCACTAGATTCGTGGTAAGTTTCAGCTCCATGGGACCATAAAAGGGCCCAAAATGGGGCAGATTTAGGCCCCTGCGGAACCCCACACATAGTACTCCTATAGACCCTTCGGGGGCGTCTAGCATCGGAACCGGAAGTACTAGGCCGAAACGGATTTCTTAGCCAGGTTCTGCCCGATGGGCACTAGATTCGTGGTAATTTTCAGCTGCATAGGACCATAAAAGGGGCCAAAATGGGGCAGATTTAGGCCCCTGCTTGGGGTGCCAGGTTTTGCTTAATGAGCCCTAGATTCGTGCCAAGTTTCAGCTTCATGGGGCCCTAAAAAGGGCCAAAATGAGGCAGATATATGCCCCTGCGGAACCCCATACATAGTACTCCTATAGACCATACGGGGGCCTCTATCACCAAAACCGGAAGACCTAGGCCGAAACGGATTTCTTAGCCAGGTTCTGCCCGATAGGCACTAGATTCGTGGTAATTTTCAGCTCCATAGGACCATAAAAGGGGCCAAAATGGGGCAGATTTAGGCCCCTGCTTAACCCAATACATAGTACTCTTATAGACCCTTCGGGGGCGTCTAGCATCGGAACCGGAAGTCCTAGGCCGTAACGGTTTTGGGTGCCAGGTTCTGCCCGATGGGCCCCAGATTCGTCCAAAGTTTCAGCTCCATGGAGCCATAAAAAGGGCCAAAATGAGGCAGATATATGCCCCTGCGGAACCCATACATAGTACTCCTATTGACCATTCGGGGGCCTCTAGCACCGGAACCGGAAGGCCTAGGCCGAAACGGTTTCCGGTGCCAGGTTTTGCCTTATGGGCCCTAGATTCATGCCAAGTTTCAGCTCCATGGGGCCATAAAAGGGGCCAAAATGGCGCAGACTTAGGTCCCAGCTGAACGTCATACATAGAACTCCTATAGACCCTTTGGGGGCCTCTACCACTAAAACCGGAAGGCCTATGCAAAAGCGGTTTTCGGTGCTGGATTCTGCCACATGGGCCCTAGATTCGTGCAAAGGTTCAGCTCCATGGGGCCATAAAAGGGACCAAAATGGCGCAGATTTAAGCCCCAGCGGAACCACATACATAGAACTCCTATAGACCCTTCGGGGGCCGCTAGCACCGGAACGGGAAGTCCTAGGCCGAAAGGTTTTCGGTGTCAGGTTTTGCCCGATGGGCCCTAGATTCGTGCCCAGTTTCAGCTCCATCGTGCCTTACAGGGGCCAAAATGGCGCAGATTTAGGCCCCTGCGAAACCCCATACATAATACTCTTATAGACCCTTCGGGGGCGTCTAGCATCGGAACCGGAAGTACTAGGCCGAAACGGTTTTGGGTGCCAGGTTTTCCTTAATGAGCCCTAGATTCGTGCCAAGTTTCAGCTTCATGGGGCCATTAAAAGAGCCAAAAAGAGGCAGATATATGCCCCTGCGGAACCCCATACATAGTACTCCTATAGACCATACGGGGGCCTCTATCACCAAAACCGGAAGACCTAGGCCGAAACGGATTTCTTAGCCAGGTTCTGCCCGATGGGCACTAGATTCGTGGTAATTTTCAGCTCCATGGGACCATAAAAGGGGCCAAAATGGGGCAGATTTAGGCCCCTGCGGAACCCAATACATAGTACTTCTATAGACCCTTCGGGGGCCTCTACAGTCCTGGCACCGTACCAGTTGTCCAAAACATCGTATATCGTGCGTATTTCTATCGTAAACGTATCGTATGGTAACGTAACGTATCGTGAAACGTAACGGGCCTATCGTGAAGTAACGTAACGAGCCATATCGTAAATGGTACATCGTATCGAATCGGAACGTAACGCTTATGACAAGACCGTGGTAACGTAACACAAGGAGAATTGCACTGTGCCTTCTCATAATTCTTTCATACAAAGATACATATATTGTGACATTTTTCTAATGACATTATCATGCTCATACAAAAGTTCACAGGAAATTTAAATGTCATAATAAATGCTTCACAAATACAAAAAGAAGTTTATGGTTCTAAACAGAAACTAAACTATATATTAAATTTCCGGTACATGCATACTATCAATGAGCAAATTAATATTGCACACCTTCGAACTTATTACTTGAATGACAATATGCGTAGATTGAATATGAACGGACGTTTAGGAAAATATTCGTGAAAACTAGGATTTTGGTTATTTGCCCACGCTTTTATGGAAAATAAAGAGCAGTAAGACGTAATTAGAATAAACATAAAGCTTGAAAAAAACTAGCTATAACAAAATCTAGCTCTATGTCAGGTTATGGAAAAGAGGTTTGTCTCAAATATGGGATTAAAATGATACGGCTCATATACAATAAACATTGTTAATAAATGATTGGACCGTGTGGAATCATCTCTGATATTCCGACAAGTTAGTTAATTGTAAAGCTAGCTTACCTATGTCCTCGCTGGGCACAATCAACACTGATATAGTCTCTTCGCCAATTATTTTAAACGCGTAAATTTTATGCACATTTATACGAATTTAAATAAATAAATAAATGCAATTCAGTGCTCGGCGAAAATTCAATAAAAGTACGTTCACAAGTGTAGCAAACAAATTAATATAACTATTCTTCTGCCAGTTATGTGATCAAACGTTTAAGGTGTGAATGTTTTTGTGAAAACAATGTGCTATTATCATTATCATAAATAACAGTAAACATCTGTCATCATGCCTTTTTAATTTCCGTACATTTTCCCGCCCTGCCAATCACGTGCACGTGTGGTAATTCCAATTAATTGGTGACACTTTTATGACACCACTAATCTTAAAGGAAGTAGGATTTTCAGCCGTTCGTTATGTTAATTGGTTTGATTCTTAACGTGTTGACCGGGGGTGTTAATAAGTCTGTTCTTAAATCGATTTCCTCGGCATGTACCTTGACGTCAGTATGGATACTGAAAAGAATACCGTTGGGGGGACAATAGAAAATGATATAATATCTAATCATTGCAAAATCAAGCAAGTCAGTAGACAAATATAGTCTTTACAGACTCCTGTCAAAAAACCTCAATGTCTTTATAAAACTAGGGTGAATACCAAGCCATGGAGAAAGAGCTATAATTAATAAAATAATTATAATAAATAACGCACAAATTCATATATTCGGATATGTTGGTAGGACTCTAAGTTCAATATTTACTGCCACAATATCGTTAGTTTAGAATAGTTTTTTAATTAAAACTAGGATCAAACTACCCTGGTAAAGAATGCAATTTCACCAAAAGGAACTGTCCTTACTGTGACATAGAGAAATACTTTAACCCCGTGCTGTTTTGGTTAAGGCAGCACATAAAAAAGAGAATAGCTACAAAGACCTATATTATTCACACGTGTCTTTGCTTATTGTACCAGCGGAAAAAGGCAGATTTAATAAAAATGCAACACTTTAATACCTAGAAGATATTAAATACATTAAATACATTTAATTCTCTACTAAAATATATATTATATACGATATACTAAACTAACTGAATTACCAACCCAAGCTTAACTACTCACACACTTTTCCCGTACTTTTTTCACCTTAAAACATCCTCGTAACTAGTGTGTAACTTAATGTGTTATTTGTTCATAATCATCTGATTTCATGTTCACTTTTAGTTCAAAAAGTGCCAGCTCTAATCAGGAGTAGAAAACATTTCAATGGTGAACATTTTAAGAAACAGTTTCTTAGAGGTGTAATGCCTTTAAACAAAGAGCAGTCATAATCTTCTGCCAAATTGTGGTCCAGCCAATCAGAGAATGGGTTTATTAGGAATGTTTAGATTTTAAAGAGATTTCACCCCATCACGTGTCTTGTGGGTTTTGAAACTTTAGTTATTGTTTGATTTGGATATGATTTCGGTTGGGCATTGTAATAATTCAGTTTATGTAGGTGTTATCCTATATTATTAATTAAATATTTAATGAAATGCATTTATTCTAAAAACGATTAAGAGCGCGTATTATTAGTTCTGCTTTGTCGGGGGCGGGGGGGGGGGATTTACTTTCTTCACCTAGGTAGTTGGATCCGAGTCTGAGTCTAGTAATATTTAATCATAGGCTATATTATGATGGTGAGTTTAAATCTCCAAATTCATATTAGAGATTTTGCTTAACATTTGTATTTTTGTATTTTAATCTATATATTTCTTTGATAAGTTCTTGTCTATTCTTTCCATAAATTGTCTAAAATGCTTGTAAATAACTAAGAGAGCCGGGGTAAATATTTATTGTTGATCGGCAATTTTGTTCTATTTGAACACATTTTATGGGTTATAATTAATAGTTCGCATCTTAATACAGAATGTCTAGTGTTTAGATTTATTTTGGCCTTGTTTATTTATTCTGTTGATTTTCAATCATAATAACTCATGCTCCTATAGCATTTTTGTTTGTATCCTTGCTACCGTCGGTGTAGATGTGGATGTGGGTAGGGATGTCTCAGTACTCAGTATTTGAGTTGAGTTTAACTAAGGGAATAATCTTATCAATTACGTCGATTACGTCTTCTAAATTTGTTAATGTTAATGGATTTGATCTCTACATGGAAAGGATTAAGTGGAGGTGTTAATTTGTCGGTTGTTAGTCCAATTTTGTCTCATTATAATATAATTATTATTTAATAGCTCTGTTTCTATCTTTTTAGTTTGTTAAGTTTTTTTCCCGATTAACCCATATTCTCCTATTCCTTACCGATTTTTTTATTTAAATAGTGCTTGAAAAAGGGTTGAGTATGAGACAATGTTATGTTTCTGATGTTATTTATTTTCTAGCAGCTAGTCCATTTATGTAGGTTATTCGGTACATGTACCTACAATTCACGCGAGCGATTATAAGCCCCCATACATACTGCCACTTTTATGACACAACGTTTCTAGTCAAATTAGACGGGCAGTGGTCATTTAGCTGTAGTGCACAACACCTGCATCCGGTCTGAAGACATGTCATACATGTATGAAGATCCCAGCACACATAATCTGGCTGTGAAATTTCACTTCAGTTAAACGCAGATACGGGATGCGGGGAATAGGGGTAGAAAATTGAAATATACGTGTATAGAAGAGTGGTGTAAGAATGTTAGGAAATTACAGATTTAAATTAATTTGTCTTAACATGGTACATTTTTACACACGTGTTCAATGTTTAAGCAGGCTATCATATTGACGTCACTTACTTTGCCTACACATTTTACCATTTAGACGGAAATAGTTGTATTGTCTCATTTGAAAGGTGTGAAAACATTACCGCCTATATGCGCTGGAAGTGGGCCGATTGGGGCAGAACGATTTGGACTAAACCGAGTTGGTACAGTATAAATAGGCTGATTGAACCTTTACTTTAACAACATGCCGCATTTGCCATGGTATTTCGTGTAACGTGACGTAAATGGAAACAGTACAGTATGTTGTATCGAAGCGTACATCGTATCGCATCGTAACGTGTAGATTTTCTATCGTAATGCATATCGTGTATGGTATCGAACCGTAACGTGTATGGTATCGTGTAAAAACCGCACATGGTATCGTACATCGAACGTAATTGCACCGTACGTACATCGTATCGTGTGACAACTGTTACGGTTCCAGAACTGTACCACCGGAATTGGAAGTCCTAGGCCGTAACGGTTTTGGGTGCCAGGTTCTGCCCGATGGGCCCCAGATTCGTGCTAAGTTTCAGCTCCATAGAGCCATAAAAAGGGCCAAAATGAGGCAGATATATGCCCCTGCGGAACCCCATACATAGTACTCCTATAGACCATTCGGGGGCCTCTACCACCAAAACTGGAAAGCCTAGGCAAAAACGGTTTCCGGTGCCAGGTTTTGCCTTATGGGCCCTAGATTCATGCCAAGTTTCAGCTCCATGGGGCCATAAAAGGGGCCAAAATGGCGCAGACTTAGGTCCCAGCTGAACGTCATACATAGCACTCCTATAGACCATTCGGGGGCCTCTAGCACTTAAACCGGAATTCCTAGGCCAGAACGGTTTTCTGTGTCGGGTTCTGCCCGATAGGCCCTAGATTCGTGCCAAGTCTCAGCTCCATGGGGCCATAAAAGGGGCCAAAATGGCGCAGATTTAAGCCCCAGTGGAATCCCATACATAGAACTCCTATAGACCCTTCGGGGGCCTCTAGCACCGGAACCGGAAGGACTAGGCCAAAACGGTTTTCCGTGCCATGTTTTGGCCGATGAGCCCTAGATTCTTGCCAAGTTTCAGCTCCATGTGGCCATAAAAATGGCCAAAATGAGGCAGATATATGCCCCTGCGGAACCCCATACACAGTACTCCTATAGACGCTTCGGGAGCCTCTAGCACCGTACCGGAAGTCCTAGTCCGAAACGGTTTCCCGTGCCAGGTTTTGCCGGATTGTCTCTAGATTCGTGCCAAGTTTCATCTCCATGGGGCCATAAAAGGGGCCAAAATGGCGCAGATTTACGCCCCTGCGGAACCACATACATATAACTCCTATATACACTTCGGGTCCTCTAGCACCGGAACCGGAAGTCCTAGGCCGAAAGGTTTTCGGTGCCAGATTTTGCCCGATGGGCCCTAGATTCGTGCCAAGTTTCAGCTCCATGGGGCAATAAACGGGGCCAAAAATGGCACAGATTAAGGTCCCAGCGGAACCCCATACATAGTACTCCTATAGACATTTCGGCGGCCTCTAGCACCGAAACATGAAGTCCTAGTCCAAAACGGTTTTGGGTGCCAGGTTTTGCCCGATGGGCCCTGGATTTGTTCCAAGTTTCAGCTCCATGGGACCATAAAAAGGGCCAAAATGGCGCAGATATATGCCCCTGCGGAACCCCATACGTAGTACTCCTATTGACCATTCGGGGACGTCTAGCACAAAAACCGGAAGGCCTAGTCCAAAACGGTTTTCGGTGCCAGGTTTTGCCCGATGGGCTCTAGATTCGTGCCAAGTTTCAGCTCCATGGGGCCATAAAAGGGAGCAAAATGGCGCAGATTTAAGCCCATGTGGAACCCCATACATAGTACTCCCATAGACCGTCGGGGGCCTCTAGCACCAAAACCGGAAGTCCTAGGCCACAACAGTTTTCAGTGCCAGGTTTTGCCTGATGGGCCCTAGATTTGTGCCAAGTTTCAGCTCCATGGGGCCATAAAACGGACCAAAATGACGCAGATTTAGGCCCGAGCGGAACCCCATACATAGTACTACTATAGACCCTTCGGGGGCCTCTAGCACCGGAACCGGAAGTCCTAGTCCAAAACGGTTTTTGGTGCCAGGTTTTGCTCGATGGGCCCGGGATTCGTGCCAAGTTTTAGCTCCATGGGGCCATAAAAGGGGCCAAAATGGCGCAGATTTATGCCCGAGAGGAACCCCATACAAAGTACTACTATAGACCCTTCGGGGGCCTCTAGCACCGGAACCGGAAGTCCTAGTCTAAAACGGTTTTGGGTGCCAGGTTTTGCCCGATGGGCCCTGGATTCGTGCCAAGTTTCAGCTCCATGGGGCCATAAAAGGGGCGAAAATGAGGCAGATTTATGCCCCTGCGGAACCCCATACATAGTACTTTTATAGACACTTAGGGGGCGTCTAGCACTGGAACCGGAAGGACTAGGCCAAAACGGTTTTGGGTGCCAGGTTTTCCTTAATGAGCCCTAGATTCGTGCCAAGTTTCAGCTTCATGTGGCCATTAAAAGGGCCAAAAAGAGGCAGATATATGCCCCTGCGGAACCCCATACATAGTACTCCTATAGACCATACGGGGGCCTCTATCACCAAAACCGGAAGACCTAGGCCGAAACGGATTTCTTAGCCAGGTTCTGCCCGATGGGCACTAGATTCGTGGTAATTTTCAGCTCCATGGGACCATAAAAGGGGCCAAAATGGGACAGATTTAGGCCCCTGCGGAACCCAATACATAGTACTTCTATAGACCCTTCGGGGGCCTCTACATGTACCACCGGAATTGGAAGTCCTAGGCCGTAACGGTTTTGGGTGCCAGGTTCTGCCCGATGGGCCCCAGATTCGTGCTAAGTTTCAGCTCCATAGAGCCATAAAAAGGGCCAAAATGAGGCAGATATATGCCCCTGCGGAACCCCATACATAGTACTCCTATAGACCATTCGGGGGCCTCTACCACCAAAACTGGAAAGCCTAGGCAAAAACGGTTTCCGGTGCCAGGTTTTGCCTTATGGGCCCTAGATTCATGCCAAGTTTCAGCTCCATGGGGCCATAAAAGGGGCCAAAATGGCGCAGACTTAGGTCCCAGCTGAACGTCATACATAGCACTCCTATAGACCATTCGGGGGCCTCTAGCACTTAAACCGGAATTCCTAGGCCAGAACGGTTTTCTGTGTCGGGTTCTGCCCGATAGGCCCTAGATTCGTGCCAAGTCTCAGCTCCATGGGGCCATAAAAGGGGCCAAAATGGCGCAGATTTAAGCCCCAGTGGAATCCCATACATAGAACTCCTATAGACCCTTCGGGGGCCTCTAGCACCGGAACCGGAAGGACTAGGCCAAAACGGTTTTCCGTGCCATGTTTTGGCCGATGAGCCCTAGATTCTTGCCAAGTTTCAGCTCCATGTGGCCATAAAAATGGCCAAAATGAGGCAGATATATGCCCCTGCGGAACCCCATACACAGTACTCCTATAGACGCTTCGGGAGCCTCTAGCACCGTACCGGAAGTCCTAGTCCGAAACGGTTTCCCGTGCCAGGTTTTGCCGGATTGTCTCTAGATTCGTGCCAAGTTTCATCTCCATGGGGCCATAAAAGGGGCCAAAATGGCGCAGATTTACGCCCCTGCGGAACCACATACATATAACTCCTATATACACTTCGGGTCCTCTAGCACCGGAACCGGAAGTCCTAGGCCGAAAGGTTTTCGGTGCCAGATTTTGCCCGATGGGCCCTAGATTCGTGCCAAGTTTCAGCTCCATGGGGCAATAAACGGGGCCAAAAATGGCACAGATTAAGGTCCCAGCGGAACCCCATACATAGTACTCCTATAGACATTTCGGCGGCCTCTAGCACCGAAACATGAAGTCCTAGTCCAAAACGGTTTTGGGTGCCAGGTTTTGCCCGATGGGCCCTGGATTTGTTCCAAGTTTCAGCTCCATGGGACCATAAAAAGGGCCAAAATGGCGCAGATATATGCCCCTGCGGAACCCCATACGTAGTACTCCTATTGACCATTCGGGGACGTCTAGCACAAAAACCGGAAGGCCTAGTCCAAAACGGTTTTCGGTGCCAGGTTTTGCCCGATGGGCTCTAGATTCGTGCCAAGTTTCAGCTCCATGGGGCCATAAAAGGGAGCAAAATGGCGCAGATTTAAGCCCATGTGGAACCCCATACATAGTACTCCCATAGACCGTCGGGGGCCTCTAGCACCAAAACCGGAAGTCCTAGGCCACAACAGTTTTCAGTGCCAGGTTTTGCCTGATGGGCCCTAGATTTGTGCCAAGTTTCAGCTCCATGGGGCCATAAAACGGACCAAAATGACGCAGATTTAGGCCCGAGCGGAACCCCATACATAGTACTACTATAGACCCTTCGGGGGCCTCTAGCACCGGAACCGGAAGTCCTAGTCCAAAACGGTTTTTGGTGCCAGGTTTTGCTCGATGGGCCCGGGATTCGTGCCAAGTTTTAGCTCCATGGGGCCATAAAAGGGGCCAAAATGGCGCAGATTTATGCCCGAGAGGAACCCCATACAAAGTACTACTATAGACCCTTCGGGGGCCTCTAGCACCGGAACCGGAAGTCCTAGTCTAAAACGGTTTTGGGTGCCAGGTTTTGCCCGATGGGCCCTGGATTCGTGCCAAGTTTCAGCTCCATGGGGCCATAAAAGGGGCGAAAATGAGGCAGATTTATGCCCCTGCGGAACCCCATACATAGTACTTTTATAGACACTTAGGGGGCGTCTAGCACTGGAACCGGAAGGACTAGGCCAAAACGGTTTTGGGTGCCAGGTTTTCCTTAATGAGCCCTAGATTCGTGCCAAGTTTCAGCTTCATGTGGCCATTAAAAGGGCCAAAAAGAGGCAGATATATGCCCCTGCGGAACCCCATACATAGTACTCCTATAGACCATACGGGGGCCTCTATCACCAAAACCGGAAGACCTAGGCCGAAACGGATTTCTTAGCCAGGTTCTGCCCGATGGGCACTAGATTCGTGGTAATTTTCAGCTCCATGGGACCATAAAAGGGGCCAAAATGGGACAGATTTAGGCCCCTGCGGAACCCAATACATAGTACTTCTATAGACCCTTCGGGGGCCTCTACAGTCCTGGCACCGTACCAGTTGTCCAAAACATCGTATATCGTGCGTATTTCTATCGTAAACGTATCGTATGGTAACGTAACGTATCGTGAAACGTAACGGGCCTATCGTGAAGTAACGTAACGAGCCATATCGTAAATGGTACATCGTATCGAATCGGAACGTAACGCTTATGACAAGACCGTGGTAACGTAACACAAGGAGAATTGCACTGTGCCTTCTCATAATTCTTTCATACAAAGATACATATATTGTGACATTTTTCTAGTGACATTATCATGCTCATACAAAAGTTCACAGGAAATTTAAATGTCATAATAAATGCTTCACAAATACAAAAAGAAGTTTATGGTTCTAAACAGAAACTAAACTATATATTAAATTTCCGGTACATGCATACTATCAATGAGCAAATTAATATTGCACACCTTCGAACTTATTACTTGAATGACAATATGCGTAGATTGAATATGAACGGACGTTTAGGAAAATATTCGTGAAAACTAGGATTTTGGTTATTTGCCCACGCTTTTATGGAAAATAAAGAGCAGTAGGACGTAATTAGAATAAACATAAAGCTTGAAAAAAACTAGCTATAACAAAATCTAGCTCTATGTCAGGTTATGGAAAAGAGGTTTGTCTCAAATATGGGATTAAAATGATACGGCTCATATACAATAAACATTGTTAATAAATGATTGGACCGTGTGGAATCATCTCTGATATTCCGACAAGTTAGTTAATTGTAAAGCTAGCTTACCTATGTCCTCGCTGGGCACAATCAACACTGATATAGTCTCTTCGCCAATTATTTTAAACGCGTAAATTTTATGCACATTTATACGAATTTAAATAAATAAATAAATGCAATTCAGTGCTCGGCGAAAATTCAATAAAAGTACGTTCACAAGTGTAGCAAACAAATTAATATAACTATTCTTCTGCCAGTTATGTGATCAAACGTTTAAGGTGTGAATGTTTTTGTGAAAACAATGTGCTATTATCATTATCATAAATAACAGTAAACATCTGTCATCATGCCTTTTTAATTTCCGTACATTTTCCCGCCCTGCCAATCACGTGCACGTGTGGTAATTCCAATTAATTGGTGACACTTTTATGACACCACTAATCTTAAAGGAAGTAGGATTTTCAGCCGTTCGTTATGTTAATTGGTTTGATCCTTAACGTGTTGACCGGGGGTGTTAATAAGTCTGTTCTTAAATCGATTTCCTCGGCATGTACCTTGACGTCAGTATGGATACTGAAAAGAATACCGTTGGGGGAACAATAGAAAATGATATAATATCTAATCATTGCAAAATCAAGCAAGTCAGTAGACAAATATAGTCTTTACAGACTCCTGTCAAAAAACCTCAATGTCTTTATAAAACTAGGGTGAATACCAAGCCATGGAGAAAGAGCTATAATTAATAAAATAATTATAATAAATAACGCACAAATTCATATATTCGGATATGTTGGTAGGACTCTAAGTTCAATATTTACTGCCACAATATCGTTAGTTTAGAATAGTTTTTTAATTAAAACTAGGATCAAACTACCCTGGTAAAGAATGCAATTTCACCAAAAGGAACTGTCCTTACTGTGACATAGAGAAATACTTTAACCCCGTGCTGTTTTGGTTAAGGCAGCACATAAAAAAAGAGAATAGCTACAAAGACCTATATTATTCACACGTGTCTTTGCTTATTGTACCAGCGGAAAAAGGCAGATTTAATAAAAATGCAACACTTTAATACCTAGAAGATATTAAATACATTAAATACATTTAATTCTCTACTAAAATATATATTATATACGATATACTAAACTAACTGAATTACCAACCCAAGCTTAACTACTCACACACTTTTCCCGTACTTTTTTCACCTTAAAACATCCTCGTAACTAGTGTGTAACTTAATGTGTTATTTGTTCATAATCATCTGATTTCATGTTCACTTTTAGTTCAAAAAGTGCCAGCTCTAATCAGGAGTAGAAAACATTTCAATGGTGAACATTTTAAGAAACAGTTTCTTAGAGGTGTAATGCCTTTAAACAAAGAGCAGTCATAATCTTCTGCCAAATTGTGGTCCAGCCAATCAGAGAATCGGTTTATTAGGAATGTTTAGATTTTAAAGAGATTTCACCCCATCACGTGTCTTGTGGGTTTTGAAACTTTAGTTATTGTTTGATTTGGATATGATTTCGGTTGGGCATTGTAATAATTCAGTTTATGTAGGTGTTATCCTATATTATTAATTAAATATTTAATGAAATGCATTTATTCTAAAAACGATTAAGAGCGCGTATTATTAGTTCTGCTTTGTCGGGGGCGGGGGGGGGGGGGGGATTTACTTTCTTCACCTAGGTAGTTGGATCCGAGTCTGAGTCTAGTAATATTTAATCATAGGCTATATTATGATGGTGAGTTTAAATCTCCAAATTCATATTAGAGATTTTGCTTAACATTTGTATTTTTGTATTTTAATCTACATATTTCTTTGATAAGTTCTTGTCTATTCTTTCCATAAATTGTCTAAAATGCTTGTAAATAACTAAGAGAGCCGGGGTAAATATTTATTGTTGATCGGCAATTTTGTTCTATTTGAACACATTTTATGGGTTATAATTAATAGTTCGCATCTTAATACAGAATGTCTAGTGTTTAGATTTATTTTGGCCTTGTTTATTTATTCTGTTGATTTTCAATCATAATAACTCATGCTCCTATAGCATTTTTGTTTGTATCCTTGCTACCGTCGGTGTAGATGTGGATGTGGGTAGGGATGTCTCAGTACTCAGTATTTGAGTTGAGTTTAACTAAGGGAATAATCTTATCAATTACGTCGATTACGTCTTCTAAATTTGTTAATGTTAATGGATTTGATCTCTACATGGAAAGGATTAAGTGGAGGTGTTAATTTGTCGGTTGTTAGTCCAATTTTGTCTCATTATAATATAATTATTATTTAATAGCTCTGTTTCTATCTTTTTAGTTTGTTAAGTTTTTTTCCCGATTAACCCATATTCTCCTATTCCTTACCGATTTTTTTATTTAAATAGTGCTTGAAAAAGGGTTGAGTATGAGACAATGTTATGTTTCTGATGTTATTTATTTTCTAGCAGCTAGTCCATTTATGTAGGTTATTCGGTACATGTACCTACAATTCACGCGAGCGATTATAAGCCCCCATACATACTGCCACTTTTATGACACAACGTTTCTAGTCAAATTAGACGGGCAGTGGTCATTTAGCTGTAGTGCACAACACCTGCATCCGGTCTGAAGACATGTCATACATGTATGAAGATCCCAGCACACATAATCTGGCTGTGAAATTTCACTTCAGTTAAACGCAGATACGGGATGCGGGGAATAGGGGTAGAAAATTGAAATATACGTGTATAGAAGAGTGGTGTAAGAATGTTAGGAAATTACAGATTTAAATTAATTTGTCTTAACATGGTACATTTTTACACACGTGTTCAATGTTTAAGCAGGCTATCATATTGACGTCACTTACTTTGCCTACACATTTTACCATTTAGACGGAAATAGTTGTATTGTCTCATTTGAAAGGTGTGAAAACATTACCGCCTATATGCGCTGGAAGTGGGCCGATTGGGGCAGAACGATTTGGACTAAACCGAGTTGGTACAGTATAAATAGGCTGATTGAACCTTTACTTTAACAACATGCCGCATTTGCCATGGTATTTCGTGTAACGTGACGTAAATGGAAACAGTACAGTATGTTGTATCGAAGCGTACATCGTATCGCATCGTAACGTGTAGATTTTCTATCGTAATGCATATCGTGTATGGTATCGAACCGTAACGTGTATGGTATCGTGTAAAAACCGCACATGGTATCGTACATCGAACGTAATTGCACCGTACGTACATCGTATCGTGTGACAACTGTTACGGTTCCAGAACTGTACCACCGGAATTGGAAGTCCTAGGCCGTAACGGTTTTGGGTGCCAGGTTCTGCCCGATGGGCCCCAGATTCGTGCTAAGTTTCAGCTCCATAGAGCCATAAAAAGGGCCAAAATGAGGCAGATATATGCCCCTGCGGAACCCCATACATAGTACTCCTATAGACCATTCGGGGGCCTCTACCACCAAAACTGGAAAGCCTAGGCAAAAACGGTTTCCGGTGCCAGGTTTTGCCTTATGGGCCCTAGATTCATGCCAAGTTTCAGCTCCATGGGGCCATAAAAGGGGCCAAAATGGCGCAGACTTAGGTCCCAGCTGAACGTCATACATAGCACTCCTATAGACCATTCGGGGGCCTCTAGCACTTAAACCGGAATTCCTAGGCCAGAACGGTTTTCTGTGTCGGGTTCTGCCCGATAGGCCCTAGATTCGTGCCAAGTCTCAGCTCCATGGGGCCATAAAAGGGGCCAAAATGGCGCAGATTTAAGCCCCAGTGGAATCCCATACATAGAACTCCTATAGACCCTTCGGGGGCCTCTAGCACCGGAACCGGAAGGACTAGGCCAAAACGGTTTTCCGTGCCATGTTTTGGCCGATGAGCCCTAGATTCTTGCCAAGTTTCAGCTCCATGTGGCCATAAAAATGGCCAAAATGAGGCAGATATATGCCCCTGCGGAACCCCATACATAGTACTCCTATAGACCCTTCGGGGGCCTCTAGCACCGTACCGGAAGTCCTAGTCCGAAACGGTTTCCCGTGCCAGGTTTTGCCGGATTGTCTCTAGATTCGTGCCAAGTTTCATCTCCATGGGGCCATAAAAGGGGCCAAAATGGCGCAGATTTACGCCCCTGCGGAACCACATACATATAACTCCTATATACACTTCGGGTCCTCTAGCACCGGAACCGGAAGTCCTAGGCCGAAAGGTTTTCGGTGCCAGATTTTGCCCGATGGGCCCTAGATTCGTGCCAAGTTTCAGCTCCATGGGGCAATAAACGGGGCCAAAAATGGCACAGATTAAGGTCCCAGCGGAACCCCATACATAGTACTCCTATAGACATTTCGGCGGCCTCTAGCACCGAAACATGAAGTCCTAGTCCAAAACGGTTTTGGGTGCCAGGTTTTGCCCGATGGGCCCTGGATTCGTTCCAAGTTTCAGCTCCATGGGACCATAAAAAGGGCCAAAATGGCGCAGATATATGCCCCTGCGGAACCCCATACGTAGTACTCCTATTGACCATTCGGGGACGTCTAGCACAAAAACCGGAAGGCCTAGTCCAAAACGGTTTTCGGTGTTAGGTTTTGCCCGATGGGCTCTAGATTCGTGCCAAGTTTCAGCTCCATGGGGCCATAAAAGGGAGCAAAATGGCGCAGATTTAAGCCCTTGTGGAACCCCATACATAGTGCTCCCATAGACCGTCGGGGGCCTCTAGCACCAAAACCGGAAGTCCTAGGCCACAACAGTTTTCAGTGCCAGGTTTTGCCTGATGGGCCCTAGATTTGTGCCAAGTTTCAGCTCCATGGGGCCATAAAACGGACCAAAATGACGCAGATTTAGGCCCGAGCGGAACCCCATACATAGTACTACTATAGACCCTTCGGGGGCCTCTAGCACCGGAACCGGAAGTCCTAGTCCAAAAGGGTTTTTGGTGCCAGGTTTTGCTCGATGGGCCCGGGATTCGTGCCAAGTTTTAGCTCCATGGGGCCATAAAAGGGGCCAAAATGGCGCAGATTTATGCCCGAGAGGAACCCCATACAAAGTACTACTATAGACCCTTCGGGGGCCTCTAGCACCGGAACCGGAAGTCCTAGTCCAAAACGGTTTTGGGTGCCAGGTTTTGCCCGATGGGCCCTGGATTCGTGCCAAGTTTCAGCTCCATGGGGCCATAAAAGGGGCGAAAATGAGGCAGATTTATGCCCCTGCGGAACCCCATACATAGTACTTTTATAGACACTTAGGGGGCGTCTAGCACTGGAACCGGAAGGACTAGGCCAAAACGGTTTTCGGTGCCGGGTTGTGCCCGGTGGGCCCTAGACTTGTGCTAAGTTTCAGCTCCATGGGTCCATAAAAGGGACCAAAATGGCGCATTTTTTGTCCTTGCTGAACCCCAAACGTAGTATTTCTATAGACCATTCGGGGGCCTCTAGCACCGGAACCGGAAGGCCTAGTCCAAAACGGTTTCCGGTGTCAGGTTTTGCCCGCATGGCTCTAGACTCGTGCCAAGTTTCAGCTCCATGGGGCCATAAAAGGGGCCAAAATGGGGCAGATTTAGGCCCCTGCCGAACCCTATACATAGTACTCTTATAGACACTTAGGGGGGGGTCTAGCACCGGAACCGGACGGACTAGGCCGAAACGGTTTCGGGGCCAGGTTTTGCCCGATAGGCCCTGGATTCGTGCCAAGGTTTAGCGTCATGGGGCCATAAAAAGGGCCAAAATGGCGCAGATATAAGCCACTGCGGAACCCCATACATAGTACTCCTGTAGACTCTTCGGCGGCCTCTAGCACCGGAACCGGAAGGCCTATGGCGAAACGGTTTCGGGTGCCAGGTTTTGCCCGATGGTCCCTAGTTTTATCCCAAGTTTCAGCTCAATGGGGCCATAAAAGGGGCCAAAATGGCGCAGATTTATGCCCCAGCGGAATCCCATACATAGTATTCCTATAGACCCTTCGGGGGCCTCTAGCACCCAAACCGGAATTCCTAGGAAAGAACGGTTTACGGTGCCGGGTTCTGCCCGATGGGCCCTAGACTCGGGCCAAGTTTCAGCTCCATGGGGCCATAAAAGGGAGCAAAATGGAGCAGATTTAGGCCCTTGTGGAACCCCATACATAGTACTCCTATAGACCATTCGGGGGCGTCTATCACCAAAACCGGAAGTTCTAGGCCAAAACGGTTTTCAGTGCAAGGTTTTGCCTGATGGGCCCTAGATTCGTGCCAAGTTTCAGCTCCATGGGGCCATAAAAGGGACTAAAATGGCGCAGATTTAGGCCCCAGCGGAACCCCATACATAGTACTACTATAGACACTTCGGGGGCCTCTAGCACCGGAACCGGAAGTCCTAGTCCAAAATGGTTTAGGGTGCCAGGTTTTGACCGATGGGCCCTACATTCGTGCCAAGTTTCAGCTCCATGGGGCCATAAAAGGGGCCAAAATGGGGCAGATTTAGGCCCCTGCGGAACCCCATACATAGTACTCGTATAGACGCTTAGGGGGCGTCTAGCGCCGGAATCGGAAAGACTAGGCCGGAACGGTTTGGGTGCCAGGTTTTACCTGATGAGCCCTAGACTCGTGCTAAGTTTCAGCTCCATGGGTCCATAAAAAGGGCCAAAATGGGGCAGATATATGACACTGCGGAACCCCATACATAGTACTCCTATAGACACTTCGGGGGCCTCTACCACCGTACCGGAAGTCCTAGTCCGAAACGGTTTCCGGCGCCAGGTTTTACCAGATTGGCTCTAGATTCTTGCCAAGTTTCAGCTCCATGGGGCCATAAAAGGGGCCAAAATGGCGCAGATTTAAGCCCCAGCAGAATCCCATACATA